>CM052452.1:5311934-5392356 GCA_028533085.1 Varecia variegata
CTACAGGCATGCGCCACCATGCCCGGCTAATTTTTTCTATATATGTTTTAGTTGGCCAGCTAATTTCTTTCTATTTTTTTAGTAGAGACGGGGTCTCGCTCATTGCTCAGGCTGGTCTCGAACTCCTGACCTTGAGCGATCCACCCGCCTCGGCCTCCCAGAGGGCTAGGATTACAGGCGTGAGCCACCGCGCCCGGCCGAACATATACTTATATTTTAAAACAAGATTGGGATCATGTAACTATCCTTTTTTTCTCCCATAAGTATATTGTAGGCTTGGTCTAATATCACTAGTTATGACTTGGAAACATGATTTTTAATGACTGTATAAATTTTATCATTTATAATTTATTTAACTTTTTTTCTAACTTGGTCCTGTTATCATATCACAAGCTGTCCCAGGTTGCTTTACTGAAAGATTCGAATCTGTCAAGAGAATTTCTAAAGTATCATATATAAAAATCTTAACTTTCAATAATTAGTTGCGTGTTATTTCAATACATTCCCTAAACCAGTGCTATCATTGTCGTCCCAGATTGCTACATTAGTTATATAAAAAATATATTTCAAAGTAAGCAGTTCATTTATTTAATCCCTGTTAATACTTCAGGTCAGATGAGATGCAGTCAGATTCAAAGGCTGATGAAAATGTAACCAGCCAGGCCCCGGAGTGTATCTCGAGGAAAGCGGCACCCAAAAGGCTTTATCCTGATGAGACTTTCACAAACAACTCTATGTTGGGAAACTGTGGCAGCTCTATAATGGAAAGAGCAGCTGGAGACATCAGTGAAGTACCAGAGAGCAGTGTCAGTGACACAGAGGAAGTGCCAGGGTCTCCGTATCCCAGGAAGGTAAAAACAAAGTGTTGAGACACAATCACGTCTCAGTCAAGGATTCTCATCGTCTGTCTCCCTTGGCAATCTCCCTGCCGTAGCCCACTCCTAATATCCTGAAAATCTATTTTCTTATTTTTTGATAAAGGATGAAGCTAGTCTCAGATGGAGGAAAGTCTAGTTTATAGAATATCAACAGAAAATAGTTAAATGCTGGGTCATTAATTTCTAACAAAGCATATTCAAGTAGAGATTTAGGTCACTTGTCTTTAAGAATAAATTGTGATTGTTTGTTGTATATCTTTGAATACAAGTAATATGCTAAAGTTATATAAATAAGGTTTCCTGAAATAAGTGTCCTTCTAATTTTATTTTTCAAATTTGATTGAGAAATGCTTTATTCATAGTAGTATAAATGTAAATGTCATCCCAACAGATATCACAGATTCCTTCATAGTGGCGTCCCTGTTAATAACATTTGGTTATATTCCCAACATTTTGCTAGAGAGGTAATAAGCTTCACAAAATACTATGCTGTTAGACCTTATGAAATCCATTAAATTGAAGGTAAACATAATTTATTAGAAGCTTCCAAAGTATCTCAAATATTGATAATCCCAATTTTACATGTTTAATGTTTTATTCAAGCTCATTTTGCTATTGCTGTTATAAGGGATTTGGAAATATGAGTTTCTTAGAATTAAAATTTGATAGGAGAAATATTTTTGGAAGTCACCATCTTATGCTAAATATGACTTTTGGGGCAGAACTGGGTCGTAAATTCAATTTAATCATTTTGATGCCATAAGTGTTTATTGAGTACCTGTTGTATGTCCAACACTTAGGGCAATTTTCTTGTATATTACTAGGTTGGTCTAAAGAGAAACCCGAAATCTGTGTTCTCATTATACAAAAGCATTTACCTCTCCTGTTTTTTTGGCCACACGTATTGTGCTTACTTTTTCACAGGCAACAACAGGAAATCATTTTCCTGCTACCCCAGGTCCCTGAAATTCACTGAGGTTGGCAGTTTCCTCACTGGGGAAAGTGACATTCAGAATCGTCAGCTCTATGAGCACCATTGCAGTACTCTTTACTCCAGTTTCCCGTCCTATCGCTAAATTCTAAAAAGAAGGCTCTATTTTTAAAGAGAATATTTGCCTTAATGTGGCAGATTCCTGCAAAGCTGAAATTACATTATGGATAAATGATGTAGACCCTGATCAAGTTCCACCTGAACTACTGTGGCCTCCTGCCTGGCCTCCCTGCCTCCATCCTCCCCCACGCTGGCTCTCCTGCACTGTGCACTAATAGATTTTGTCCAAACCTTAGATCTACCATGAGACACAGGGATTCAGAGCATCAGCTCTAGAGTTCAGCTTCCTGGGTTCTAACCTCCCTCTTGCCACTTATTAGCTTTGTGATTTAGACAAGTTACTTACCTTTGCCTCTGTTTCCTTATTAGTAAAATGGGGATAATATCCCCATTAAATGGGATTGTGAAAATTAATTGAGCTAATAGATGTAACTGGCACATCGTTGTGCTCGATAAATGTTAGTTATTATTATTATGTATCACTCTCCTGCTTCTGAAACTCTTAGATTATTATGCTTCTCCCATAAGATTAAGCCTAAACTACTTGGAATGGCATTCAGGGGCTTTCCCTGGGGTATTTAATATCATCTTCACATGGCTTCCTTCTTTTCTCCCCCCACCACCATATAAAACATACCCTGTGGCAGGAATAGCAGATAGGTTTCCTCTCTGGTACCCACACCAGTCATTTTTTTGGTCAGGCTGCGTTGAGAATGACTCCAAAGCTCTATCTCTACTTGATTAGCAGGGTCTGCCATGCACACTGGAGGCCACTTGTCCTTGAACCCGACTAAAGCTATAGCCATTATGATGCTAGTAACGTTCTTATCGTAATATGGCCCACCCTATTTGTTTGCTCATTTGTTAACTATTCTTTTAAAAATAATTTTAGACTTTTAAAAAGTTGCAAAAGTAGTACATGAATTTCTATATACCCTTCTCCCAGACTCTCCAAATGTTAACATTTTATATAATAGCACAATTACCATTTCATTGAAGAAAAGTCAGAAAACATAAATAAGAGATAATCAAAGATAATCACTTCAAATATTTTGATTATTACTGTACCTTTTAAGACTTTTTTCTATGCATATCTACATACACACATGCACATGAAATTTTAATTTTTTAAGTTTTAAAATATAAATTCAGACTCACTTGCAAAAAGAGTACAAAGAATTCTCATACCCTTTACCCAGATTCCTCAAATGTTAACATCAGCTGGTTACGCTGACACACGCCTGTGATCCCAGATATTTGGGAGGATGATGCAGGAGGCTCACTTGAGCCCAGGAGTTTGAGGCTGCAGTGAGCTGTGATGGTGCCACTGCACTCCAGCCTGGGCGACAGAGCGAGACCCTGTCCCTTAAAAAAAAAAAGGGTAACATTTTAGGTTAGCAGAGTCTCCTTTAATCCGGAACATTTCTCAATCTTGCTTTGTCTTTTTCTACCTCAACACTTTAGTAGAATGTCCCTGAATTTGGATTTTTCTGATATTTCTTTATAATTATATTTTAACTATGCATTTTTGTGAGAATACAACAGAGTGGTATTGGGTTCTTTTTATGTCTGGAAACACACGTTGGAGATTTGTCTCCGTATCTGTGGTGTTCACTTCCGTCATGTGGTTAAGATGACATCTACTAGCTCTGTCTGCTGTCAAGCTACTGTTTTTCTGTTAGTAAGAATCTCGTGGAGAGATACTTTGAGACTATGTAAATATCCTATTTCTCATTCTTTTTGCTTTTTTTTTTTTAGAATCCATTGATGCTTTTTTTGTCAGAAATAGTTATTATTGTGATGTTTGCCAAAATGGTGATTTTCCTTTCTTTTCTCTTTTCTTCTCTGTCAGATCTATTATTTTTTCTGTATTAATTAGATGAAACCGTACTTTAAGAAAGGCCTTCCCTTTCTGCCCCCTTTATTTGTTATCCAGTTATTTGTTTGTATTACTGTGTACTCTTAGATACTCATTTTATTCTATGGGTCATAATCCATTACCATCATTATTTATTTTGTTGCTCAAAATGCTCCATATTTGGCCACTAGGAGCCTCTTTGGGTTGAGTCTGTGTCCCTTTAATATGTCTCCAACATTTTTTGAGCACTTCCTTACTTTTTGGAACCTTCAGGTATTCTAGGCTTATCTTGTACTTCCCTTGCCCAGCCTTGGAATCAGCCATTTCTCCTAGGAACCCTGGTTCCTTTTATTGGAGATGATAGATAGAGACCAACTTCTGGGTGTCAAGTGTGCTCTTTTGTACTGGGGTTTCACTGTTTCTGAGCCTTTTCAGCGGACACAGCTAATGAATATATATATGCATGCATGTGTGTGTGTGTGTGTGTGTGTGTTGATGTATTTATTTATACACACACACACACTCTTAACTTTTTAGAGACAGGGTCTTGCTCTGTCACCCAGGCTGGAGTGCAGTGGTGCAATCATAGCTTGCTGCAGCCGCAAACTCCTCGGGGCTCAAGTGATTCTCCTGTCTCAGCCTGCCGAGTAGCTGGGACTACAGGCATGTGCCACCACACCTGGCCAATTTTAAAAATTTTTGTAGAGGTCGGATCTTGCTATGTTGCTCAGGCTGGTCTTGGAACTCCTGGCCTCAAGCGATCCTCCCAAAATGCTGGGGTTACAGGTGTGGCCCACCACACCTGGCCTGGTTTATCTCTTTTATTTTTTCCCAATAGCTGTGTTGTATTCCAAGTGTGAATGTACCATAGTTAATTCAACCATTCTCCTCTATGTGGGCGTTTAGATTTTCCCCTCAGTATTTTGCAATAATAACCTTTTACACGTTACACGTGTTTTTTTCATATTGTCCAAAGAATATCTTCAGAGTAAACTGCTAAAAGTGGGACAGCTCTTTCAGAAAGTGACTGCAGATGTAGTATTGTGAGGTTCTGCCAGATTCCCCTCCAGTGGGGCTGTGCCAGTTTGCACTCCCTGCGTGGAGAGGAGTGCCCTTCCCACAGCCTGGCAAACAGCATTTGTCAAACTTTAAAAAAATATTTGCCAAACTGATAGTTGGGTATCTCAGTGTGGGGTTTTTTTTTGAGAGACGGGGTCTCACTGTGTTGTCCAGGCTGGTCTCAAACTCCTGGGCTCAGGCAGTCCTCCCACCTCAGCCTCCTGAATAGGTGGGACTACAGGTGCAAGCCACCGCATCAGCTTAGTGTTATTTTAATTTTTATTTCTCTAATTGTGAGTGAGTTTAAACATCTTTTCATGTGTTTAAAGTCCATTCTGTAATTTTTGTGAATTGTTTATTCATGTCTCTTCCCATTTCTCTATTGGGTTTTTACAGACATTCTTTGTATATGGGGATATTAGCCATTTATCTATGATATATAGTGCAAATATTTTCTCCCACTTTGTCAGTTGTATTTTAAGTGTTTTTTTGCCATGCAAAAAATTTTCATTTTATATAGTCCAACTTATAAATTAAGAAAAAATTGTCAGTGGGGCTGGGTGCAGTGGCTCATGCCTATAATCCCAGCACTTTGGGAGGCCAAGGTAGGAGGATTATTTGAGGCCAGGAGTTCGAGATCAGCCTGAGCAGTGTGATGAGACCTCACCTCTATAAAAAGTAGAAAAATTAGCCAGAGATGGTGGTACATGCCCGTAGTTCCAGCTACTTGGGAGGCTGAGGCAGGAAGATCACTTGAACCCAGGAGTTCGAGGTTGCAGTGAGTGATGATGACATCACTACAGTCTAGCCCAGGCAACAGAGCAAGAAAGACCTTGACTAAAAACAAATATATATATATGAGCTGGGCATGGTGGTGCAGGCCTGTAGTCCTAGCTACTCAGGTGACTGAAGTGGGAGCATCACTTGAGCCCAGAAGTTCGAGGCTGCAGTGAAGTATGATTGTGCCAATGCACTCCAATCTGGGTGACAGAGTGAGACCCTGTCTCTAAAAAAACAGGAATTGTCAGTAGTTGGAAAGCTTTTCCAACATTATTTATTTTGAGACAGAGTCTCCCTCTGTTGCCTCGGTGAGTGCTGTGGCCTCAGCCTAACTCACAGCAACCTCACACTCCTGGCAGTGATCCTCCTGCCTCAGCCTCCCAAGTAGCTGGGACTACAGGCATACGCCACCATGCCCAGCTAATTTTTTCTATTTTTAATAGAGACAGGGTCTCGCTCTTGCTCAGGCTGGTCTCGAACTCCGGAGCTCAAGCTATACCTCCCGCCTTGGCCTCCCATAGTGGTAGGATCACAGGCGTGAACCACCGTGCGAGGCTTCAACATAGAATTTAAAGAAGAATTCATCCATGTTTCCTTCTTGTAGGTTCCTAAACCTGATTCTAGGCTGGTCCGAAGGTGGTGAGTTATCTCACTTGATTGTTCACAGTTACAGATTGAACTTGTTCTACTACTTTCCCCTTTCTCTCTACTGCACTTGACTAGTCTTAAAAAAAATAAAATAAACCTGATTATAGATTAGAGGGGGTATAGGGTATCAGGACTAGGGTCTAAGATATAAAACAAAATAGTCACATGATTAAATATCTAATAAGTTTTTAAAAAGCTGGTGTGTTCAATAAAGGAAAAGCTCAGGGTGCTTTGAGAGGATTGGTGGTAGCACTGCCCCAATCCAAGAGGTCAGAAAGTCTTTCCTTTCAAACTGGTGTTTGAGCTGAGCTGGAAGGAGAAAGTCGTGGAGCCTCGGGAGGGAGGGAGTGTGGTGGTTTTAAGGAACTGAGGGGTGGCCAGTGTGGTTGGAGATCAGACAGCCAGAGGGTGGCAGCGACACAAGGTGAAGCTAGAGCAGTTGGTGAGTGCCAAATCCCGCCGGGAGAGTTCCGTAAGCCACGTCCAGGGCCATGTGAAGTGCGTTGGTATTTAAAGTATTTGAAGGGTTTTAACACGGAGGCCTGACACAGTGGAATGTTTGCAAGATAACTTCAGCTGCAGCTGCTGTGTGAAAACCGGGGGACAGTGAGGCAAGAATGGTCCCCTAGCTGCAGCATCTGAGAGATGGGGATTCCTTAGATGAGAAATGGAGAGAAGCAGCTGAGGCAGACAGTTAATTTGGAGGTAAAACTGGCAGGACTTGGTAATGGATTGGTTATGGGGGCTAAAGAAGAAGGGAGGTGTCAAGGGTGACTTAGGTTTGGAGAACCAGGTTCAAGGCTTACTAAGATGAGTTCAGTTTTGGGTATGTTAAGCTGCAGAAATCAAGTAGTTAGTAGAATCTGTGGATTGACTTCAGATTCTAACTTGAAACTCCCTGGCATACAGGTGGTCATTTCAGCCAGGGGTATGGATGCAATCTCTTGGGGAGGACAGAGGAGAAGACTGCCATCATTGAAAGTAGTGGTTCTCAACCAGGGGTGATTATATGCCCCAGGGGAACTCGGGCACTGTCTGGAGACATTTTAGATGTCACAACTCAGGAAGGGGGTGCCACTGGCATCTAGTCGGTAGAGACCAGTGATGCTGCCCACCGTCTTCCAACGCCCAGGACAGCCCCTACAACAAGGAATCATCAGGCCTCAAACGGCAGTAGTGCCGAGGTTGCGAAACCCTGGTTCAAAGTCTGGTTAGAAGCGGGCAAACCAGCTGAGCCAAGAGCAGCCAGGAGAGTTGTGGCATGAGGAAGGCATGAGAAGGAAGTGTCAGAGTGAATAGCAAATGGGATAAAGACTGAAAATAGGCACTGACTTTAAGGATGTGGCAAATTCTGGTGACCATAATAGCAGTTTTGTTGACGTTGGGAGGCCAGAAACTTTTTTAGATAGGGCTGTAAAGAGTAGGAGAATGAGAAAATGGAGACAATTCTCTAGGGGAGATAAGGCAACAGCTGGAGGAGGGAATGGGATGAGGTTAGATGATTTCTGTATTTTAAAGATGAGAGACATTTGAGCATTTGAAAATGCTAAGATTCCTGTCCAGTAGAAGAGAAGCGTGTGAGGGGCTGGGTGCAGAGGCAGGCAGGGCGGGAAGGACTGGCTTTAGTTTGGAAGGAAGGGCGGCTTCTGCCCTAGCAGGAGGGGAAGGGAGAAGACGGCTTGGTTCACCCATGACAGCCTGCAGAGGCTCCCTTTGCCCCTCACAGCCCCGGTGGAAGTTTTGGCGGCACAAGGAGGGGAGTCAGCAGCGGATTGTTGATCCCAAACTGAAGATTGTCTTGTGCCTTTGAAGTCAGGGAAGGGTTTGCTTTTAGGATGCATTGGGCCAATAATGAAGGTTCTGGGTGTTCCATCGCCAACAAAGATAGGGATACCACACTGGCCAGGTTTCTGAAAGGGGCTGTCACCTGGAGCATTTAATGAGCAAACTTTCACTTTGGAATCAACAATGCAGTTACTTCTTTCCCTCCAGTTTTCTTGCATGTTCTTTGGAGCAGTTTCTTCTGACCAGCAAGAACACTTCAACCACCCTTTCGACAGCCTGGCAAGAGCAAGTGACAGCGAAGGACATAAATAATGGCAGTTTCTCCACATTCTAATGCTTAACGATAGCTGAGTTGGCCCCCAGCCCAGTGACTGGCTCACTTGCACCTCAAGCACGAGCTTTCACATTTAGTGTGTAAAAGGTGTTGTCCCGGACTTCCTTGAAATGGAGGATGGGCTTCTGCTTTTCCAAACATCTTGTATAACAACCATATCTAGAAATAGCTGCTTGTCAAGTGTATGTAATTAGCTTTAAATCCATTTATGCTACTTGGGAGGCAGAAGAGTTTTCTGTGCAGGAAAAAATCCCATTAGAGTTCTTCAATTCAATGCATGTTCCCCCAAGAGCCTTTAACATTTTCTTTGCCAGTTTTATAAAGGTATTTAAACTTTCCTCGGCAGCCATCTGGAGTGCATCAAGATGGCTTGCAAGAGTTCTGTGATTAGTAGTCAGGTATCTTTTGTGTTTGATTGCCAACATTTGGGTTTTAGTACTTTCAGAGATAGCAAAAAGTTATGCAGTCTTTTCTCATGTAATACCATGACTTTTCTGTCCATTGTTTTTAATATTTTAAGTAAAGTAACCCCTCAAAAAAAGATCAAGAATAAAAATATAGTTACCCCTTTGTCTTTTTATATATTGCATAATTTTATTTCATAGCTTTAAAATGTTCTGATTTTCAGATGTGATTTTTTATTTTGCAGTGTGCAGAAAAGAATTTAATGGAAGCAATGCCAAATATTTCTATATTATCTGACGCAGAACAGCAACCTCCACTGCCAAGAAAGCCTGGGTTTGGAATGGAATGAGGTGTAAGACAAATGTCTCTGCTCTTTGGCCCTTTAAGAATTAGCTTTTTACCTGCACAAACGGACTAAGAAATCTGGCTCAAAAACATTGTTATGTAATATCTTACTGTGTGTGCCTCCCCCTCCCCCAAACCTGTTTACAGTCAACTACAACCTGACAAAGGAGACTTCTGTAACATCTCATTGTTAAGTCTTGTGAAACCATCAAACCAGAAGGAAGTGTTAACTGGCAAGCAATTGTACTTCAGATTTTGTGAGAAATTCATAAAGGTGGCTGAGTGGATTAGTATGCTTTAGAACTGAATAGAGTTCTCACTGAAACCAGAATGAATTTGGCTCTTGTAGCTTAGTAATGAGTCATAACTACCCACAATAACCTAATAAAAACTCAAGTTCATCCCAAGATGTTCCTCAGTGAATGAAAATGGGCTTTCACCAAGCTTTTTGTGGAAATTGGCAATGCCCACATAATTTCAACTAACTCCTTTCACATTGTAGGATGAAGATATTTATATATCTTATGCTTACACTGATGATTAACACTGAATTTCGGATATTCCTAAGACATACAGATGACTACACAGAGTTTGTTTGTTTCTTTTCTTTTTTTTTTTTAGGCAGAGTCTTGCTCTGTCGCCCTGGTTAGAGTGCAGTAGTGTCTTCATAGCTCACAGCAACCTCAAACTCCTGGGCTCAGGTGATCCTCCTGCCTCAACCTCCCAAGTAGCTGGGACTACAGGCACACGCCACTGTGCCCAGCTAATTTTTTCTACTTTTGGTAGAGACAGGGTCTCGCTCTTGCTCAGGCTGGTCTGGAACTCCTGACCTCAAGCGATCCTCCTGCCCTGGCCTCCCAGAGTGCTGGGATTATAGCTGTGAGTCACCAGGCCTGGTCCACAGAGAGTTTTTATACACAAGAGTAACACTGTAGGTCTCCTTACTGAAGATGAAGTTTCCAGTTCATTTCCAGGTCTTGAAAGCATCATCATCAGTAACAACCTGGTTATACTGTTAAATTGTATACACTTTGGATTTTAGAACCCAGATATAAGAGTGCTAAGTTTAAATACAATCGTGCACTGTGTAACTTTTCAGTCAACTGACCACACAGATGACGGTGGTCCCGTAAGATCATAATGGAGCAGCCCTATATAGGTGTACCATTTTTTAAAATCTTTTTTTAATACCATATTTTTACTGTACCTTTTGTTTTGATACATAAATCTTTACCATTGTGCTACAGCTGCCTACAGTATTCAGTACAGTAACATCCTGCACAGGTTTGTAGCCTAGGACCAACAGGCCACACTAGATAGCCTAGGTGTGTAGTAGGCTATACTGTCTAGGTTTGCGTAATTCACTCTGTGATGTTCACAGTGACTACAGATTGCTTACCCACACATTTCTCGGAACATAGCCCTCCTGTTAAGTGATGCGTGACTGTGCACCAGATTTTTTGGGTAGCTTCACTCTATACTGTTTGGCAGGTGCAAAGCCTCAGCTGGGAAAACCTCTATATTTTATGTTCAATTGTCAGCAGTCTGTTTTGATGAATTTTTGAGGAAGCTAAGTGATATAGTAAACCAGCTGGTGAAAAGGATCTAAGGCAGTTATAGTAATGGACAGAAAATGACAGCTCTGAAGTACAGATTCACTGCTAGACTGACATGAGGACTTGATAGAGACCAACAAACTCAGTATCAAAGGCTGGTGTCTTATTTAGGTACTATTCAAACCAAAAGGAGTATACAGATTAGTATAAATACTATATTTATTAAATATCTTTACAGTTTATTTAAATGTATTTACAGAACTATTCCTGCATAAGTTTATATTTCAGACATCCAATTCAGGTAATTGCGTCTTGGGTAAGACAAACAATGATAGTCTCAACAGAAAAAAGCAGCTCATTAGTATACACAGATTCAAATTTGCTTCATTATTTAGCCATCTTTGCCACAAACTACCTGCTAACAGTTAAAATTTTGACACGGACACTTCTTAGTTGAGAAGTTTGATTTTGCAAAGAAATTAATTTTTTTTTTTTACAAATAGAATCCAAATATTTTCTGCTTCATTTTGTTTTATGAGCAGATTTTGGTTGATACTGTAAAATTGGTTAAATGCAAAAAATATGATACAGTTTCCAGAGAAACTGAATGCTGTAGCTTCTACCAAAGATAGCTGGTATAAGATGACAAGGAACCATGAACTCATCCACAAGTACAAACGTTTACAGTTCTAGCCAGTCTTGTTTACAATCTGCCAAACACTCAAAGCTGACTCAGCAAATCCCCACGATTCCTGCCTTGTTACGAGATGTGGTGGGCTGGTGGTACTGAAGGTGGTTTCCATCTTCAGGCTACTGTTCAATCCAGAACAAAAGCAGCTGATAGGAGAGCACGCTCTCCCATCATGCAAAGCTTGAAATCGAGCTTCTAATCTAGACACAGCCCAACCCCCAGACATTCACACCTGGAATGGATTCTTCTGTGATTTAGTACCCATCAACCACGTCAAGCGAGTACAGTAATTCAGGACACATAACTTGTTTTCTCCCCCTTCATTTCTTCTTTCAGTTTTTAAGAGCCTATGGACTCTACTGCATCTCCATTTGGTAAGATTTTTTTTGTGCGCAGGCAGCTTAAGTTCATAGGAAGAAATAAGGTTCTGATATGTTTAGAGTGCACATTTTAAAACAGAACAAAATAAAAATTTCAAGCATGTGATAAAAATATTGATTTTTATAATACAGTATTGCTTTATAAATATAGATGGAAAAGCTATAAACTTTACTGGTCTTTGGTGCATCCAGAGAGGGATAAATAATTTGCCATTTGTAATTTAGAAATCCAAATTTTCTCTTTTGTTATAAAAGTCCATTACATGAGGCAAGTGTGTGTGTGTGTGTGTGTGTGTGTGTATGCTCACGTGTGCATACTGCTTGATTTAAAATACAATTAACACACATTGGGTTCAGAATCAGACCCACCAAGTGGTATAGCTGAGTCACACTCCATGGAAGCTTGGGTCTGTGACCTGGAAAATTCTACTATGGGTCCAATACAGTCTCTGACCACTGAGAGTGGGAGGAGAGTTACTTGTTAAGCAGCACTCCCCCTGACACCCGGCAGTCATCAAATTAAGTGCATAACACAAAAAGGACAGGGGGAAGAAGAAAATGGAGAAAATATTTTATGTCACTAATCTACAGGCCAGGTCCAAAGTCAATTCCACTGTGAAACTCAATTCTTGTCCCACTATTTTCAGTGTCACTGGAACAAACACACTGTCGATTTCTAACAATCATTTCTCAAAAAAGTAAGTTGATTAAATGAGTTACGTAAAACACCACCAATCTAGCTTACAAAGATTGTGTTTGATAGGTTAAATGGGAGCAGAGAGAAACCTGTAACTTGACCAGCTCTGCTCTTACCAGGAATTAAATGTAGGCATTAGAAAATGAATCCAAAATACATCCAGATCACAAATAAGGCTACAAACCTCTGACCAAAATTAATTAAAAACCCAAACAAAAGAGCTGAAGTTGTCAGTCCTAATATAAATGTATTCCTTCCAACAAAACCCTTCTGGATGCAACTTCCTTTACTTTTTAAATACACAGAGACTGCAAATAATTTGTGCAAAATAAATACCCCACCACTTGCCACTCATGCTTCCATGTTTTATCAGAGCATGATGACTTCTTATTTAAATAGACTCCCTCCACACCCTCCCCTCCCCATCTCCTTTATCAAAGAATTCTGTTTTGTCAAGTTAGGGTAGTTAAGGCATTCTGACATGTAATTAAAGGTGATTCAAAATAGATATCTAACATTATGCCAATTTAGGAATAGTAGATAAATTACTGAACGGCTTACAAATGAATAACTCATTCTTATTATAAATGAAATGCCTGTTACAAGCATGATGCATTGAAATATAGTAATGACATGTACATGGTACATGTTAAACAATTTTAAATAAAACAAAAGCTTGACAGTTACTCAAATATACAGTACAAATTCACAAAACAAAATCTTTTAAAACAAGTTGAGGTAACCTCAAACATAAGTTTTAATGCAATAAACCAGGGAGTCAGTATCTCCTTTAGAGAAAAAGACTTTCTATATTCTCAAGTAGATTCTCATCCGGTTTAATTGCATTCTCATCTATACACCAATGTTACCTGACTTATATATAAAACATGGCTTTAATTTAAGGATCTCTAAGTATATATATTTTTCTACCACCAAGTTAATGAAGGAAAAAAACTGACCCCAAAATATATATCTTTACAGCAGTCAACTTGTACACAAACCTTAAAAATAAGTTTGAGCTTGCAGATAATGGGAAAACTGAATGCGGGGTAGTTTTATAAGGAAATATACACTGCAAAATGGCTATTTGGAAACTGTAAACATTAAGCTTGATTCAGAAACCCCTAAATTTCTGTTGGGGGCAATTGCAAATGTCAGATCATCACTAGGAGTCTTGCTCTTGGAATTCTGTGCTGCTGCCATTGCACACGGTGCTCATCCCACATGGACTCACGGGATTTAGTGCATGCTCTATAGAAAGCAAGGCTACTAATAAAAGGTCTGAGAGTAAGACTATGGGTAGGTAGCATGACCATTAAAAGCCAACAAAATTCAGTTACAGCTGTCTATTCTGAACCCATTAGGCCTGTGGGCCTAGTACTACCATACAGGGGCATCCTATCAGACAGCTGGGAGGAATTTTAGCCATAACATTAAATTTCTAGGCTTTGAGGAGTTTTACAGTCTTGAGTAATATTTCCATTGAAAAATATTGGTATGGAGTCCACCCCTCGGGGGGTCAGGCCACAGCCTGTGATTTGGGCTAATCAACAAACTGCCAAAACTTTATTCATAGGAACACAAGCACTTTTTTTTTTTTTTTTAAGCATGACATATTTGCATCCATGGAACTAAAATGAATTTTTCTTCTACTCTGTAACAAAAAAGCTCCTGGGATCAAAATTTTATAGCCCAGAGCAATGTTTTAGAGCAGAATTATAAGCCCCTGAAAAATAGGAGTTTATAATGAAAACACAGAGCCACACCGAATCATAACAAAGACTATGCCTGTGTAATACACGTGTAACATTTCTTTTGATGAATAATGTATGCTTCTCATAGATGTATCATTACGTACGATTTGTGTTAGACTTTTAAAATCCCTTTAGCACACTGTAATTTTGAATTCACTTTACCAACATTACTAATTTTCAATGCTTCAACTACTTTTGAAAAGTAATAGCCACAGTGGCTTTGAACACCTCCATTCCCCATCATGGAAAGGACAATGAGAAATGAAGGCCAATCTTCAAATCTTGATTCTCTTCAATTGCTGCCGGCAGACATGAGCTAGTCAATGACAGTAGTGGTTCTCAACAAGGATCTCAAAGGGTCTCAAAAAGACAGGCAAAAGGCTTACATCACTGGCCATTGAGATCAGTGGCAAAGAAACGTGGTCCTGCCAGCAGGATCAGCACACACGGCAGGGGAAATTTAGGATGATGAAAGGAAAGGCAGGAGTTGACACCTCGGTGAGTCAGTCTGTATACTCAGCCACTATTGAAAGAAGGACGGTAATGTCATCTGGCTTTCCACCTACAACACAGATAAATCAGTGTATTTTAAAAGGAAAAGTCAATGATAAAAACTGTGGGCCTACATAAAAACTAGGAGACGGATGCTTGCATTTTAGGCAGTTTAGGTTTGTCAGTATACCCCTAGTAGGAAAAAGAAAAATGGTTAAACAAAAAACATCAAGAAACTGCATGTAACTTAACTGAAGCTTAAAAAAAAAAAAAAAACCCCAAAACCTTCCCTGCTCCTTTAGAATAGGAGCTTTGTTAAAGTGGCCAGTACATCCTCTGTTTACATCAATCACAGTAAATCTGAGGAGAGTTACGAGCTTCTATCCACAATCCTAATTTGGACAAATATATCCAATGTTTTGAAACTAGGAATAGCCTTGCATTCTAATCTGCCAAACAGCTATGGCATGTGCCTTTTTCTATTTTAACATTTCCTGGAGGGCTAAGAAATGTTTTACATGTCATAACATTACATCAGCAAGAAACTGACCAATTCCACTAGTTCTGATATGCTAGCACCAACAGGTCGTCCTGCCCTGAGGCTGAGCCACTTACTGGCTTGCTCCCAGAGTCACATATCATGCAGTAGATAGAAGGACTCTTCAGTCAAGGACAGTTTCACATTGCTTCCCTTTTCAAAACCTGCTGCGGCAATTTGGCAGGCAAATACTGTCAACGAGTCCCACAAAGCCAGAGGAAGGGAGAAGTGAAATGTCAGACACGTGAAGGGCAGAATGTTAAACTGTTAGGAATGTCCAGGCTCTCCAGGCAGAGCTTGGAGGCCTTTTGGGCTCAGGTCCAAGCAGTGTGGTGGTGGCAATAAAGGGCTTCAGGTTCTGCCTGCCTCTGTAGCCAATGAAGTCCGGTTCTGAAGGGCACCCTCTGAGGGGAAGGCCTGACCACATGCACTTGCTCTCACTCTCCTGACCTTGCTCAAGGTCACTGGTGCACAGCTGGGAGGCTAGGAGAGGACACCTACCCAGTCCCACCCAGAGCCCAGAACACTCCCGCTCCACTGACATGATGTCCTCAGTCCCTATGACCTGCCCAAAGAAAGCTTACCTCTCACATTCAATCCGTTGTCACATGCAAACTGTGCAAAAGGTGACATATAATTTGGATCATAGGCCAGTTCGTGAGCTTGCTCAGCAATGCTTCTTGCAGTCTGTTGTATACTCTCAAAATTTGAATTCTAAGATGAAAGGATGAGGGAGTTATTTTTACCATAATGCCTCACATGATTTCTGCATGGAAGTGTATTTCTTGCAAATTATCACTTTTTAAGACAGTAACATTTATCTAACCACATTTTCCACTATTGAAGTTTTTTGGTTTTTTTTTTTTGTTGTTGTTGGAGACAGAGTCTCCCTCTGTCACTTGGACTAGAGTGCAGTGGTGTCATCATAGCTCACTGCAACCTCATCTCCTGGGCTCAAGCAATCCTCCTGCCTCAGCCTTCCAGGTAGCTGAGACTATAGGCACATGACACCACTCCCAGCTAATTTTTCTATTTTTTGTAGAGACAGGGTCTCACTCTTGCTCAGGCTGGTCTCAAACTCCTAGCCTCAAGCGATCCTCCCACCTCAGCTTCTCAATGTGCTAGAATTATAGGCATAAGCCACCATGCCAGGCTTGAAGTTTTATTCTAGTTAGAGAATACATTAAAACATTATGCCAGTGCTGCCTGCACAGGATATCGATCAGAAAGTCCTTTGCTAGGGTGGCCCTGGACCCTGAATTTGGATTTTCATTTTGCTTTTCCCCATTTGAAATTCTTAAGGTATTCGTGCTAAAATGGATAGATTGAAAAGGCAGATTCTGATACCATTTTAAGGCTGACCTCAAAATTTTCCCTGCATGGGAATGCACCCCTGGCCAACCACAGTTTGCTCTCCAAGTAAGAGCTGCCAGTCGCCCTACTGAAAATACCTTCAGAATTTTATATCATGATGAAAGATTTCTGTCTAGCTGTGTCATCTTGAGCCACACCTTTATCCTTGCTGCTTCAACTTCTTCATCTATAAAATGGGGATGGGAACACGAGGTCCATTTCAGCTCTAACATTCTAAGGTTTCAGTATAAGTAACAATATATTACTTATACAACATCAGGTCTCTGCTTCAATGTCACCTCCTCAAAGAGGCCTTCCCTGACCAATCTATCTAGAGTAGCAGCACCCGCTACTCTCTATTCCCTTATCTGCTTTATTTTTCTTATTAACCATCAACATTACATCAGATTTACTTTTCTGTATTATCTGTTTTTCTCCACTAGAATGCAAGCTCCATGCAGGCAGGGACATGTCATTTCTGCTCACCACCTTGGCAAAATAAGCATCTAACGTTGACTGAAGGCTGCAGACAAGGCATAGTGCCAAGGATTTCCTACATATGGTCTTAGTCAATCCTTACTGCAACCCTATAAAATAGGACCATTATTACTCCTCATTTTATAGGTGAGGAAAATATTGCTTAAACAGTTTTAAGAAACTTACCCTAAGTCATACCGTTCAGAGTTAAAGAATCATGAGAAAAGATTCATTTTTTCCAGAGTTAGTACATTCACAAAGCCAGGAATATATGGAAAGCCTGGTTTTTACTTCCTTCCACCCTCTGTATGGGAGAAGCCTGCACTGTTTCGTAACTGGTGACAGCTCAGGCCACATCAAGGCTCCTAGCTGCCTGCTGCCCTTGGCTGGCTCTGGTTTGATTGTTTCCTGTCTTTCCCAGCCTCAACACCTGCTGGGTGTGTTATAAGAGTAAGAGGAGAAAAAGGTAACCAGGACCCAACACTATTAAACATCATTAAAATACAAATAAAAACACAAACAAGAAATGTCTTCATCTGGACTTTTCCTACTTTTACCACCCCTGTGAAAGGCTTGGGTGGGAAGCTTCTTTTTCCCACAAGTTCTCCAATGGTGAATATTTCTGTTTACAATTGCTTGAAAGATTAGAACTATTATTATTTTCCTAAAGTTCACAAAATATTCTTTTCCACAACTACAAAGAGATAAAGCAACTGAGTCAATAAAACTCAGCTGTCCAGAGAGGGCCACTGTTTCCAAAGGCTAACCTTTGAGTTAATTACCTTTAACTTTTTTAGCTCCTGAAGGATCATATAATCAGGCATGTTGTCAAAGAGTCCATCTGTTGCCGTCAGGATAATGTCTCCTAACTGGACATCGAAAGAGGTACTATCAGCAGCATCTGGGCTGTGGCAAGGACAGAGGGGCAAAGTTAAGAAAGTCTAGAGATACAGTTCAAAGTTTCCCGCCGGCAATATTTTACAATGCAATAAGGCTTCTTTAAGAAAAACTAATTTGTAATAATGGAGCCAATTTCTTTAAAAAGTCATTCTGAAATTCCTAACCCTGAAAAAATTAATTGAAAATATAAATGTTTCAAAAGCTTAACTGAAATTGCCAAATAAAACTAAGTCTGATGATTAGTCATATGTGGCTTAAAAGGAAGGATTCTCTTCTGAGTTAGATCTAACATGCCTCTAAAACAAATGTCCTAATTCTTAAGAGCCAAATTCCATCCTCTCTTATTCATTTTTCACTCACCAGTTTCCCTGCACGCTTGAATCTAGCTCTGAGCGTGCTAAGCACCCACGGAGACAAGCACACCGGTCCTATAAGAAGTAATTCACAGGAAATATCTACAATGGCAGAGTAAGGACTGCGTGTCTCCCATGGGTCACAAAGGTGCCTGGCACATAGTAAGTCAAGAAGTATCTGTTCAATGACTAAAGAATGAAGGTATAAAGTATGTGACCTTCCAAATTGGGGAAAAACTCTTGAATATATTGTTATGGGAAGAAAACAATGTGTTTGTTTTTTCCATTTCTGGAAAAAAAAAAAAAAGGCAGGAAGACACACAGATGTAGATGCTTCTATATGCAGAGAATAAATCTGGAGAGAGTCAAAGAAACTGTTCCCAGCAGCTCCCCCGAGGAGAGAATGTGTGACTGGGGGCAGGGATAGGAGTTAGATTTCTCATTACATTTTTTTTTTTTTTTGAGACAGAGTCTCACTCTGTTGCCCGGGCTAGAGTGCTGTGGCGTCAGCCTAGCTTGCAGCAACCTCAAACTGATGGCCTCAAGCGATCCTTCTGCCTCAGCCTCTCGAGTAGCTGGGACTACAGGCATGTGCCACCATGCCCGGCTAATTTTTTCTATATATATATATATTTTTAGTTGTCCAGATAATTTCTACTTTCAGTAGAGACGGGGTCTCACTCTTGCTCAGGCTGGTCTCGAACTCCTGACCTCGAGCGATCCTCCCGCCTCAGCCTCCCAGAGAGCTAGGATTACAGGCGTGAGTCACCTCGCCCGGCCTCACTACATTTTTTTGTGTATAACTTTTTAAAACACAGATGGGAGATCTTTTCCTCAGATAGTGCCTAATGAAAGCAGAGATAAGAACGGGGAAATGCTAGGTGGGGAGAAAAGGTGATATAGTCAAAGAGTTCATGGACTCCTCTGAGGCTGGTTCTCAGCCATTTCTGAAGGCCAGTTTCACTGTTTCTGGGTTTGTAAGGGGAAGGCAAGATGAGATCCAATAATCTCCCTTAACATGTAATTAGGAAACAGGAGCCAGGGAAAAAATGCAGACATTGACCCGGAAGGGAGGGGCCTAGGCCAAAGCACTGTAAGGCTTGACAGAAAAACCTCAACACTTGTGTAAGTGACATGTTATACAATTTGTGAAAAGAAAGCATAAAAACAAACAAACAAAACCACCCATGCCTGCTGGAAATTTACACAAAGTGTATTAAGAACATTTCTGGTTCATCTGCACTTAACTGAGGAAAAAAGTGGCACATCTCAAGTGATGTGATGTGCTGTTGCAGGGAAAAAACTTTCACTTGTAATTTATATAATAAATACTTTGTAACAACAGATATTAAAGGAAAACCTGTAAGTTAAGGTTAAAATAAAATTCTGTAGATAGAGTGACAAATAAATAAAAAGATACATGCAGCAGGGAAAAAAAAACCAACACTGTAAAACTGGTAGAAATCAGGTTGATTCCTTCCCTGGAATAAAGAGAAACAATGCAAGACACAGTCATCTGCTCAGTCTTTGAAAACTAATCAAGATTAGTTTCTAGAAGTGTAGATTAATGACCAGGTTGGCACTGAAGCTCTATTTTATGCTGAGGTTTTTCTTTCCCTAGGAGTGTCTTTTGCTATTCTGCCTGTGAGAGTCTTGCTCCCATTGGACAGTTCGTCCTCTCCTAATACTCCCACCCATGAGCTTGGTGTTCCGCCAGCTGCAGTTTTGCCCATTTTGATTGAACATACTGTGCTGCTGGAAACTTTTGACTGCACTGAAACACGAGCCGAAATCACATGCTCGCGAGCTGTCTCTGGGCTCCAGGGGAAGCCACCTCCACCTCGCTGGCAGGCTCACAGAGTGCTGCCCTAAACAGACTGTCCCAGAGACAGTGTGTGAGATATGACAGGGCCACTCCAGCAGTTACAAGCCAAAGCAAGAAGAGTCAAATGAAGGAAAATTAAAGTACTATTCTCCAAAAACTGTTATCTGAGCTTGCTATCTATTGAAGCCTTGGGGTTCTGAGTTCTCCCCACTCCCATATGGCTAATAGTAATGTGTATTAAAGCCAACTAAAAAAGAACCTATAATCAAATATTCTTCCAATTACGGTAATCTGCCCAAATCTGAAAGTAAACAGTGCTTCCCCCTCTCTAGAAGCCAGCAGCAGACTTTTTAGATGGGCAATACTGAATGCCTAATTATATGATATGCTCATTCCAGTTTAAAAGATGGCAGTAATAGAGGCCGAGGCGGGTGGATCGTTTGAGCTCAGGAGTTTGAGACCGGCCTGAGCAAGAGTGAGACCCGGTCTCTACTAAAAATAGAAAGAAATTATCTGGCCAACCAAAAATATATATAGAAAAAATTAGCCGGGCATGGTGGCACATGCCTGCAGTCCCAGCTACTCGGGAGGCTGAGGCAGTAGGATCGCTTAAGCCCAGGAGTTTGAGGTTGCTGTGAGCTAGGCTGACACCACCGGCACTCACTCCAGCCCAGGCAACAAAGCGAGACTCTGTCTCAAAAAAAAAAAAAAAAAAAAGATGGCAGTAATAATCATTATATCTTAAGTTTGGACTTAAGAACTGGTTTAATAGGAGCTATTAAGTAGAGACAACAAGCACTTCCTAGAATGCTTCTATTTTTACAAAAGGTTCACTACCCATTTAATAACATTTCTGAATTGCCAATGATACTTGTGCCATGTTCTATAAGGTCACTAAAGGCAGTGAAATCTGAGATGGTCTTAGCCTTACTCCGGACACTTATCTAAGAAAAGAAACTATAAAAGTTAATTCAAAGAGAAAAAAGTACCAATTATCTTGGAAGGTTCTTGTTTTTTTCTTTCTTTTTTTGGAGACAGGGTCTCGTTCTGTTGCCCGGGTTAGAATGCAGTGGTGTCATTATAGCTCACTGCAAACTTGAACTCCTGGGCTCAAGCGATCGTCCTGCCTTGGCCTCCCAAAATGCTGGGATTGTAGGCATGAGCCACTGCACTGGCCAGAAGGTTCTTGACAATTTAAAAATGAACTGAGAGAAGATGTCAGAAAGAAAAAGAACACCTCAAAAACATCACAAAGAACATATCCAAGACCATTTTTTATTTCATTTCCTATAAGTTCTATTTGATGCATGGTAGTAGAAGGTCCAAAGAATCAGGAAGTTATTCTAATAAATAAACCAGATGTCTGTCTGTGTTCTTCCCTAACAATGTATGCAAAATCTTGCACAGGCAAAGGCATGCATGAACAGTGACTCACTTCTCCAGCACAATTTAACAAATATACTGTATGTACCATGTGGTACTGGTATGAAAAACTGATATTCTGTAAACCAGAAACAGTATTTCAGTCTTGTCAAATTATTGGGTGTTTATCAGAATTTAATTTAGCTTTATTATCTAGTTCAAGCAAAACAGCTTTCAAAGTCAAACTAAAAAGTCCTTTTGATGACAACATTCTCAGTGTGTCTTCTTTTCTTACATTAAAATGGAAAATGCCTATCTCCACTGCATTCAAGGGGGACAGGAAGGGACCTGTAGATGAGCTCATGCTCACACTTCCTGGCTGAGAGGGGAGATTACCTGTCACTCAAGACAACTCCCTCGGCCTCTGGGGGAGCAATCGAGAGCTGGAATGGAGTGTTGAAGTAATGCTGCTGCTCATCTGACCGGTGCACAACTTCGCCACCCCTGACAACCAGAAAGCCTGAATCGCCCAGGTTCGCTGTGTGCAAGCGGTGGCTAGTTCTGTCCAGCACCACGATGCAGGCAGTGCTGCTACCTAGAAACAAAAATGATCTCCATTTATTTTCTCTTCCTAGACTGCCTCTGCATACACATTTTAACCACATAACCCCCAAAAGCAACATGCCATAATTTCAATCTCCCTTCCCTAAACAGAACCTTTCTTACTCTCCACATCCCCAGTAAATGTCAATAATAACCTGATCAGGGTCAGCATGGTGGGAAAGAAAAAGGAGCTTACATTATACATGGTAAGTGAGCCACTAATGATCAGAAGTCTTCCATTTGCAGAGATCAAAATCAATAAAAATAACTGGTATTTAATCACGCTATCTCATTTCAACAGTGCTATAATCTATGCCAAACGCTCAAAAGCATGTTTGTGAGATACTAAGTTTTAATACTTAAATGCCACGATGAGAATGTTATGCTTTCCCAACACTTCTCATTAGTCACTGGCAGGAAGCCTTCTCCATGAAATTCACTAACATTTACGACAGGGCACATAAATGCAATTTTAATTTCCATCTGTTGAGGCCACGAAGAACTTTTACTGTAGACTAATGACTCAATATGAAGTAACAAGACTAATTTTTGCGGGTAGCTTGTGGAATCAACCTGTTCACTGTTCAGAGACTGCTGGTGTCCAGAGGGAAGAACCCACATTCCAAGCAGCAAAGAATTCTGCATGCTTCTGCTGCACACGGCTCGCACCATCTTCCCCAGACTAAAAGACTGACTGTACAACCAGTAGACATCACTTTCACATAATAAAATTTAGATCTATACCTACCTCTACCAGAAAAATGGTACAACAGAAAAATTGTCAGCTGACCAAGAAATAAATGTAAATAGTCTGTAAATATATGAAAAAAATGATCACCTCACTAGTAACTCTTTTTGCCTATTAGTTTAATAAGAGTCAAAAGAAGATAATGCGTGGTGTTGGCAAAAGTGTAGGGAATATATTCACTTTCATTCTGTGGTGATGAAGAGTAAAATTAACCTTTCTGAAGGGCAACATAGCCCTGAAAAATGTACCTGTCCTTTGATCTAGCAATTCCACCTGTGAGAAGTAATCCTAAGAAAATAATCAGAGTGGCAAACAAAACTTAAGTACAAAAAACATTGTTTAAGATCAGGAAGAACTGGAAACAATCTAAACATCTAAAATTAAGGGAGTTGTTACATAAATTACACTACGTTGATATAGTGCAAAGCTATATACTATCATGTAATACTTAGAAGTAAAGACTCCGGAATCAGCCTGCCCCTGAATCCTAGCTCTGCTACTTGCCTGCTATGTGAGTTGGAACAAATTACTTAACCTCTCTGTGCCTCAGTTTCCTCACCTATAAAAACAGGGACAACAGTAATTACCTCATAGAGTTGTTTCTAAGGATTAAAATTAGTTAAGTCATATCAAACACTTACAACAGATAGTGTTAGCTATTTGATAGCCATTAAAATTATGTTAAAGAAATATATTTGAAAAGGAAAGATGATAATTTAAGTGAAATAAATAGATTACAAACTAGTATTAAACTTTTCTTAACAACAACAAAAAGGATGTCAAAACTTAAAGAATTGTACATCAAAGAGAGTAAAGTCTACTAGGTAAAGTCTAAACTGTTGATAGTGAAAAGCAAAAGGAAACAGGCTGTGGAACGGGCTGTGTTAAACCCAGTATGGCATCATTTTCTAGCTGTGTGACCATGGGCAAGTCACTTATTCTCTAGGCCGGCTTCTTCCTAAGAAAATGGGGAATAAAATTAAGTACCTATGTATCTACCCCCATGCAGTTGCTGAGAGCACACAGTAGACTCAATTCAAGTTATCATTATCCTATGCACATATATAGAAAAAAATCTGGGAGCATAATAAATAAAATATTAATAGTTTTCTTAGTGGGATTATGTGTAATATTTGTTGAAAGGTGGCCTTACTAATAACCTATCTAACAGAAGAAAATAAACTAACAGAAAGTAAGGGAAATAAATTCGTAACACATAATTGCCTCTTTAAAGAAAAAACTCACAACTACCCATCCCTTGCTTTGCTTTAAACACCTGTGGCTTAACTCCTTATCTCTTAGAGTTTGTCTCGCAGCCTTGAAGAGCCCTAAGCAGACAGCACAGGTGTGAGCTCCCCACTCCAACTCTCTGCCTCTGTTCCTGACAAAAACACATTTCAAGGACTCAGATAAACTGTCCTCACAGAAAAAGAGAGAAAAAAAAATAAAGAAAGAAAAAACACCTGCAACAGCTTCACAGCCTCTTCTGTTATCAATCTGCTGAAGCAGATGGGGAAATAAGCCATTTTTACCCTTTAAAAACTCCAAACAGCTTTTCCTCAGATGCAGGGCACTTCCTTCCTTCCGCTATGTGTCATGGTCACTCCCTCCTTTTCTCTCTCTCTTTCTTGGAAAAATAAATAAACTTTTTACTACTTTTAATGTTAATCTTTGTGTGAAAAACCTTTCTCTGCGCGAATACAAATTTCCCACCCTTTCATTTGTTATTAATTTTGACTCAATGTATAACTTAATAATTTAAAAATACTTAAGATATACATCTTTCTCATCCTAATTATTTAGAAATTCCATTTCCTTATTATCTATAGT
This sequence comes from Varecia variegata, assembly GCA_028533085.1. Taxonomy (NCBI): domain Eukaryota; kingdom Metazoa; phylum Chordata; class Mammalia; order Primates; family Lemuridae; genus Varecia; species Varecia variegata. The sequence goes on from CM052452.1 coordinate 5,336,637, forward strand.
ACATGCAATGGTACTAACCTGACACTAATGCTAAGCCATCTAGTCTCTATCTATTAAATGTCAAAGGAAAAACACAGGTATTGTAACTCACTGGTAGTGCTGTTGATAACCTGCTCCATAGCTTACAGTAAAGATCTACCTACCTTTTCTTCCTAATTCAGAGCATCAAAACTCCAACCATTTATCATTAACAGAATTACCACCCAAAAGATCTTCTGAAAGCTGATGGGATTAAGTTCTAACTAAGAATGAAAACTTACAGAGTAGCAAAGCCCTGAAAATTCTGCTGCAAGGAGGACTGATGTTGACTCATATAATTAGTCACTGACAAACCCAGGCTATCATTTTGCTACCCCTGTGGCAGTAACTTGCTGAGTTAGAATCAAAATGGTCCTGGTGAGTGACTAAGCTTTAGTATCCAAAGCAGGACCAAAGAATGCAAGCCTGCCCTTACAGAATCATCTGGGCTTGAAGCTTATACTCCCCTCCTTTGCCTCCTCAGATTGCTGACATGTGCACGTGGCTCTGGCCCAGAGTGCCTAACGTTGGGAAAAGAGCTCATCATCCTCACGTGAAGAGGAACAAGCAGGCAAAGAAGAGCAAGAAAAGAGGTGCTGAGAACGGCAGTGCTGGGTGTTCAGATGGCTGACCCACACAGGCAATCTCTCACACTAAAACGGAAATATTTTTTCCCTCAGCCCCTTATTTTGTAAACTACTACTAAGGCTTTTGTGCAGCAGAGAAAGAGATAACCTTATTGGGACTGGGATTCCTTTGGAGGCTTTTTAGCAACTGCTGGATTTAAAAAAAAAGATTACCTAATCTTATAAGGTTATTATTATTTACAATTATATCTAAAGTTCAGTAAAACTCAGCACCCTGTCTTTGCCAAAATATGCTTTAGTTTAGTTACAAACAACCTAGAGATGTATAGATTTTGTGAAAGAGACATGTATGTTTGTCAAACATGGTAACAAAGGATTATTTCAATGTATCTTTCAGGAGAAAAAAGTAATAATATTCAATGTAAGAAAACCTCTAATATGTCCTGAAATTAATTTTATTAATATCTCCTAATTACATGAGGGTGAACAGGAAGGGAAGCAGGGATAGGGAAAAAACACAAAGCTTTTAAAGTACAAAATCAGGATAGTTATGTGTTTTGTAACTAACTGGTTGTCTCAAGTCAAAGTAAATGATGGGGAGTCAGGGGGAGAGATGGTATCAGAGGAGGCATTCTTGGGAACACGCAGGAGGCAGCCCCCTAGAATCTGTGTCCAAGGGCTCTCCCTTCATTTAACATATGATGCAAGGAAGTCACAGGTTAAGTGGTTGCCCAAAGTAATACAGCAAGTCAACAAGAGGTGCTAGGAATAGAATGTAGAACGCTTCAATGTGTCAGGCAATCTCCAGATTACATGTCCAAAATGGGGGATTAAGACAAAGCAGTATATACCGAAACTGCAAGAGAAAATTTCTCTTCAGTTAGAAAGAAAACAAGCTGGCTAATCACAGCACAAAGAAGACAGCAGTGATAAAAAAAACCCCTTCTTACAAAGGATTTAAATTGAAGGCAAATTCTACAACTGTGGCACTTCCCATTAACACTGAACAGAGGCTGATTTTAATGTGGATGGTGACTGGAAAAGAGGCCTTTGTAACCAGAAAGACGCCAGCAATTAGCAGAAACTTAATAATACCCTTTCTGAGAGCCTGCTTAGAAGGCTGGGTATGTTCCCAGGAAACCATTTACCAAACAAATGTAGAAGCTTGGCCAAAGGATGCTCCACTAGCATTCCAGATAAACAAACCCCAGGTATTTGGTTGTAAGTTTTCTAATACAAGATTAACAGAGATCTAATCTGTGCCAAGCTAGTTCATGAACTAATCAGCTGTTAGCAGTCTGGGATAACTGTCTGCAACTTGAACTCATCACAGGTAATCAAATGAATTCTGCAGATCAGATCCTACCCCCTTCTTTCTTTACAACCTCTTGCTCTTCTTTTACCATAGTTCAGAATCTCTAAACAATACAGTTTTAACTTTTAATGTTTCTGAAACTGGAAATATATGGAATCAGACTGTTAGGGAATCTTCCATTCACAACACGTTCCTGAATATTGCCTGTAGCTTGAAGTCATTCCTTTTCACAATGCATTTTTCTCCTACTGATAGACTTTTAGGCTGTTCCCAGTTTTCTGCTGTTATTGACAACGTTGCTAGGACCTATCTCTTGGTTTATAGATGTGCAAGACTTTCCCTGGTCTAGGGTAAATACCTATAAGTGGAATTGTTGGGGCATACTATCCTTTCATGTTTAACTTTATTTGGTAATATCAAGTTGTTTTCCAAAGTGATTGTACTACCTATTTCCATTCCCTCCAAGCAGTACTAAGTATTCTGGTTATCCTACAGCTTCTCTACCAAACTCTGCTTAGTAGGAAGAGCCTCAGAAAAAAGCTGGGCTGATAAATTATTTTCTTGGTTTTGTTTTAGCCATCTAGTGGGTTTTTTTTGAGACAGGGTCTCACTGTGTTGCCCAGGCTACCGTACAGTGGCATCATCATAGCTCACTGTAACTTCAAACTCCTGGGCTCAAGGGATCCTCCTGCCTCAGCCTCCTGAGTAGCTGGGACTACAGGTGTGAGCCACTACACCCGGCCTTAGTGGGCTTCTTTAAAGATGAAAACACATAGGATATCTACTTACCAAGCAAAGGTACTTTATTTTGCAGCAACTCACAGTAGCTTGTGGTGAGAATTCCAATGGGATTACTTGGTACGAACCGTCCTTCTTTTACTAAACGTTCACACGTTCGCATTAAAGTCCCTGAGAACTGAGACGGATCAACTCCATAGTCTCTCCATCCTCCTACGCCATCTGCAACCCCTAAAAAATAAAAATAAAAAAACAAATTAAACAACAATCTTACCAACTTCTCAGGAATCCTTGCCCCTGTCTCCTCCTAACAGTTAAGTTCACTAGATGCTAGTACATATATTTACCCCCAAATTCAAAATAAAAAGTGCTCAGGTTTAATGTATTATACACTAATATTTCTAAGTCACATTGTCTACTTAGTATTTGGTCTTTCATATACTGACGAATAAACTTTTGAGCTACCACAGGGTGACATTGCCTAACAACCAAGAGTTCCATTTCAGCTGGATTATTATTTTTGTATAAAAGTATGTGACTTATTAATACTTTGTTGTATTTATAAGAATGAAAATTGATTTTTAAAAAAGTGCTGATGTTAGTGATAGATAACACAACTGAGTCAGAGCTGGCAATCATTAAGAACACCAAAAGCGGCAACCTTTTAATTTCAAATATTGGTCAGTAACTGTGAAATAAAGAACAAAATTGAGGCCGGGCATGGTGGCTCACGCCTGTAATCCTAGCACTCTGGGAGGCCGAGGCAGGTGGATCATTTGAGCTCAGGAGTTTGAGACCAGCTTGAGTAAGAGCGAGACCCCGTCTCTACTAAAAAAAAATAGGAAGAAATTATATGGACAGCTAAAAATATACATAGAAAAATTAGCCAGGCATGGTGGCACATGTCTGTAGTCCCAGCTACTCGGGAAGCTGAGGCAGGAGGATTGCTTGAGCCCAGGAGTTTGAGGTTGCTGTGAGCTAGGCTGACGCCACGGCACTCTAGCTCAGGCAACAGAGTGACACTCTGTCTCAAAAAAAAAAAAAAAAAAAGAACAAAATTGAGAACATATCTTATCCCCTTTCCTCCTTCCTAAGAGATAACCACTACCCTGTACAGGGCGGTGCTGTCCAATACAATAGCCATTACCACATATGACTATTGAGCACTTTAAATGGGGCTGGTTCAAACTGAAATGTGCTGTAAGTATAAATAAGATACACACTGGATTTTGAAACCTTAGTATGAGCAAAATAAGTAAAATTTTTCCTTAATTTATATATTGATTACATACTGAAGTAACAGTATGGATATAATGAACTAAAGGGAACATATCATTAAAATTAATTTCACCTTTCTTTTTATTTAATGTAAATACCAGGAAATTTTAAATTACATATGTGGCTCGCATTATATTTCTGTTGGATAGCACTAGTATAGAGATTTTCACAGGTCCAGAGTTGTTGTCAAGAGGAAACTAGTGTTTAAAAAGGTCAATAAAAACATCAAAGCCAACATCATACAATCTTCCATTCAAACCCCTTGCAAAACACCAAGCTATTCTTTTCAACATTAAAATCAATTTCTGTCTACTAAATTCAAAGAAACTGAGAGAAAATGTCAAATATACGTTATTCAGGCTTTAAGTGGCCTTTCCAGAAGGATCTGTAAGAAATTAACAATACTTGCTTTGGAAATAAGAAACTGAAAACGATCAATGAACAGAAGGGGAAATTTTGCCTTTTATTATACTTCATACCATTCTCTATTGTTTGAATTTTATTTTTGTCACAAGCATATGATATTAAAAAACAGGAATTTTATAATCTTTAAGACTTTTTGAGCATGAAACATCTTCCCCATATACACATCTACGTTTTTGTACATTCAACTTTCATACACATCTTGTACTTTTGCTACAAAAGTAGGACAGTGTCTGTGTATATACCCTTGAAAAACAAGCCTAACATGAAACATACATGTGAAACTCTGTTTTTCTGGGGATGGCAGTTATCAAACAGAAAGGGAACATAGTCTCAAAAAGTAAGAAGAAACAGGACTGGAAGACAGAAAAGAGGGTGACAACTTTATGACCACTGGGACAACAACTTTCCCTACCTTATGCAACCAACCAATAAGCAAAATTTCACTTCAGGGCAATTTCAAATAAGCTGATTAAATGATACAAAATTTGGAATTTGTTTCAAAGTAACTGGGGAATTGAAGGGGGTGTGATGGAGGCGTAGATGAAACAAGACTGGGAGTGAGTGGATCAGTGCTGAGGTTGAATGAGAGGTACTCTCATCTCTCTACTTTGATATATATTTGCAATTTTCTACAATACAAAGTTCAAATAATAATAATGATGATGATAATAATCAAGTTTAAAAAGAGAAAGACCCTTCTGCCTGCTGTGTGGAGAGCGAGAGTGGAAGCAGGAGGCCGAGTAAGTGATCTGTCTCAGTTGTGAAATGCTGGCAGTGAGGTTATAGGGCGCACACATTCCGGATCTGTGAAACAGGACTCATGTGGATTTGGGGGTCAGGGTGAGGAAAAGAGAAGCATCAGGGATGACTAGAGATCTGCCTTACCAGGAATAAGTATCACATTTTACTCTATGTTTTTTAAGCAGCTGTGAAGCGATCTGAGAAACTATTACAAGAATTTAAGATAGTTTAATCAGAACTTCTTTTGAGGAATTCTTATTTCACTGGGGGTAAGATTTCACCACAATGTAAAATGCAACACTTTATGTTAAAACCCAGAATACAATTATAGTCCTTGCCACATCATCTGATGAATCATTCATTCTTTTCAAATTACTGCCTGCTCCAGAAAAGAATTTCTTCTTAACCAGTCTCTGGTCCAACAGCCACAATTAACTTTAAACACTAATTGGTTTCATCTAAGATGCCCTTCACAAGAAAACCATTAAAATCTGAGATAACGTTTAGAGTCGATCCTGGCACTCACTAAATAATCTGTCAGCAGGTTGAGTCTGACCTGACACAGACCTTCAACATTAATCAGATTTCTCCCAGAATAGAGCACAACCTTTCAGGCACCTGTTAGCTTTTTACATGGGCAAATGATGCCAGGCAAAATTCGACTGGCCAAATCTCTTTAAGGGAAAAGGAAATTCAAAAAGCATATAAACTTTTCAATAAAAGCGTGGGGAAAAAGGCTTAATGCAGCATACATCTGTAATTTACTTACAAAGAACAAGCTATAAAAGAGTGAAGAGTCACATTTGGGATCACAATAAGGCTAAAACCAGAATAGCCTATCACATGTATATTTGAAACCTAGTTTTATTCATATTAGGTTATTAATATGTCCTCTCTTGCATAAGCAAAAGCTTCAGATAACAAAGAGTAAGAACACCTTTTAAACAGTGGAACTGATCCAGATACAAAGGGAAATTTCACTCAGAATACATTTCAAAGGTAAAGAAAACAACTGTTAAAGGAGAGATTGCTTAAGATCCCAAAGGTGTCAGCGGTGCACCTATCAAACAGCAAAGGATAAGAATATCCCCAAGAGCAAATAGAGGGCTCACTGTACTATCACATCATGTACACCGCGCTAGGAGTAAGAGGGCCAGGGGAGACACAGCCTGCCTCTAAGAAGCTCCCTTGCTAGTGGGGAGCTAGACTTCTCACACAGGAACCAGACAAATGGCTCCCATAAATGCTGCTATGGGAGGGTCAGGACTGAGTGGTTAGTGCTTACAGGACACCACAAAGATGAAGTGGCGTCCAGATATAGGCCCTGGTGGGTCAGTCAGATGTCCACAGGCAAGGAAGGGAAATGAGAGGAAAAGAATGGCAGACAACCGGACGTGGCTGGGGCTTGGGTGAGCAGGGAGAAGTTGAAAATGCAAGGTATGAGCAGAAGGCCCAGAATGCCAGTCTGAGAATGCTACAGTTCCTTATGCTACAGACCGGTGCTGTCTACCAGGGGAGCCACTAGTCACAGGCTATGGAGTTTGAAATGTGGCCAGTTTGGATTGAGATGTGTTTGCTGTTAAGTGTAAAATATATTCTGGATTCCAAAAATTTAGTACAGACAACAGAAAAACTGTAAAATATCTTAGTAATAGTTTTATACTGAACATATTAAAATATTTTAGATCCTACTGGGTTAAATAATTAATTAAAATTGCATCAGTTGCATTTTACTTTTTTAGATGTAGCCACTAGTAAACTTAAGATTACATGTTAGTTTGTGGCGTATTTCTACTGGAAATGCTGCTATAGACAAGAAAAATTAAAGTTTCTGGGTAGAAGTGATATAAGCAATCTATATTTTAGAAAAATAATCCTGACAGCAGCATAGAGAATGGGCTGGAAGAGGGGAGAGGCTGAAATCTTACAGCAGTCAACTGCAAGATTTTAGATTAGAGGTAATAAGAAAGTAGAATCGACAATGACTGGAAATACAAAAGAAATAAATACAAAAAGACACCTGGACTCTACTGTCAACACAGGAGTTCCCTTATCTGAGGAAGGTACCTTCCAAGACCTCCAGTGGATGCCTGAAACTGCAGATAAAATGGAATCCCATATATACAGTTGGCCCTTCACATTCACAGGCTCCACATCCGCAGATTTAACCAACTGCAGATCAAAAAATATTCAGGGAAAAAAAGTTGGGTCTGTACTGAACATTGTACAGACTTATTTTCTTGTTATTATTCCCTAAACAATACAGTATAATTTTTTTTTTTTTTTTTTTTTTTGAGACAGGGTCCTGCTCTGTTGCCCTAGGCTGGAATGCAATGGCATGATCATAGCTCAGTGCAGCCATGAACTCCTGGGCTCAAGAGATCCTCCTGCCTCAGCCTCCCCAGTAGCTGGGACTACAGGTGCATGCCACCACACCCAGCTAATTTGTTTTCCATTATTTGTAGAGACAGGGTCTCACTATGTTGCCTAGGCTGGTCTGGAACTCCTGGCCTCAAGCAATCCTCCCTCCTTGGCCTCTCAAAGTGCTGGGATCATAGGCATGAACCACTGAGCCTGGCCAAATATTTTTACATAGCATTTATAATGTACTAGGTATTATAAGTAATCTAGAAATGACTTAAAGTATACATTAGGACGTGAGTAGGTTATGTGCAAATACTACTACATCATTTTGTGTCAGGGACTTTGAGCATCCACCAATTTCAGTATCTATGTGGGAGGTGGGGGGGGTCTGGGAACCAATCCCCCATGGATAGTGAGGAATGACTGTACTGTTTTTTCCTATACATACACACATACCTATGATAGTTTAATTTATAAATTAGCCAAAGCAAGAGATTAACAATAACTAATAATAAAATCAAACAATTATAACAATATAATAAAAGTTATGTGAATGTGGTCTCTGTCTCTCTCTCAAAATATCTTATTGTAATGTACTGTGGGCAAACTGAAACCTTGAATAGGGGGGAACTACTGTTTCTGGACTTTCAGGAATGAGAAAGCATTGATTAGATGATTCCACAGTAGGCCAGGGTGTGTAAATGCCTTTAGGAGATACTGAATTCTGTCTTGGTTATGCCAAGCTTCAGGTGCCATCAGGGCATCTTTGTGGAAATGTTCTGTATGATGTCAGGAACTTTTGAGCCTGCAGCTGGCAAGGCAATTCAGGGCAGGAACATCTGAGAATTGACACCATAGTGGTGAATGCGATGCTCAGGGAGGGTGCAGAGAGTAGTAAATTCAGGGTGCAGGTGGGGTGGGGGGTGTGGTGCTGATTTTATTTTAGGAACGAGAATTCTTAGCCAAATAGATCACTTGTGAATTGTATTAATATCTTACTCTAGGCATCAAATTACCATCACAGATATATGATAATTGATTAAGGAACAGCCAAGTATCCAGTTTGTCAGAATGATATAATCTCTACAGAAGTAGAGAGAGTTGAGGCTGAAAAGACAGGCTGAGTTAGTAACTCGAAAGGCCTTGAATGCCAAGATAGAGGTTGCACTGAATATAGAAGCTATTTCCTTTAATTCACTGTAATCATCTTATGTCTCCATTAATAACATTCTGTGAACACACAACTAGCTTAAGTGTTTCCTTTGACCCCCAAATCCAATTAAAACCATTATTAGATTAAGATAATGGTTATATATCAAAAATAGCTGAGCAAAAGGCTGAGAAGAGACTATAGGGCACAGAAAATTCCTTCAGCTTTATTATTTAAACAGAAATGTCACTTTTACAAAGTGAAAAACGATCAACTAGAAAATATTTATGATATTTATGCGTTTTTACATAGTATGTTAAGTTTTTCATAGACTGATTTTCTAAAATGAAGAGTTAAAAGGGGAGAAATAATTCTAGTGTGTCTCCCATCATTTAAATGTATCTTTTTATAAAAAGAAAATTATTAATCCAATTTTCATTTTTCTTTTTTAAATAAGATTCAGTTAGCATGTTTATTCATTTTTTTATTTCAAAATATTAAGTGGATACAAATGTTTTTGGTTATATGGATCACTTTTATAATGCTTGAGTCACAGGTATAAGTATGCCCATCACCCAAATGGTATTCAATATACCCTTTAGGGCCTGGTGCGGTGGCTCACACCTGTAATCCTAGCACTCTGGGAGGCCGAGGCGGGTGGATCGCTCAAGGTCAGGAGTTCGAGACCAGCCTGAGCAAGAGCGAGATCCTGTCTCCACTAAATATAGAAAGAAACTATCTGGCCAACTAAAATATATATAGAAAAAATTAGCCGGGCATGGTGGCGCATGCCTGTAGTCCCAGCTACCCGGGAGGCTGAGGCAGTAGGATCGCTTAAGCCCAGGAATTTGAGGTTGCTGTGAGCTAGGCTGACGCCACACCACTCACTCTAGCCCGGGCAACAAAGCGAGACTCAAAAAAAAAAAAAAAAAATCTATCTTCCCAACTGCACACAGTCACCTAACTATGTAGTTGCAAAAGGCTCACCTCAAGAAAGACTTTGGAACTAGCCAACATCAGCACAAATCTCTCCAGTATCATCCTCCATCATCAGCCATCAGCACGATGATACCATTCTTCAACCCCTCCTACTATACTCACCTTCAGACTGATATTCAGTTACTTACAAAGCAAACATCTTCTAGAATAAAGTGATGCCCAGAAAATAAGTACTAAATTTCAATATATAAGCATCAATGAAGATAAACTTGGCAATTTCATTCAAAAACATATTTAACATAGACTCTGGCAGAATTTCAAATATTTTTAGTACTAAGTACCCCAAAGTAATAAATAGCTTTATTCCCTAAACCCTTGATGATCTCCAGGCATTTTACATCAGGCCTCACACTCCAATGAAGCAAGCTGGTTCTACAGGGATTGTTTTTCCATCAGTGAAACACATCTCCTGTTTACTAAGATGGGTACTTGATAGTGAATCGAAACTCCAGAAGAGAAACTGAGTAACAATCTGGCTGGATCACAAGAGTTGAATAACAGAAGTAGCAAGAGACCCTCTGTACTCTGAGGAATAAGGGTATCTGCTTTTGCAGACTTTCTGCAACAAGGGTCCACTAATGCGGAATTGGCTAGGCAATACTTAATGCAGTGCAACAGCCATCTTCTTTTCAGATGCTGAGGCTCTTCTTCAAATACTATAATCTAGTGTTCTCAGAGCCAAACTTATTTGCCTAGAGGCATTATAGTCCGAAGCATTATAACTAGAGAAAAATGAGATAAAAGCAGAAACTCAATTTTCTGTCAAAAATGGAACAGATTACATTTCTATCAACATTTCTTTAGCCTCAACTATTTGGGCATTTAAGAACATTCCCCTATGATTCAGGACTGTGCAATGTTGTATCTGCAAATATTCCAAAGGGAACGAAAAGTAGGATTACTGAAAAAATATATTCAACAGTCAAATTATTCAGAAAAAGTGCAATTTGCTTTGACTAACAGTCCTTTTGGTTCTCTAGAGGTGAAAGTACATAGATTATGATGCTCTCCCTGCTTTAACAAGCAAGTGATATATTCCCTTTGCAAGAAGTTTCCCCAAAGCAACTATTCTGCATTAATCACAATGAAACCTGTGTCTTTTGATTCTACAGAGACTAAGTCTACAACAAGAACTCAAGATCTCTAAGCAGAACATTTAACTCAAAAGCCGAGGCAGTGAAGCTCAAAGGATGGAAAGGAAGAAAGGTTCAACTCTGCAATAAAATGTGTGAAAATGGAACATAAAAGCAAAACTCAAAAGTAATGGAACTGTCCAGGATAGTTAACAAAACTCAAGGAATCAAAGCAGGAATAAATGGTCCATTTTATGTTTTAGAATTCCAAACAAAATAGCAAGCTATTTGTTGCTGGCTTAGTAAATATGAAATTACTTAATTAATCAAATTAATGAGCCCACACATACACATACTTACATCTATTGTCCAGAATACTTGATTTTAGAGAAGTTAATTTCCAGACTATTCTAGGCAGTTACTTTGTCTTAAAAAGCAGTGAAAAGTGCTGAAATGAGGATTAGGAAACAATAGTGTGAAGGCAAAGAAACTCAGAAGTCAATCTTTTTAAAATAAAAATGTTCTTCCTCTAGCTCTTCTGTTTAAACAACAAAGACTTAATGTGGAATTATCTATTCTGGCTCAACTGTGGCTTGGGGAACTTGTGTAACTTAGAGACTTGGTATGAATCACTAGCCTTCCTTCTATAAACTGCAAAGTTGAAGGTTAAGTCACTGAAAAGGTCACTTCACTCCTTTCTGGACTGCCACAGTATCCTCCTCAAATGCTAAATGCTATCAGCCATGCTTCCTGAACAGGGAAAGCAACAAACCAACCATCTGGGAGGTCATACTTATTTTAAGTTATGAACTGTATAGGCAGGGCACCAAATGTGTTACGAATTAAGGGCCTTTATTAAAGCTGTGGCTTCTGTTAGGTTTTTTGGTATCAGGAATGTTATGTAATGCCAAATAATTTGAGATTTAAGTAGGGAAATAACAAGCAATTAAAGGCTAGCTATCTGATATGCACCTAGTTGTACTGGCCCTTTAGGCTGAAAGAAAGATTTTCGTTCTGTTTATAATTTACAAGATTAGATCTAGAATTCTAGTCAACATAATATTTATGCCAATTAAACTATATATCCTTGACCTAACACCAAAGACGACACTATTTACCCCTCGCTTTCTTCACCTCTCTATAAAAATAAGGGCTGGCCTTGACTGAAATACACACCCTCTGGGAAACGTCAAGAGTCACATGCAGCCCTGGCATAAGTGTTCCTTTTTATGTTTTTCCTCTCTGAGAATATCATTATTTTGAATAAGCCTGCCAAAGTGGAGAACTGTCTTTTAATTTCTGAACACTAGCTATATTTTTACTCTCTGTAATTTTCAATTAAGTACCTATCTTTGAGTAATAAGACACTAAGCAATTTTTTTCTTTTTAATTTTCCATACTTTCCCATTTTTCAGTAATGAGTACATATAATTTTTATGGGAGGAGCAACAAAAACTATTTATATAAGGCCGGGCATGGTGGCTCACGCCTGTAATCCTCACACTCTGGGAGGCCAAGGCAGGAGGATTCACTTGAACTCAGGAGTTCGAGACCAGCCTGAGCAAGAGTGAGACCCCTGTCTCTACTAAAATAGAAAAAATTATCCGGGAGTGGTGGCATACAGCTGTGGTCCCAGCTACTGCGGAGGCTGAGGCAGGAGGATCCCTTAAGCCCAGGAATTTGAGGTTGCTGTGAGCTAGGCTGACACCATGGCACTCTAGCCTGGGCAACAGAGTGAGACTCTATCTCAAAAAAACAAAAACCAATCTATATAAATCCAGTTAGAACTACATTCCATACTTACATTTAATATTCAAGTTATGCAACATATTTTATTGAACAATTACTGTATGCAAGACTTTGTGGTGAAAGGGAGCTAAAGGGACTTACATGTAATAAAAGATTTCCTATTCATGGGAATTTAAAATCAAGTGGTAATGATTGTGGTTGGAGAAGGGGGTTTGGAGAGATTAAAGATAAATGACTATAATAAAACAAAATAAACATGCACCAATAAAAACAAAAGCAAAGAGAGATGATACATAGCTAAAAGAATCAAAAAAGGATCCATGAAGAAGAGAAGTATCTGGAATGAACCTTGAAGGATGAAAGAAAACATGAGTTGTGGGGGAGGAAGTTGAGGAGAGACGCATTTTGAGGAGTTCCCTACAATCTGACTAATATGGATAAAGTACAAGTCATAACAGGTTAGAGTTCTAATAGCAGAGCAACCTGACCGCCAGGTAAATGCCCATTACACTTGTGCCAGGAACCTTTCACCGTTCATCAGCACAGACAATGCAGTGCAGGAGTTAAAGCACTTAGGAAAGAGGTCCCTGGAAGGAAAGGCTGGTGTGAGGCTACCAAACTCAACAAGGCTCCTGAGGCCTTTATTTGTTTTAATTAAGGGGCTTTGCTCAACTATTAGCTTAAGCATAGCTAATAACTAAATAGTATTCAGAATTAGCAAAAATTACCTCAGTAAAAGTTTTAAATGATCATTTCTAACGTGAAAGGCAGTGTGGTATACTGGGCAAGGGCATAGGCTCCGGAGACAGATCTGGGTTCAAACTCGAGCCCCAGAACTAGGTGTACCTGTAATCCAGCCCCCTTAGGTGTCCTGGGCAGCTCTCTGAGCCTTAGTATCTTCACCAGTAAGTGGGAATCATACAGACTTTACTGGGCCAGTGTGAAGAAGGAAGATAATGTGCTCAGAGTGCCTGACACAATGCTCACCTCCCAGCAGACGGTCAATGAGTTAGGCCTATCTTAAGACCAAGGAGGGCCAGGCACAGTGGCCCATGCCTATAATCCTAGCACTATGGGAGGCCGAGGCAAGAAGACAGTTTGAGGCCAGGAGTTAGCGACCAGCCTGAGCAAGAGTGAGACCCCGTCTCTGCAAAAGTTAGCTGGGTATGATGGTGCACAACTTGGGGAGGCTGAGGCAGGAGGACTGCTTGAGCCCAGGAGTTTGAGGTTGCAGTAAGCTATGATGACACCACTGCACTCTAGCTGGGCGATGGAGTGAGATCCTGTCTCAAAAAAAAATTTTTTTTAAAAGACCAAGGAGCAAGTGGCAAATACGCCAGTCTAGCCTGGAGCAATCAGGAAAAAAAAGAATCTTTGACCCATGTTTGTAGGCTGCCAGCTCTACAAACACTAATCAGTGGTAATAACCAAAAGACAATGCCTACTCACAGATAATGTATAAAAGATGAGTGGTCCATTCAGTTCTTCCAGTCACACATCTACCACCATTCAACATTCCATTAAACATTCAACAGTAACATTTGCAAGTACTAAGGAATAAATATATATTCGTCCCCAAAAATACACACACACAAAAAGATTCACTTGCATTTGAAAAAATGACTTTTTTACCCAGAAGTGACTCTGAAGTAAACTATTTAACACATTTCCCTTCAATGCCTGGTGCCTCCTGTGTGTCAGGATTCAGACAGAGATTTCTCATTTTAAATGGGAAATCTTAAAACAACTAGTAATAACTAAATGAGCCTAATCATTTTCTTAGGCCACTACAATAATGCCAGTGCCTTTGTTGTGATCTTCTCCACTTCTCCTTCTAACCTCTATACTGTAAGCCCCCAGAGGGCCGAGTTTCCTTCACACTGCTAACCATCACTTTGTCCCCACTGGCTAGCCTGATCCCGGCACAACAGTCAGTCCTCAACCCTTGCTACACACTGAGATTAACTGTGGAACCCAAGCCCCACCCTCTGAGTCCTGAATCAGTGTGCCCAGGGTAAGCCTGGGCTGCCCAGCGCAAGTGATTCTATTGAGAATCACTGCGCCAGCTGGGTGCAAGCGTTCCACAAACTTGATGTTTCTGCCTCTGAAATGCCTCTTGCACCAAAAAAAAATCACCTGTTTTCCATTCCTGAATTTGGTCCTTCATCTTGCATTTCCCAGCCTAATGAATGGTAGCCCAACCACCTATATACTGTCTAGGCTAGAAACCTTAAGCAATCTTCCAGGTGCAAAACCTCAAAATCAACTTCACCTCCTCTATGACCAATTATCACCAAGTCTGCAAGGTGTCTGAAGCTCAACTACTTTCCACTGCTCTAGTTAGAGACTTTCCAGCTCAATTTCAGTAGGTTCCTAACTGGTCTTTTGCCTCCTATTCTCCGATTACACCCCCCTATCAGTTTGTTTTTTTTTACAACATTGCTATATATCCATGTTACTCCTCTAGACAAATACCTTCCATATGTACATACTTACTTGCTTGTGTATGTAAAAACATTCTTTAGAAAGATACACAAGAAACTAGTAACACTGGTTGCCTCTTGGGAGAGGGACTTTGTAGCTTGGCGACAAGAGTGAGAGGGAGACTTTTCACCGTATACCCTTTTAAATTCTGAAATGTGCAACCTCTTCAAAAACAACCAAACTATAAATGACAAAAGCAAAAACATCTTCTATAGCTTCCTATCTAAAAAACAAACAAACAAACAAAAAAACACACAACTCCTTAACATGGCAACTGTTGACCTTCAACAATTTGGTCTCAATTTATTTTCTAACATCAATTCTCAACAGTACCCTCTATCCTGACCCCGCAAGCCACAAGACAGATGTAGTCTGGGGATTGCCTTTGTTGATCCTCTAATGTGGAGAGTCTTAGCATTCTTCTCATTTGCCTTACTTTACTGAAAAATCCATCTTGCAAGGCCTGACTCTGCTTCCACAACACCTAACGTGCATTCTTTCACACCAGTCCTGTGCTTATGTTTGCCCTCCTCACCAGACTGAAAATTCAGAGTTAAAGTCTGTTTTGTTCATCTTGGTTTCTTCACAGTACCTGTCAAAGACTAACGAACAGGAAGCAACCAGTGAACAATGAATTCAGTTGACTGCACTGAAAAGTTAGAATACCAACACTACTCTGGTATACAAACTTTCAGCCAAAAACTCCAAAAAGAGAATGAACCTTGTATCAGATCCTAGCACTGCACAAGGTGTCATTCCCTGGGTCAGAACTCGCTACAAGATGCTCCTATTAAAGAGAAGGCTGCTCTTATACAAGTGTACAAGACACACGCTTGTAGTCCCAGCTACTTGGGAGGCTGAGGCAGGAGGATCACTTGAGCCTAAGGAGTTCAAGACTGCAGTACACTGTTATCATGCCTGTGAAGAGCCACTGCACTCCAGCCTGGGCAACACAGTGAGATCCCATCTTGAAAAAAAAGAGAGACAGAAAAGGAGAGAGAAGGCTGATGGAAAGAGCATTTGAAAGGAGTCTGGAGGTAACACTAATCCACTAACTGGGGCTAGGACACTGGCCAAATTACTTCTCTAAGCTTTAGTTTCCTCATCTATAAAGTGAGGGGCAGGAGGACACAACCTCTCTAGAGTTCCTTTTTCAGGTCTAAGATTCTGGGACTCTAAATCACACAGCAAGAAAAAAGAGCCCGTTCTAGAAACTCTTTAGAAAATAATGGTTAACAAATACAGCTATACTTTATGTTTCACATGCAATACTACATTTACTGCATGAACCAGTTTTGAAGCAAAGGTTCCATTTCAGGCATTCCAATTTATCCTCTGTCCTATTACACTCCCCCATGTACATTTTCAGAGAAATTTCAATAAAGACCCAGAGAATAGATACACTTCCCCTTGTCCTTTCACTTTAGTTTTAAGCACCTGACTAAAATCCTGGTAAAGTTTTTCTCTTTTAAGACATTAACAAAAAGTCAGGTCAACCATTTTTAATTTGAAATTCTAAAAAAAAGAGTAAAAGGGATACAAAAAAAAGGTAAAAGATGGTTATAGGTTAATATTAATTGACTTCACTGAATTCAAATGATCTGTATATAATACGTATAGAACACATACTAGAGCCCACTTATTCGAGGTTTTGCTTCCCAGTTGCAGTTACCTGAGGTATAGTACAAAACAGTTTGAGACCACATTCACGTAACTTTTATTACAGTATAGTTATAATTGTTCCATTTTATTATTGTTGCTGATCTCTAACTGTGCTTAATTTATAAATTGAACTTTGCTGTGTTCATGTTACATAGGTATGAATGTATGTATGTATGTAAAGGAAAAAACATAGTACATGTAGGGTTAGGTACTATCCACTGTTTCAGGCATCCACTGGGAGTCTTAGAACTATCCATCCCCATGGATAAAGGAAGGACTAATGTATTTACAAAACACACTAACCTTGTTATTCAATGCCAATGATTGAATTCAACATATGTTAACAAGAAAAACAATAAGATCAAAGTGGCCTCTCAAAAACCAAGAGAAATGGATTTCTAAAAACAAGGCTTGGCAGGGTGTGGTGGCTCACACCTGTAATCCTAGCACTTTGGGAGGCCAAGGCAGGGGAGGACTACTTGAGGCCGGGAATTCAAGACCAGCCTGAGCAACATGGCAAGACCCTGTCTCCACAAAAAATGGAAAACAGCCAAGCATGGTGATGTGCACCTGTAGTCTCAGCTACTCCGGAGGCTGAGGCAGGAAGATCACTTGAGCCTGGGCATTTGAGGTTGCAGTGAGCTATGATGATGCCACTGCACTCTAGCCTAGGCAACAGAGCAAGATTCTGTCTCAAAAAATAAAAACAAGGCTTGAGTAAGACATCCCTGTTTAGACTTTCTCATTTCATATAAACACTAATGACCATATGACTCATGGTCAATCTACGGGCCATAAATGGTTGCTAGCTCTTATGGAAATAGCTTAACACATTAACTGCCAGGTAAGTTGTATTTAACTCACGCTAGTTTTGAGCCCCGGGCCTTGTGAAGCATATGTAACTCACTCGTCTCTACCTCGGAAGCTGTGTGAACTATTTTTCAAATTGCATATAACTCACGCACAGAAAACAATAAAAAGTAACAAATTTTTCATTAAGCTAGAAAGGATTTTATTTTTTTAAAAAAATAAAGTTTTTATTCTATTTTCATAATAAAACACCATGGCCCCAAGGAAAAAAATTTTTTCTAGTGTGGCAGTCAATGGGTTAAGTCTATTTTCTTATCCAAAACTGCTATCCAAACAGCAGATGTGAAAACAGAAGCACTTATGTTTGCTTCATTCAGCATACCAACTTTTTGCATCTACCTCAAATGACAGTACAGACTAATTCTGATAAGTCAAAAAACTTGCTAGACAACAGTATCCTTGAAAGATCAAAATACAAAGTCATAGTAGTCCAAAAAGAGATAAATTCCTTTTCTTTTTAAAATAGTCTGCTGGCTGGGAGTGGTAGCTCACACCTGTAATCCCAGAACTTTGGGAGGATTCTTAGGCCAGAAAGTTGAGATCAGCCTGGGCAACACAGCAAGACCCAGCTCTACAAAAATGGGGGGAAAAAAATTAGCTAGGCATGGTGGTGAGTACCTGTAGTCCCAACTACTTGAAAAGCTGAGGCAGGAGGATCACTTGAGCCAGGAGTTTGAGGTTACAGTGAGCTATGATTGAGCCACTGCACTCCAGCCTGGGTGACAGAGTGAGACCCTGTCTCTGAAAACAAAATAGTTTGTTAATAGGTAAGAGAAAAATCAATGCAAAATGTGTTGGAATTGGCCCCAGTAAAAATAGTACTGGCCCCTTCAACAGAAAGCACTCTTTGTAGGAAGTCACTTTTGTAGTCTCTGGCAAAGTTTTTGCAGTCATTTTGTAGTTCTTGGGATTCATACCAACAATTCAATCACTTCTAGAACTATTCACCCGCTACAAACTTCTTCACCTCAAAAACAACTGTTTAAGAACCTAGTAAATTTATAAATTGTTAAATGAGACAGACTTAAGATCAACAATAAGCTTAATGATGAGAGCAATTTCATAGCAGTTGAGAAAGTATGCAGTAGTATAACCTTTCTGGAGGGACCTATGGTAATATTTATATCAGAGGAGTTGTAAATGTTCATAGCCTTTGACCCAGGAACTCCTATTCAAGGAATTTTCCCTAAGGAAATACTTAGATGTAAAGAGATATTCACTCTAGTGTTATTTATATAGAAAATTAGAAACAAAAAAGAGGACAAGTTTAATAAATTATGGACTATACTTGCAGGAGAATATAATACAGTTATGCTTATCGGTATGGAAACATGCTCAACCTACCTTTAAAAAAAAGCATTACAGAGTAGAATACACATTAACCCAATGCTGTTTAATAGTGTGTATACATATAATTATATACACAAGGGCTGGAGGGAACCACACTGACTACAGCTGAGTCCTGAGTTACAGGTGTTTTATATGGTACTCTTCTGAACATGTGTAACTTGTGTAAGCACACAACAGAACCATTTATTTAAAAGCACTAGACCAACAAGCCAGAGACCTAGGTTCAAGTCCCAATGTGATACTAATTATACCAACTTTACTGAGTCAACTTCATAGATGAGGAAATACATTCAGATTAAGTGGAGTTAAGAGCTGCTACTTCATAGAGTTATAAAGATTAAATAAGTATAACATTAAAAAGCTCCATAAATCTAAAGCACTACATAAAGCACTGGTACGACGGTAGAATCGTGTTTTGTGATAGATATTGAATAACTGGCTTAGAAGAAACAGAGTGAAGTACTTTCACTTCTTAAAGAACAAATTCTGTCCCTTTTCCTCCAAATCCTGTTTGGAATCTTTTTCAAAAACATTTAGCATCTCTCTTCTTTAAAAATTTTAAACTAAATTGAACGAGCTGTACCAACTGCCAACTCAAGTTTATAAAGTTGTGTGTTACCCTAATGCTCTCTGCAGTAGGTCTGCTTTTACATAAAGTTTTGATTTATGACATGCAATTTTGTGAACTGTTCAACAATAGGAAACAAATTATTTTAGATCAAGGAGATAGAAAAGTCCCTATCAGATTTTTAAAATATATGACAACTCCCAAACAAGACAGAGACAGAAATTTTATTACTGATGACAAAAATCAAGATCCGAGGCACTTCTTAAAAAGCGCCCAAAAATTAACAACTCATTTTGAAAGGTAAACTCACAAGGCACACTATTTTCAACTGACTAAAACTTCTGGTTTGAAAAGTCAAATTTTTTTAGAAATAAAATAGTTAACTTACTTTTCCAAAGCATTTTTCTGAAAATTCTGAACCTAAAGCCCATGTAAGGCCTATCTAAAAGTTATGATGA
The DNA here is from genome assembly GCA_028533085.1 of Varecia variegata. Lineage (NCBI taxonomy): Eukaryota > Metazoa > Chordata > Mammalia > Primates > Lemuridae > Varecia > Varecia variegata. Next base: position 5,356,467 of record CM052452.1, read on the forward strand.
TTTATTTAAAATGAATTTGACATTTAGCTTGAACTTGATGTAAGTGTTTGATCTACTCAAAGGACATGGTTGTAGGTCATATTCTAAGCCAGTGTAGTGCTTCTGGAATCACACACTAGTACAAACTCCATTTGGATACTGTTGCAACCATTCAGGTTATGTATTGCCCAGTTTCATAAAGCAGTGCTAAAGTTCAGGGTACAGTCTCCTCCCACCCAGCAGCCACCCCCCCCCAAAAAAAACCTCCACAAAAGCCTCCATCTGTTACAATTTAAAATCTCTTTACAAAAATATATCTTCTAAAATGTATAACAGTTATGCTTCTAAAACTCAATTGCTTGTTCTACAAAGAGTCATCCAGAATCCTTTAAAGAGATTATTAACAAATTGAGAAAGAAGCTGGAAGTTGGGAAAATTTAAAACTAAGCTAGAGAATCTCTAGATTAAAGATTTGTGAACAAAGAAAAACTAGCTCTGAAACTATTAACAAACAAGGAAATGACTTTAAAAAAAGGTACCTTATAAAAAGTACAATACACCTACTATATAGCAAAATGAGAAAAATATCCAGGAGCAGGAGTTTAAAAAGCAAACAGCAAACTTTCTCTATCCATCAACCTGTGATCTTATTACAGAATGAAAGAACACTCAGAATAGTTAGCATCTAGTCAGTGGCTTCTTAAACCATGCTGTTTCATTAGTCCTAGACGGCTCTTTTACTAAACCCACATTCTCACACTTAACATTTCACAATTTTCTCCTGAAGGCACATGAATATTATGGAATCAGGCACATGTAAAGTACTGACTGATCTCAGAACTCACGTTTGATTGTTGCAATTTAAAAAATAACCTCCATTATATAAAATAATTATATGTATATTAAAACTATATAAAAAACAACTATGCTCCTCACAAAGTTAAACAGAGTTATAATATGACCCTGCAATTCTAACCCCCCAAATTAAAAACATACATGGTCATACAAAAGCCTGTACAGGGCACTATTCACAATAGCCAAAAAGTAGAAACAACCCAATGGCCATCAACAGATGAATGGCTCAACAAAATGTGGTATATTCTTACAATGGGGCATTACTCAGCCATAAAAAGGGATAAAGTACTGACACATGCTCCAACATGGATGAACTTTATAAACATGCTAAGTAAAACAAACCAGACACAAAAGGATTCCATTTTTATGAAATGTCTAAAACAGACAAATTCAGAGAATCTATCTACCTTCTGTTTGTTGCCAGGGATTGGGGTGGGGAGAAGGAAAGTGACTGCTAATAGGCAGGAGGTTGGGGGTGGGGGGAGGAGTGATGAAAAATGTTCTGGAACCAGACAGTGGCAGTGTTTGCACAACTTTGTGAATGTAAAAACTACTGAACTATACACTTTAAAAGGGTAAGATGTTCTAGCATGTGAATTACACATCTCAAATTTTAAAAATTCACTCAAGGTCAGATTTGCTATCAACAGGTAGATAAGGCTAGAATTTGACTTTATTACGACTGCTTGAAATCAGCAAATTCTACCTAATCCATCCACTTTTTTTTTTTTTGAGACAGAGTCTTGCACTGTTGCCCCAGCTAGAGTGCAGTGGTGTCATCACAGCTCACTGCAACCTCCAACTCCTGGGCTCAAGGAATCCTCCTGCCTCAGCCTCCTAAGTAGCTAGGACTACAGGCCATTCACTTCTTAAATAAAATTGAGATCTTAATTTTGTTCACATAATCTTTGTACTCTTTATATCTTAAAACAATTAGTTTTAAGGCTGACATTACTCACAAAAATACTCCAAAATTCTTTTTTATTTCTTTCTTTTTTTAAATAAGATGGGTTGAAACACTCTAAAATCCTGACCACAATCAAAATCAGATTCAAAGGCTAGAATATGAAGTTGTTTTAATTTCATTTTTAGGTTTCAAGTTTAACCAAGCTTAAATAAACAGTCAACAGTTTTATAAGAATTGGTTTACAACTCAATATTCAGAGGTCAGAATTTACATGGCATAGACCATGCTGCCATTTTTTAAATAAGTGGTTTCTGTAAACTGTGGTTTAGCATGCAGAGGAGTTTTTGTTGCATTTCAGTTATGAGTCAGAATGAATAAAGAAGTTATAAACACACACACACACACACACACACACACATACACACGCCCAAGGGGGAAACGCATTAGAAGGATAAAAGTACCAGGAGATGGACTGGTTCTGAATTCACATGTATCGTCAAGGAAACTTGACCAGTGTTGTAAAAGACGACTGGGATGAGGAATCTAAGTGCTAGTCCCCATTCTGCCAATAACTAGTGCAGTAACCTTGGGAAGTCATTTGACGCTCTGTAGGCCTCTGTTTTCTCATAAGTAAAATGAAAAAACTAGACTCCAGTGTTTCTAAGTCTTACAATTCTCAACAGTCTTTGATTCTATTGTTAAGTAGTTCAGAGCTATGGGAAGCCCAGTGATTATACTAGGCAGCTCTCATATTTTTGTGTACCTAGGAAGCCACACCATATAAAGAGTAATAAGAGAACTCAGGATTAGCCACGGGGAAGAAGGAACAAGAAAAGTGTACATAGCTCCTGCTGGGACTGGTTTACTCCTGTTGGACCTAATAAAGAGAAAGCACCTTTGCCAATTTTCTAGAGGATGATAGGAGTGGTTCCTATGCCTCACCACACCCACCATAGTTGGTTTTTCCTAAAAGAAACCCACTAGGGACTCTACAAAAATGTTGTGAAGCACAAAGTACTATTAGTCACTGCATGACTAATAGGACAGATCAATTCTAAACTAAAGAAACAAAACAGCTTTCTCTTTCTCATATAAAAAGAAACAAACAGGCTTCATTCCAGTCAAGGGGTCCTAGATGACCACAGTAAATAATCTGAGGTGCACAGATACTTAGCAATAAATATAGCATCAAGCCTAAGAAAATCAATTATCTGTAGAACTAGAGGTTCAAAAGCACTGAAGTTCAACATAACTTTATTTACTACTCAACATAGCCTTTTAATGTAATTTAGTGTGTAACTCCAACTTCTGGAGTAGAAAGCAGTATTAAAGACTTGCTGAGACTCACTACTTCTTTCACAGTAAGAGCTAATCAGATCAGCCTGTGATGGAACGGTATCAATAAAAGAGAAGTCAACCATCATATGAACGGATTCACAGGAGCCAAGGATCAAATGAGGCCAACTCATGAAGTTATTTCACGTGGCTCCCAACCAACATCACTTTCTGGAAGAGCTCTTCCACAACAGACAGTCCTGGAGAACCTGTCCTTCACTGTACCCATCCCCCACCATCTGCACACGTGTGTTCATGCTTGATCTTTGTCAAATACGGCTGACGACCATCCCTTGGCCATATAAGCAACCACCTGTCTGGTTGTGCCTGGTAGCATTCCTTTTAAGAAGCATAGGCTGGGTGCAGTACCTGACACCTGCAATCCTAGCACCCTGGGAGGCCGAGGTGGGAGGATTGCTTGAACCCAGGAGTTTGAGACCAGCCTGAGCAACAGCGGGACCCTGTCTCTACAAAAAATAGAAAAAAAATTAGCCAGGCATTGTGGCCCGCACCTGTAGTCCCAGCTACTCAGGAGGCTGGGGCAAGAGAATTGCTTGAGCCCAGGAGTTTGAGGTTGCAGTGAGCTATGATGATGCCACTGCACTCTACCCAGGGCAACAGAGTAAGACTTTATCTCAAAAAAAAAAAAAAGTAGTGTACAGAGCTGGGGTTCTTAATCTAATACCCATGCATGAGCTTCTAGGTGGTACATGGATGGACTTCATATAGTCAGTGAAATCCCTGAAAGCCTATGCAAAATTTTGTCTATGAGCACATTTTTTCTGAGGAGAGAGTTCTTGGGCAAAGATCCTCAGAGGCTGTGAACCAAGGAAATCTAAGAACTACTGGTTTAGTCCTAGGTACAAAACAAAAGAAATCTACCAAAAAGTGCCTATGTGAATGAGATAGAAAGTAATGCCTGTTATTTGAGGTGCAAAATTAACAAAAGGTGCCATCTATTCAAAGCAAAAGGAAACTATGATCTGATGAGCAGAAGCTGTCGTCTTTAGGGCCAGGTAGTCCACTCCATTCATCCTCTAGTCTGGAGAAGGAAAATGAAGAGAGGATCTGCCCAAGACCATAAATCACAGAACTACTAAGTGGCAAAGCTGAGCATCAAAGTAGGCCAGGTTTCTGCCAGGATGCCAGACCATGAAAATATGTTTATACTTTTTTAGAATGAGTTTGATCAAAATTCTCCATATCCATGTAAATATCCCACTCCACTAAAAAAGTAGGTCTCTAAAATTTTAAAATCAAGCTTCAGTATAGGGATTTGATACATTTAAACAACCTAAAATCATCAATCAAATCACAGATCTTTCACAAAAGCCAGCATATAGCAGATTTATAAGGTGAACCTTAGAGGCTCATTATCCCCTATCCTGTTGAATTATGAATGCAACTTAAAAAAAGCAGCATAGGTCACAAGCTCACTGAGTGAGGCACTTCTAAATGCACTGGGAAAAGATAGCTACTGACAGCCCTTTAAAAAAGATAGAGTCGGTCATGCTAACTTCAGAGTGGATCTGTGCAATTTCAATCTGCAAGCTCTCAGACCTTCTAAGTCTCTTTCTCTCTCAAAGGTTAGTATCAATAGCATTGCCTAAACAGTAAATGATTTTTTTTCAACCCAGGTAATGCGGTCATCATAAATTAAACTGAGAACAACCTTTCCAGTCCCATGTTCACAAACATTACATGTGGTAGAACCAAAGTTACTAGGCAATTATTTTGATATCAGATTAAAAAAATATTACAAGCTGGTCGTGGTGGCTCACACCTGTAATCCTAGCACTTTGGGAGGCCGAGGCTGGAGTAATGCTTGAGGCCAGGAGTTCGGGACCAGCCTGAACAAGAGAGAGGCCCCAACTCTACAAAAAATAGAAAAATTAGCTGGGTGTCCCAACTACCTGGGAGACTGAGGCAGGGGGATCACTTGAGCCCAGGAATTGGAGGTTGCAGGGAGCTATGATGATTCCACTGCACTCTAGCCTGGGTGACAGAGCAAGACCCTGTCTTAAAGAATAATAATAGTAATAGTAATTACCGTCATAAGAAAGTTACAGAACCATCTGTTCCAATGCCAAACTTCCCCTGGGCACATGGAATTTAAAGTAACCAAAAACTCAGTCTCACTTGAGAAGTGAAACCAAAGTGACATTTGAACCTAAATTCAATGACAACATGTCCTTCAATTTCAAAGGAAGTGCTTTATTTAGGCAAAAAATTTTAACAGCATACTATTCTATGGTATACACAAAGTCTAGACAGATGTACATTATGGTAAAGTTTCTGATTGCAGGTGAATTAGACTTAGCCTTTTCTGCAAGCTCTGTCCTTAGTCTCCCACCCCCAAAGGTGTAACTGGAATAGGCCTTAGGAAGCACCTGTGGCCTGAAAAGGCTTTGACCAATTCTCAAAGCTTTCTTGGCTGCAGTCTACAAGCAGGTTCGGCCATTCTATTTTGGGTCAAGGAGACTGACTGACTCTCTGTCACCCCGCAAGTGACCGCAAGTGGACAAGATCAGTTTGGGAGAATGCACTGTGAGAGTTTTTCCACCAAGCCCGCAGCCCCCGACTGTGAGACTCCGAAAAGGATGAAAATCTGGTCACGATCCAGGCGGCGAAAGAAGACGACTGGACTATCTGGGGGCTCACAGTTGCTAGGGATCCGGCAGCCTGTGGCCGGGCTGTGGCGTCAGGAGCACGCGAGGAAGCAGGGATCCCTGGGGCACGCAGAGCGAAGAGGGAGGGAACCAGAGCGAGATTAGGAACCTGCAGGTGTCACAGAGGGAGGAGAGGAGGTCGCCCGAGGCCGGCAAAGCCAAGTGACTAAGAATGTGGCTCTGTATTAGGACAGACTGGTCACATTCTCAGACTGTGACCTTGAGCACGTGGCTAGACCGCTCTGCGCCTCAGTTTCCTCATCTCTAAAATGGGGGTTGTTCCAGCGGAAAACGCGCCTCACAGCGCTTGGCACGGCGCCTGGCGCATAGTAAGCGCTCCCCACATGTGAGCTCTCTGGCTCCGCTCGCCGCCCGGAGGAACTGGGGAAGCCCCGCGCAGGGGAGTCCCAGGAGGCGGATCTGGGGCTGGGGCGGGGGTATCCGGGCCGGGGACTTACCGAGCACATCGGCAGAGCGGTGCCGGGCCACGAAGCACGCGTCGTCCCCGTAGCACGCGCCCTTCTTGAGGAGGCCCTTACGGAAGTCCTTGCCGAAGCCGCAGCCGGCCGTCACCAGCCCGTAGTCGCCGCCGCCGCCGCCGCCGGCTCTGGGGTCGGTCTGCGAGAGGCCGCCGAGCACGGCGCGGGCCACCAGCCGCCCGTACGAGAGGACCGAGAACATCGCCGCCGCCGCCCCCCCGAGGAGGCGGGGGGTCGGGGGAGCAGGAGGACGCGGAGGCCCGGAGCCGGCTCTCTCCTCAGCCGCAGCCGCGCTGCCGCCGGGGCGCTCCTCAGGACGGCGCGCAGTAGCCGCCGCCGCCCCTGCCCGACGCGCGGGGCCTCGCACACGCTCAGCCGCGCGCACCGGAGCCAGAGCGAGGTCAAAGCCGGCGGCTCCTCCGCCTCAGCCCAACTGGGGTCCCGGCTGCAGCCGCTGCTGCCGCCGCCATCTTCCGCTCCACTAGCGTGTTCCGGGCCGCGCCGACAGGGCCGCCCCCCCCTCCGGCCACGCCTCTAGCCCCGCCTCCGGTTCGCGGTCCAGACCCAAGCCCCGCCCCTCGGGCTTGCTGCCCTATGCAGTCACCGAAGTTGAGCGTGCGCAGAGGGTGTGGCCGCAGTGTCTTCTGGGAGTTATAGTCCTGGAGTTGTAGTCGCTTTTGACTTTGCTGCTTAGGCTCTAGGACCTGAGGATTTCCCACATGAAGGACTTAGATTAACTTAATGAGAATTACAGGTGGGCTGCTTGACGATTTTTCTCTCCAGTTTTAACCGTATCTTTTAAAGATTTTTTTAAAAAATAAGAACGCTGCCATCCCTTTAAACAAAAACCTGAAAGAAACCGGGGTCAGGGTCACATATTGAGAAACAGGTACACAGAAATCTAGTGGCATATCCACAATTAATGTACTGGAAGCGTTTTTAGGATGGCAATCTGTTTGGAAAGAAGAGACTTTTTGCATAGTCTTTTAGGAAAAATTAAGAAAATGTAATAAATCCCTATCAGAGTGGGAGGGGACACTGATGGTGCCTTGTCCCTTTTGCTCTAGCCATGCTCACAGCTGCCTCAAGACCTTCGCCCTTGCTTTTCTTTCTACCCATTAGAATTTAATTCCATTGTCTGAGGGTCCTGAGTTTTTTTGTTGCTGTATCCCCACAAGACGTGGACACACAGTAAATATGTAAATGAATGAAAGAATGAATGAATATCACACTAGATTCTAAGTTCCCCAAGGGTAAGAATCATCTGCCATTGAATTATTGGAATGTAACGCAGTGCCAGGCACACACAGTAGGAGAGTGTGTAAATATCTGTTAAATAAAAAAAAGAAATATTAGAATAGGAACCATAAATAATAAAAGAAAGTAATGTTTGTTGAATAAAGGAATGATTGAATGAATGGGGTTCACAAACAAAAGAAAATTGACCTTTGAGGCAAGTAATCCAATTTGAAATAATTTTTAGTTTTATTGAAACATAAATATATGTTACTCAGAAACATTGGTTCTTTTCCAGTTTGCTTTTGACAGGACCATAGTTACTTTGGGGATTCCCATCTTGTTCTTAATTCTTTTTTATACTTTCTTAATATGCCTGAAATCCTGCCAACCATCCACTCAACGCACATTATTCTGTTATCCTAATTACTGTCATCATTAAACATTTTTGCAGTTCACAGTGTGCCAAGTACTCTATATGTTTCTGTCCTCAAAGGTTTTCATCAAAATTGGATTGAATAAGTCACTTCACATGGTGAGGAGCATTTTGTCAAACATACAGACCCCCCAAAATATTCATTTACTGGATAAGAGGTATAGCAAGTCTAATAATGCAGTCACACCTTGCTATGTTTTTATGGCACAAGAACTGGAGAGTGCCCAGAAGAGGGGGTGGCGCCTCTCGGAATCCTCTGCTTGGCATTTATGTCTTGCCAGCTGTGCTAAAGGTTGTTCTTTCAAGCGTACACACCACTACCAAACCCCAGCCAGCCTGTCAGGTAATTCTACCCCAAGGACAAACTTTTTAAAATAGTATGTCAACCCCTATTCCTTGCCTCGTCAAACTCCTTTTGACTGTTCCTACCTCTCATTTTCAGGGCATATATTATCTAATTTCCGTGTCAGTCACAAGAACCGGTTAGATGAGATGAGTAGGAACATAAGATGTGACTCTAAGGTCAGTAACCACTGCTCTGGTGGGGCTGCTGCTTTCACAGTTAAGCGATAGAGTGCCTTCAGTTTCTGGCAAATGAGTTGCTCACAGATACAAGTTGCGAACAGAATCCTTTCTCAAAGCTCCTTTGCGCTTTTTAAAAGGAGAGGAGACAGGGCCTCAGGTTCCCTTGAATCATTTATTCCAGAGCCAGCTCTGAAGTTTCACCTTCGTTAGGGAAGCCCGGAGAGGGTACTTTGAAAAACACCTCCCTTTCCCTCCCTGAGCAGCATAATTCATTTTGACATTTTGCTAGACTTAAAAAGCCCTGAGTTTTCTTCCTTAATAGAGTTACATTCCTAGCACTTCAAGGATTCCTGGGAGGTCAGTTGCCACAGAGGCGAACAAGTGGTGAAAATACCATCTGTGCTGCCAGGGCACCTCTATGGCATTAGCAGAGAGCTTTGCACTGGAGTCACCCCCAGCTCCTAAAAAAGCAAACAAACAAACAAAAAACCAAAAAAAAAAAAAAATGCATGAATTTCCTAGTGAGATTTTTCTGCCAGACTTGTACACTGATCCCTTTGGGTTTCTTTTGCTAACCTCTTCAAAAGGAGCACTGATTAGTTTATGGTTTCTCGACCTTGGCACTATTGACATTTGGGGCAGGGTAATTCTTTTTTTTTTTTTTTTTTTTTTTGTGATACAGAGTCTGGTTCTGTTGCCCAGGCTAGAGTGCAGCAGCACAATCATAGCTCACTGCAACCTCAAACTCCTGGGCTCAAGTGATCCTCCTGTCTCAGTCTCCCGAGTAGCTGGGATTATAGGCACATGCCACAATGCCCTTTTGTGTTTTTTTGGTAGAGATGGTGGGGTCTCACTCTGTTGCTCAGGCTGGTATCCAGCTCCTGGGCTCAAGTGATCCTCCTGCCTGTGCCTCCCAAAGTGCTGTGATTACAGGTGTTAGCCACCTCGTTTGGCCTGGGAAGGGTAATTCTTTGTTGTGGGGGCTGTCCTGTGCATTGGAGGAGGCTTAGCAGCATCCCTGGCTTCTACCCACTAGACACCAGTAACATCTCCCTTTCTACTCCCAGTTGGGACAACCAAAAATATTGCCAAATGTCCTCTGAGGAATAAAATGGCCCCTGATTTAGAACCCCTGGGTTCTTGCAATGCAATGCAAGTGAGCAAATATTTGTTGAGTGCTTGTTATGTTCATGGCTTCAGGCTAAGGATAAAAAAACAGTCGATGACTTCATGGCAGTCACAGTGTAGTAGAAAGGTTAAAAGTTAGTAAATATAGAGAAAAAATAAGCACCAGCAGTTGAAATAAAAGAGGGATCTGGGAAGGGGAAAAATGAGACCCAGGGCGATGGACAACACTCAGGGGCCCTTCACAAAGACCTGACATTGGTGAGAGGCCTGAATGGACAGAGAGAGATCTGAGAAAGGGGTGTAACATTCCAAGAGGAGGAAATAGAAATTCAACAAATGCAGAGTGTGATTGGAGGAGGGCAAACAGTCCAGTGCAACTTGGCCTTAGGATTTGGAAGAGGAATAATAAAAAATGGGGCTACAAGCTGCGTGCGGTGGCTCTTGCCTGTAGTCCCAGCTATTCCACAGGCTGAGGCAGAAGGATCACTTGAGCCCAGGAGTTTGAGGACAGCCTGGGCAACACAGTGAGATCCCTGTCTCTGAAACAAACAAACCAATATGCTAAGTTAAAGGAGCCAGACACAAAAAGCCACATATTATATGGTTCCATTTATATGAAATGTCCACAATAGGCAAATCCATAGAGACAGAAAGTAGATTAGTGGTTGCCAGGAGCTGGGGGGGAGGGGCAAATGTGGGGAGGGACTGTTCATGGGTACAGGATTTCTTTTCAGGGTGATTAAAGTTCTGGAATTAAATAGCAGTGATGGTTGCACAACCTTGTAAATATGCTAATAACCATTGAACTGTACCCTTTAAAAGGGCAAATATGGCATGTAATTTCTATCTCACCTAAAAAATAGTTTAGGACCTACAGCAGGGGGCCTTATATGCCAAGCTGAGGGTACTTAATGCTGGAGACAACAAGGGGTCATCAAATTCCTTTAATATGCCAGGTAATAATAATGATAATAATAGCAATGAGAGTGAGATCAATAGATACCATAGATTGCACACTTACCACATGCTGTGCGTGCAGTGTCTTCTCTGACCATCTATTTAAACCACCCAACAGTCCCATTTGCATTTTTCTTCATAGCACAGAGCACTTATTTATTTTGTTTAATGTTTGTCTCCTCCCTTACTAAATGATAAGTTCCATGTGAGCAGGGAATTTTGTCCATTTTATTCATGACTACCTCAAGTGTCCAGAACAGTGCCTGGCATGTAAGTGCTAAATAAATACTGAAGAGGTGAATGCTGCTGAATGAAAGAAACTGAGAGATCCCAGAGAACAAGCGACTTATTCTACAGCTGAGGAAAGGGGGTGAGTAGTATGTTCATCCCACAGGAAGCTAGTAGGCAGCACTGGGCTGAACTGGAGAGGTGTCCCTGAGACACTTAATGCCTGCCCTGCAAAGTCCTTTTTGAAGGAACTAGCCATAGGCTGTTCTTTCCATTGCACTCATCTTGTTTTGTGTCATGTGTGATGGTCATGTTTTTCCTATCTAGAATCCATTCCCCTGCTTCTCTGATTATAGTATTCTGATTTTCCTTGGAGGAATAATCCAACACCCCCTAGGTTGCTGTAGTGTGGATGGAACTGGACCAAGACTCCAAGAGTAGAGGCATGAGGCAGGTCTGGCCAATTACAGCATTGTATTCTCCTGGTCACAGTGATTGGTCCAGGGAGAAGGCACATGACCCAAGCCAGACCAATGAAACTCAATTATAGGATTTTGCTGAATGTATCAGGAAGGAGGAATTATCACCAAGGTTTCTAAGCTCCTAGGATGCAAGCTTGGAACTGCTGATGGCCATCTCTGTTACTACCTGGGAAGAACCAGCCTGAGAATGAAGCCAATACAGAGAGAAGCAGAGATGGTAAGAAGCAGAGGCCTGGTAAAATGAATCAAACCAGGCCGGGCGCGGTGGCTCACGCCTGTAATCCTAGCGCTCTGGGAGGCCCAGGCAGGTGGATCGTTTGAGCTCAGGAGTTTGAGACCAGCCTGAGCAAAAGCGAGACCCCGTCTCTACTAAAAAATAGAAAGAAATTAACTGGACAACTAAAAATATATAGAGAAAATTAGCCGGGCATGGTGGTGCATGCCTGTAGTCCCAGCTACTTGGGAGGCTGAGGCAGGAGGATCGCTTGAGCCCAGAAGTTTGAGGTTGCTGTGAGCTAAGCTGACACCATGGCACTCTACCCTGGGCAACAGAGCAAGACTCTGTCTCAAAAAAAAAAAAAAAAAAAAAGAATCAAACCTCTGAATCCAGTTTTGACTGAGGGAGGATCAGTCTCTGAACTCATATGAATTCCCTAGTGTGCTTAAGCCGTTTTGATTTTGGCTTGCAATGCAGTGAATCCTGACAAACACATCATGTGATCCAGGTACTATGGCTGCAATTATTGAGTGAAGAACAAGTCCCCAAACCAAAGGCAACTGTCAGCAGGGAACTTATCCTTCACTTAGTTACACAGAGGAGAGGGAACTTCCACTCTTCAGTAGAGAAATTATGGAAGGAAAACTTCTGACCTCTTTCTTCGGTACCTCCGTGAGATGAGGAGTGATTTGTCTGAATGGTGAGTTTGGGGCAAGATGCTGAGCACGTTGTCTCGTCACTTTTTCTTTTTTGCCATGGCATGACCTTTGCACACTTGTTTTCTTCCTCCACCATGGGGAGCCTGTCCCTATGGAAGAGGCTTGCAGTCACCCAGCCTGTGACTGGGTAAATCAATGTAATCCAAAGGTAGATTGTGTACATAATTAAGCCATGTTCTCCAACTAGCCTTATCAAAGCTGATACTTTGGAGTTCTAGTTGCCTGATTCATGCACCTACTCTGTGGGTTTGGAATTTGTAAAGGCTGAGAAAGGTGTAATTAATTAACACCCCATAAAGCCCCAACATGTTTTTTGTTTGTTTGTTTGTTTGTTTTTTGCTGTTGTTTTGTTTTGCTTTTTTGAGACAGGTCTCCCTCTGTTGCATGAGCTAGAGTGCAGTGGCATCATCATAGCTCACTGCAACCTCAAGATCCTGGGCTCAGACAATCCTCCTGCCTCAGCCTCCTGAGCAGCTGGAACTACAGGCGTGTGCCACCACGCTTGGCTAATTTTTCTATATTTTGTAGAGTCTTGCTCTTGCTCAGGTTGGTCTCAAACTCCCAGCCTCAAGCAACCCTCCTGCCTCGGCCTCCCAAAGTGCTAGGACTACAGGCATGAACCACTGAGCCCGCCCAACATGTTAATTTAAATTTTCTCTTTAGAAAACTTAGAGAGATAGACGCAAGGACTGACCTATGGGTGCTAAAATAACACGTGGAGATCAAATTTCTGATGCCGTCAGGGCTCTAGGCTTCAAGGTAATTATGAGTCCAGCGTGTTCTTGACCTGGGTAGTTTGTGACTGTTCAGTTGTTCGGCATGATTCTAACTGGCAGGAGCCTGAGTACAAGGGCCTCTGGGGCAGGCCTTGACCTAATCAGTGTGAGCACAGCTTTGACCTCAGCAGGCAGCTGGGACAAGGATTCAATTATTGGGGAAAAAGGTTTTCTGACCCAAAGCAGGCTTGCCTTAAAGAGGGCAGAGCTTTAGTTTACAAACCTTTAGGCTCTGGTGGGTAGATTTTTGCTTCTTGTAGTACCTGTTTCAGCAAAGCTTTTGGCCAAGGAAGTTGACTCTGATTTGTTAATTGCATAAGCTTTCACCATGGCTTTGGATTAGGGGAGTTCAGACGCTGACTTTGCCCATAGAATGGGGGTATATTTATTAATAAAAACAAATGAAAAGAACAGGGTGCTTATTATACAGGAGATATGCTTCTTTAGAGAAAGTGAATGAAAACACATAAGCTAAGAAGTCAGTTAATGAGGCTTATGCCTGGACACTTTTGTCTCTGGGAAACAGGTTTGCTCGAGAAATCAAGGAGGACCTGAGTTGTTTTTTAAAATATGCTTCTGTTGTGCTACCAGGACAGAGTGGACAAGCAAAAGACATAGAAAGGAAGACTGGCTGACTAAACTGGAGGAAAGCAGGTGAAAAGGAAATGATTTTTTTTTTTTTTTTATTTTAGAGACAGGGTCTTGCTCTGTTGCAGGTTGGAGTTCAGTGGCGCAATCACGGCTCACTGCAACCTGGAACTCCTCGCTTCCAGCGATCCTCCCACCTCGGCCTCCTAACGTGCTGGGATTACAGGTGTGAGCCACCACGCCTGGCCTGGGGCTTGCTTTAAACAGTTGATTTGAGGAGGCTAGGAATTTGGGACTAAAATGTGGAAGTACAATCCTAGAGATCAACTCTGAGACTGCATGAGACAGAATGACTCCTTTCATAGTCCCTTATTTGAGATATAAAGAATTATGCCTTATTGGGGGTGGGAGAAAGGGAATTTGGGGAGAAATTATATGGTTTTTCATTTTATTCCTTGCCAAGGCACAAAAGGTCTGTCCCCATTACAGAGGGTTTCTCTCTTCTCCTTTGAGTTTGACAACAGAACGGGAAGCAGTTCCTAAGTTCCTCCTTTTTTACCACTCTCCACAACACAGGCATCTTCCTTAGTTAATGGATTTTACTGAATTTCTAGGGAACAACAAAAGCATAGTAAACAAGAATGTCACAAATTAAAACATGACTCATTCACATAAGGAATGAACACATGTCAACAAAAGTTTATTCAACTTGTCAAAGAGGAAACAGTAAGACGGGAAAGCTGGGTCAGAGCACATTATGAGGAAGTAGGTGTTTGAGGAAGTAGGAAATGTTGTTAGATGCAAAACTAGTTAATCTTCCACAGGGTAATCAAAACTATAAGCTACAGGGTTCTGTTTTGTACTGGAGAGAAATAATTCACAACTTGACTGGACGAAAATCTGGGCAATAAATAGTGAGGCAAACAAAGGAACATTCCCTGGCCTATAAATGCCAAATCTGGCCCTGTTGCTTGTATTTATAATGAAGTTTTATTAGAACACAGCCACATGCTGCTTTTGCTGTGTAGCGACTGAATACTACGATGACAGAGTTGAGTAGTTAACAGCCTGCAAATAGCACGCAAGGCCTAAAGTATTTACTATCTGGAACTTTATATTAATTTTTTTTTTCCTGAGACAGCGTCTTGCTCTGTTGCCCAGGCTAGAGTGCCATGGCGTCAGCCTAGCTCACAGCAACTTCAAACTCCTGGGCTTAAGCAATCCTTCTGCCTCAGCTTCTCTAGTAGCTGGGACTACAGGCGCACGCCACCACGCCTGGCTAATTTTTTCTATTTTTAGCAGACACAAGGTCTTGCTCTTGCTCAGGCTGGTCTCAAGCTCCTGAGCTCAAGCGATCCTCCCACCTCGGCCTCCCAGAGTGCTAGGATTACAGGCGTGAGCCACCGTGCCCGGCCTGGAACTTTGTATTAATAGAAAAAATTTGCTGACCCAGGCTAGAGAATTAAATAATCTTTGGGTGAACTTGTTAAACAATGTCCTAGAGGACATTGAAAGGACTACACTGCCCTCTCTTGGTCTTATTTCCAAAATTTGAACAATTTTTCTTAAAAAGGAGATGTTTGGCTTAAAAATTGGGGGGCATTTTGAGTTGTTATCTCTGGCCTATACTTCCTAAATCCTCCTTCCCACTCACCCCACAACCCCACCACCCTCTTTCTGCATTAATGAACATCTCGATGCCCCTTAGTCAACCTTTTATTTTTATTTTTTAGAGACAGAGTCTCTGTTGCCCAGGTGGAGTGCAATGGCGTCATCATAACTCACTGCAACCTCAAACTCCTGGACTCAAGTGATCCTCCTACTTCAGCCTCCCAAGTTACTGGGACTACAAGCATGAGCCACCTGACTCTATTTAAGTATAGAGTTTATTCCACTGGACAGCTTGAGGATAGCCACCTGGGAAGCACAGACTTCCAAAGGGATGGGATCAGTGTTCCAAAGTGGGTAAGCTAAAGTTTCACTTACACAGGCAGAAACAGTTTTAGCCAAGTTGCAATATTTTCCATACTAGACCAGTATATGTTACAGCAATTTGTTTAGCACAGCTTGCCACTTTCCAAGAAAGATGCCATTAACATTCCGTGAGGGGCAGTAATGTTGGGGGAGGGCGGTCTCATCTTTGGCACTGCTTGGTCACTTCTAAGCATTTATAGGAAAAAGTAGAAATAGCAGCTGCATTCTACGTGACTCAGGCTACACAGCTATATTCCTTTCAAGACTCGGAATAATTTAAAGTTCCAACAGCTTTAAGTTTGAATTTTACATATCCCAACACTTTTCTCAGAGGGTGGAGCTTATGAAAACCCAGTTTTAAATACAAGTAGGCCTGAAAAACAATTGGTGGTGAGTGATGTTTTACAGCATCATTTTTGCTCAAGAGGGCATTCTATTTCCGGGAAAGGACTTCTGCAACATACTGGCCCATTCTCATGGAAGGTTTTCTTGGGAGGGCCCCTCAGCTTCTTGGAATGAGGTTCTAGAGCCGTTGCTAACTGGAAGTTCTGAAAGGGAAATAGCAGTGTTTGCTTGACCATGGCTGTTTCTGGATCCTGGCACATAGTAGGTGCTCAGTAAATAGGTGTCGCGTGAACTAGAGCCAATGAAAGAAAGAACAGTTTTTCTCCTCCACTCAGGCCCTGAGAGAGGACCAAGTTTTGGTGACAAATGCTGCCATCTGCAGGGAAAAGGTGAAATGGCAAGATTGAAAACTGCTAAGCCCTGAGGAAAATACAGCCAACTTCACGGCAGGATTAACACAGAATTTTTCTCCTTTCATTTTATTAAGAATTAATCAACACCATTTTGTCCTTTTCAAATAATTAAACCCACACTCCTTCTCAAATAATATTTTTAAGCTCTTTGAGTATTTATTAAGTGCCTAGCGCCATGCTACATACATGTAACTTTGGTACCTCGGTACCACAATTATCCACATTTTATAGATGAGGAATCTGAGCACAGAAAGCATGCCCGAGGTTACACAGCTAGCAAGTGGAAGAACTAAGGATTTGAACCCAAACACTCTGGCTCCAGAAAGTGTGCTTCTTTTCCCCCAATAGACTTTATTTTTTAGAGCAGTTTTAGGTTCATAGCAAAACTGGGCAGAAGGTGCAGAGATTTCCCATATATCCACCGCCCCCACACATGCATAGCCCCCTCCATTGTAGACTATGTGCTTTTAATCATTTCACTATATTACCTCTTCACAACTGATATGGAGAATGTTTACACAAAACATATAGAAACATGGCAGATTGAGCCCCTGCAGTTACCTCTGCTCTCTCCTGAAACCCTCCTAAAATTATGGTAAAGGAACTAAAAAGGTATAAACTCACAGAGAATGGAAGAGAAGACTGCTCAGGAGAGACCTCACATCCATTTTGGAGGATAGGAAGTGGATGAATGGATTAACTGAGTGGAGAAACCCTAGTTCTTGCAGAAGGAGATGTCAATGAGTAATAAACCAGTTGGAGCTCATAAGCCCCCCCCACCAAAAAGCTCAGGAATTGATGGTTGAAGGTCCCTGGGGTGAGAGGTGGGACAGAAAACAGATAATTAATTGAACATAAATAACATATGGGGAATGGTTAGACCCAAGATTCCCCTCCTTGTGAATCCCTTGCCCTAATCCCTGCAGAAGATTGGATATTTATTCTGTAGAGAACGTGAACCAGAGAAGTTCTGGGTTTAGGGATAGCAGTCAGAGAAAAGGGTGGAGGTAAGGTAACATCCTAAAGTCAGAGGGATTAAGTGAAAAGTGTGCAGTTAAAAAAATCTTAATCTATTTTTAATAAGCATCTGGTTGGTAGTAGTCTTAGTATTGTTATTCTGTATTGCTGTTGGCATTGTTATTCTGTTATTAGTATTGTTATTTAGCACTATGCTAAATGTGTATTTGGGGATAAAGCAAATAATAAATTATGTTGGAATTGTTAAGAACCAAACTTTATGGTGTGAGAGAAAAGAGATACATGTGCAAGATCAACCTAGTTAAGAAAAACCTCTGTCATATTGATTTTAATCGGAAGCATCAGTACGATGGATTTTATCTTGAAAGAGTACATATTTCTTAGTTCTAGCCACTGAAACAGCCTGTCAATAATAAGCTACCATGAAAGGTTGTCATAGTTAGCAAATAAAAATACAGGACAACCAATTAAATATGATTTTCAGATGAGCAAACTTTTTTTTAAGTGTATGTCCCATACATTGTTGAGGACAAATCAAGTCAGTTGTGAGAGGTGGCATGTACGAGGGACATTTAAGAGCTACTGTTTATGGAGCAGCTACATGCTGCCAGGCCCTATGCTAAGTGCTTGTGTACCTTAATCTAACTCTTCAAAGTACTCTCCACGGTAGATATTTTCTCTATTTCTCAGATGAAGGTATTGAGGTTCAGAGAGGTTAAGTAACTTGCTCAAGGACACCCAGCTAATAAGGGATGGAAAAGGATTAACCCAGACTGTCTTGCTCCAAAGCCCATGAGGGTCTGCCTTCTTGGTGGGTCAGGGCAGAAGGCCTCCTGGAGGAGGTGAGATTTGAAGGCTGAGTAGGAGCAATAGATGGGCATCTCTTCTAATGATCTCTGGAAGGTCTGACCATGACCCTACTGGGTCCCCTCCCCACAATAAGCTGACAATAAAAAAAGAGTTGAGGATTCTGGGGGGTTGGAATTAGGGTTCGTTCCATCCAGATTTGTCATAACTGTGGCCACAATAACTCTAAAGTGTCCAGGACATTCTAAATTCTTTATTTTCTTCATAAATACATCCACACTTGTCAGACCATGGATCCTGATTTTGAGTGTGGAAAACATGCTTCACCGCTGTCCACAGACTGTTAGTCTTGTATTCTTCCCATATTCTTCCCAACAAAGTTGGGTTAATGAAAGTTACGTTCTTTAAAACAAGCTGCAACAGAAATGCCTTACCTGATGACAAGGCTAAAAGAGGCAGGGTCGGGGCTCAGGAAGAATTCACTCACAGGCTGGCAGTGAGAGGTGAATAAAAGAGGAACTATCTGAAGGTCTCAAGGAAAGGATGAAAACATGTTTACAACTCAGAAACAGAAACAGAGGTGGGGGAGGAGACAGCAGTGTCTTTCAAGGGGACCAAGAGGCCAGTTCACTTCCATTTTTTGAGGCTATTTGTGCACAGAAAAATGAAGAATTCATTTCTTCATTTAACATTTGACAAATGCTTTTGGCAGTCCAAGATTAAAATGCAATCTAGATGTGACATTGCAAGGTGACTCGATTTATTAAAAGCCAACTAATGAAACCACAATGAGACACTACCACATACCTATCAGAATAACTAAAAACAAAAATGAATACAAAACTGACCATACCACGTGCTCACAAGCATGTGAAACTGGAACTCCCATACATTGTTGGTTGGAATGAAAATGGGAAAATCACTTAAGAAAAAAGTTGGGCAGTTTTTTACAAATTGAAACACACACTGACCATATAACCCAGAGATCTCAGTTCTAAGAGAAATGAAAAATGCATGTTCATACAAAATCTGTATGTGAATATGTGTGGTGGCTTTATTTTTAACCACCCCAAACTGGAAAAATCCAAATTCCTTCAACTGGTGGATGAAAATTTCAGTATAGCCATTTTTGGAATACTTGTCAGTAATAAAAGGAATGGACTGAAAGAAACCCTTGCACATATGGCTAAATGAGTTTCAACAAGGGTGCCAAGACTACACAATGGGGAAAGTACAGTCTCTTCAACAAATGATTCTGGGAAACTGGATATCTACATGCAGAAGAATGGAGGTGGACCCCTACCTTACACTATATACGGAAATTAACTCAAAACAGATTAAAGACCTAAATGTAAGACCCCAAACTATTAAATTCCTAGAAGAAAACATAGGAGAAAAGATTGAGGACATTGGATTTGGCAATGATTTCTTGGATATGATACCAAAAGCACAGGCAACAAAAGAAAAAATAGACAAATGGGAGTATATCATACTTTAAAACTTCTGTTCATCACAGGAAAAAAATCAATGGAGTGAAAGGCAACCCATGGAATAGGAGAAACTAATTGCATATCATGTATCTGATAAGAGGATAATATCCAGGATATATAAGGAACTCCTACAACTCAACCACAATAACAAAATAACCCAATTAAAAAACAGGCAACAGGCCACATGCAGTGGCCCACGCCTGTAATCCTGTAATCCTAGCACTCTGGGAGGCCAAGGAGGGAAGCTTGCTTGAGCTCAGGAGTTTGAGACCAACCCGAGCAAGAGCGAGACTCCGTCTCTACCAAAAATAGAAAAATTGGCCAGGCACGGTGGCTCACGCCTGTAATCCTAGCATTCTGGGAGGCCGAGGTGAGTGGATCGCTCGAGGTCAGGAGTTCGAGACCAGCCTGAGCAAGAGTGAGACCCCCGTCTCTACTAAAAATAGAAAGAAATCATCTGGCCAACTAAAATATATAGAGAAAAAATTAGCCGGGCATGGTGGCGCATGCCTGTAGTCCCAGCTACCCGGGAGGCTGAGGCAGTAGGATCACTTAAGCTCAGGAGTTCGAGGTTGCTGTGAGCTAGGCTGATGCCATGGCACTCACTCTAACCCAGGCAACAAAGCGAGACTCTGTCTCAAAAAAAAAAAAAAATAGAAAAATTAGCCGGGCATGGTGGCATGTGCCTGTAGTTCCAGCTACTTGGGAGGCTGAGGCAGGATGATTGCTTGAGCGAGCCTAAGCGTTTGAAGTTGCAGTGAGCTATGATGATTCCACCGCACTGCACTCTGTGAGCCTCTGTCTCAAGGAAAAAAAAAAAGAGGCAACAAACTTGAATAGATATTTCTGCACAGAAGATATACAAATGGCCAATAACCACATGAAGAGATGCACAACATCACTAATCATTACGCAAATGCAAATCAAAAACCACAAGGAGACGTATCACTTCACACTCATTAGGAAGACAACTATCAAAAGAACAGACTATAACGAGTGTTGGCAAGGATTCAGGGGAGTTGAGACACTTGTGCACTGTTGGTGGGAACATAAAATGTGCAGCCATTCTGGAAAACAGTATGGTGGCTCCTCAAAAAAATTAAACATAGAATTACCATATGACCCAACAATCCCACTTGGGTAGATAACCAAAAGAATTCAAAGCAGGATCATGAAGAGGTATTTGCATACCTATATTCATCAAAGCACTATTCACAATAGCCAAGAGATGGAAGCAACCTAAATGTCCATCAACAGATGAATAGATATATAAAACGTGGTATATATATATAGAGAGAGAGAGAGAGTGGAATATTATGCAGCCTTAAAAAAGAAGGAAACCCTGTCACATGCTACCACATGGATGTAGGACATTATGCTAAGTGAAATAAGCTAGTCACAAAAGGACAAATACCATATGATTTTACTCATATGAAGTATCTAAAGTTGTCAAAGGCATTCAGAGGGTAGAAGGGTTATTACCAAGGGCTGGGGGAGGAGGAAGGGGCATTAAAATTTAGTGAGTATGGAGTATCAATGTTGCAAGATGAAAAAGTTCTAGAGAACTGTTGCACAACAATGTGAATATACTTAACATTACTGAACTGTATACTTAAAAATGGATAAGATGGTAAATTTAATGTTACGTGCTTTTTATCACAATAAAACAAAGGAATGGACTATTGATACGTACAGTATGGATGAATCTAAAAGGAATTAGGCTCCGTGAAAGAAGCCTGGCTCAAAAGCTACATACCACTAATGTGACATTCTGGAAAAGGGAAAACTATAGGGACAGAAAATAGATCAATGTCACCAGGGGCTGGGACAGCGGAAGGGGTTCTCTCTAAAGGGGCATGAGGGAACTTTTTGCAATAGTCAAATTGTTCTATATCTTGATTGTAGTTGTGGTTACATGACTGTGTGTGTTTTTTAAAACTCATAAAATTGCACACTAAAAAATCCTGTATACTGATGGATAAGAAAAACCTGTACAAAAACTATACACAAAAAATTTATACTACATGTAAATTTTCCCCTATAAACCTGACTAGAAAGAAATGTGGAGCAAGTATGGCAAGATGTCAATGTCTGAATAATCTTGGTGCAGTGGACAGTGACATTCTTTTCTATACCTTTCATCACATTTGGAAAGTTTCAATCTGAAAATAATAAAAACAAAACTTATCTTTGAAAAGCCAACTCGTTTATTCGAACTGCAATAAAGTCCAATAATAGGATGTGAGGTTAAAACCGTACAGTCAACAAGGAATTCTTATTTCAATCCTGTCAGTGGATGTCTGTGGCCGTATGTATTACTTCATTTTAGAAAAGGTCAGATGTAAATTGGACACCTTTTGAGAATGTGAAGTCTGTTCAAATAGCCCTTCTGCCCCCAGAGTGTTTCAGAAAACACTTGAAGAACAAGAATAGTGCCTGGGGGTTGATAAGGCATGTGGGGAGAGGGAGCATGAGAGCAGCTGAGGATTATTTTCTTCTGGTTGTTGATCTAGAAATCAAGTACCAGGCCGGTTACTTCAGTCAAAATCATAGAGCCAATCCTTTGTCTTTACACAGTCTTGATCTCTTTGAAAGTCTAAGCGACTCCTTTATAAAGATCGATGATTCTGCCTTTTTTTTTTCTTTTTGGAGACAGGGTCTTGCTCTGTGGCCCAGGCTGTGGCATGATCGTAGCTCAACACAGCCTCAAACTCCTGGGCTCAAATGATCCTCCTGCCTCAGCCTCCCAATTAGCTGGGACTACAGGCACGCACCACCATGCCTGGCTAATTTTTAACTTTTTGTAGAGATGGGGTTTTGCTATGGTGCCCAGGTTGGTCTAAAACTCCTAGGCCCAAGGGATCCTCCCACTTCGGCCCCCCAGGTGTGAGACAGTGCTCCCTGCCCTTATTTGTAAAATGTTTGGGTTAGAAGAATAAAGATGGATGGATATACTTAATCATTGGAAAAAATGCATACCTAAGGTTAGAAGCCATGACTTTAGCAATAACAACAACAATATTAATAACCGATTCCCCTCAAACCACACCAAAGAGCAAGACAGAGTGGTTGATCCTGTTTTGTGAAGTTGGCTTTAGCTTTTTTTCCACCTTGCTACTCCTCCTGTCTTTGATTTTTCAGGCTGCTCATATGTGGCAGCTTCCAAGCAACGAATTCCAAAAAGCTGAATTGTCTTCCTTCCTCCCAATGCCAGCACAGAGTGTAAGGAATTGAGAATGCCAATAATCCCTGAGAAACAGATGGACATTTAAAATCACAAACATTTATGCACAACCCAAATGTTAAGGTTTGGGGCAAAATATGGAAATAGATCTTAGCCACTTTTGTGTCCTTGCATCCTAATGAGGGAACCTACTCAGGCCAGGGTGAAAGGAAGGGAGAGAGGATGCTCTGGGTCGAAAGATGAAAACAGGCTGGTGGAAATGGGTCACCTGCGAAATGAAAAGTTCCAATGTTCCTAAGATTTGCTAAATGTATCTGGGTTGATAAAATCCTCACTTTGAGTCAAATGTCATAAAATTACTTTTGGGCTATCAGAGTGTTTGAGATTGGACAAAAAGGGGTGGCGAGATTATTTCCTAAATCATGATAGCAGGTCCTGGTTGGAATCATGAGATGTCAGACTTGAAGAGGACCTCAGAGGTCATATAACCATAAAGACAAAACTGGTAGAGCTTCATGAAGGGAACTTTATCAAAATTTAATCCAGCAGCCTAAAATTTCAAAACAGAAAATAGGACAAAGTAATTCACAGATATTAAGAAATAGGAAAGAAAGTAGAGGCTGGAAGTAAAGAGAAGGTTTAAAAAACAAAACAAGTCAGTTCTGGGTTTAAAATGGGAGATGAAGGATTGGAATAATAGGCTTTAGGCTTTTTTTTCTTTCTTTCCTCCCTTCCTTCTTTTCTTCCTTCCTTCCCTCCCTACAGTACAGTGGCGTCATCATAGCTCACTGTAACCTCAAACTCCTGGGCTCAAGGGTCCTGCCTCAGCCTCCCAAGTAGCTGGGACTAAAGCTGAGGTTTGTATTTTTTTAAAAGGGAAGCATTTCATCAGTTATTAAAAGTGGTCCAGAATTTCAGTCAGATGCTAAAACAATCTCTTGTAGAAAAAAAGTGCACATATCTGTATTATACATGTGAGTGATCCAATTATATTTTTATAATTGGAATCTTTCTGGAATGCCACAGAAAGGTGCTAAAGATGTCACTTTGATGACTTAGCTTTGCTATATAAATTTAACAGACTAGGTATATATACTGTTTGGCATTCTTTTAAATTGATAAATGCATTTCTTTTTTTTTTTTTGAGACAAGAGTCTCACTCTGTTGCCCGGGCTACAGTGGGTGCCGTGGCGTCAGCCTAGCTCACAGCAACCTCAAACTCCTGGGCTTAAGCAATCCTCCTGCCTCAGCCTCCCGGGTAGCTGGGACTACAGGCATGCGCCACCATGCCCGGCTAATTTTTTCTATATATATTTTAGTTGGCCACATAATTTGTTTCTATTTTTAGTAGAGACAGGGTCTCGCTCTTGTTCAGGCTGGTCTCGCAACTCCTGACCTCGAGCGATCTTCCTGCCTCGGCCTCCCAGAGTGCTAGGATTACAGGCGTGAGCCACCGCGCCTGGCCAACATCTACTTTTTAATTGTAAAGAGATTTAAGTGTCAAAGGCGTAAAGTAGCCAAGGTCTCTGGGCTCGGGTACCTTCTAACTAAGCCAGTTAGAATGGAGGGGCTTTCCTAAATCTTGTGTTCTCCAGGTCATTTTGTAGAGTTACAGTAGATTTGCTTTGGTTTTCCCTTTAAGATTTATAAATTATTCTACTTAATTTTTGTAAGTTTTCTGTCTGGAAAAAAGTTGTGTTCATTTGCCTCCTTATCATAACGTGGTGGACAGAAGTTACCGGGCGACCTCGTGAGATGCATCTAAAACAAAAAAGGTGAAGCCAGTGCCGACAGGATCTGGGACAGAGAGAATTCAGGGATGGTGATGGGAGTGACCCCCATGCTCCTTCAAAAGACCTAAACAGTCGCGTTAGGATAGCGGTTCCCAAATTTCTGTCCAACCAGCGGCTTGCATGAGGACATTTGTTAAAATTACTGATTCCTGGGCCCTGCCTCGACTTACTGACTCAGGATCCCCTGAGGTAGTCCCAGGAAGTCCCCATGTTTTACACAAGCCCCGCAGATCAGCTGGGAAGCACACAAAGCTGGGATTGACACGCCCCCCGTCTCCGCCGGCGTCGTGCCCGCCCCCCCGGAGGCCCCGCCCTCCTCCTTAGGCTTCGCGCGGCCTCACGGGCCCTTTCCCGTGATGCCCCGCGCCCGGCTGGCGCGGTTGCTGGGCAACGCAAGAGCCCTGTGGCGGCCGGCGCCGGGATCCGGTGGACTATGGGGCCGCGAGGCCTCCCGCGTCTCCTGCTGGTGCTTCTGGGGTGCGGGGCCTCCGTGAGCGCCCAGGCCGGGGCCACCCCGGCGGTGACGACGGAGCGCCTCAACTACACCGAGGCTGCCTCGGCCACTCTCGGACCCTCCCTGCAGCCTAGGCCTCCTGGAACCTCCAGGCCTCCGGGGCTCTCCTCCGGCCCCAGGCCCACGCCGGTCACGGACGGTGGGTACCAAATGCCAATTGCTGGGCGTCCACAGAGACCCAACGTGGAGGGGGTAGCCTGAGTGAGGATTTAACAATGACAGCTAACGCCTATTGAACACTCACTGCGTGCAGACATTGCTGAGTGTTCCGTAGACGTTAATTGTCTCAACAAAAACTCATTTAGAGGTAGATACTTTCACTGTGGTATAGATGAGGACGCTGGGGCTCAGAGAGTGTAAGTGGGACAGTATCAAATCTTCGAAAGTACTTGAAGTGGTCCTGGACAACATTAATGCTAAAGGTAATAATGAATCCCTGTAGCCGAAAGTGAAATTAAATCGGAAGTTTGTAGACAGTGGTGGAAATTAATGCATAGGCTGCATTGAACTTACGTCAAAAAGAGATGCCAAAGGTCTAGCAGCTTACTAAATGTGACTAGGTCAAGGCTCTTGTCCATAGACTTGAATTATGAAAACCCAGGAGTGCTCCTGTGTTGGGTTGAAGGTTGGGGGAGGTATGAGGTGAGGGGTTAATGCCCACTTCTTAGAATTCGTAGTAAGGATAATTAACATATTTCTCAGAAAGATCTTCTAATCCTGGAATTAAACATTTAGTGAATGCTATATGATTTGACATGGATGACTTCAAGCAATGGCTGTGACCACTTGAGATTGAGTGCAAAATTTTGTGACTATGCACTTTTCTGGAGAGTTCATAGCAGTCAGCAGATTCTCAAAGGGGTTTGTGATCTCAAGAAAAAAAATTTTTAAATCCTCTGTTTGAATTGAGAGTAACCCCGATAGGTTTTTTTTTTTTTTTTAAATCTCGTAAGAGAAAGAGATCTTAAGTTAGGCTCAGTGCTAGTAAATAAAAAAGTCACCATTTGCTGACATCCTGCACACTAGCACTTCAGTTTCTGAACCATTATTTCTCCAAAAGGCCTTCTCCGTAAGTTATGAGTGGTCTGTAAGAAAAAGTACAGAGAAATACACTTTCTTTTTACATAAACAAAGCTGTTTTACATTTAAACTGCTGATTTGACAAATTAGTAGGGAAGTTAAATCAGTGATAAATTGGAACAGAATATAGCCAAGTATTCAATGCCTGAAACTAAGGACTGGTTTATCTTTTATCTACATAGGTATTACATCTATTAATGCACTTTCTCCCCAAAATGAAGCTATGCTTGAACCACCCTTAGTAGGGCATGTAGTCAGGGCTGTTTTTTTAGTATGGGCAATGAATTTGTGCTTATCTCATATTTTTGTTTGTTTGAGACAGGGTCTTATTCTGTTGTCCAGGCTGGAGTGCAGTGGCACGATCACAACTCACTGCAGCCTCCTACTCCTGGGCTCGAGTGGTCCTCTGCCTCAGCCTCCCAAGTAACTGGGACTACAGGAGTGCACCATGACACCCAACTTATTTATTTTTTGAGACAGAGTCTTGCTCTGTTGCTAGGCTAAAGTGCAGTGGTGTCATCATAGCTCACTGCAACCTCCAACTCCTGGGCTCAAGAGATCCTCCTGCCCCAACCTCCTGAGTAGGTGGGACTACAGGTGCTCACCACCATGCCTTGCAATTAAAAATAAGAAATTTTTTTTTGTAGAGATGAGGTCTTGCTCTTTGCCCAGTCTGATCTCAAACTCCTGGGCTCAATTAATCCTCCCGTCTCAGCCTCCCAAACTGTGCGATTACAGGCATGAGCCACTGCACCCAACATGTCTTCATCTTTTTAAAAGACCTTTCTTTAGCCTGTGACAGTAATAATAGTTCATTTATTAACTGCTTACTGTGTGGCAGGCACTGTGCTAAGCATGCCACCTGTGATGTATCTCATTTAATCTTCACAACAACTCTATGATGTGGGTATTGTTATCTCCATTTCCCAGGTGGCTGAATTACTTGCCTAATTTTAGGTCACACAGCTGGTAAGTGTTGGAGCAAGAGGCTGACTCTGAGTGGAGAACTAGATGGAAATTTACAGAATGGCTTGCAGGCAGTGTTGGTGGAAGAGAAGAGTGATAACTGTTCACCGTGAGTCTGAGCTGTGTTCATTAGTACTCTGCTCTACAAGCCAGTCATGCAGATGATAAGAGGCACGCAAGAGCAGCTGAGTGCTGCTTTGACCTGGATAGATACTTGTTGGATGATTAAGTGCACTTACATCCTGGGTAGAGACCTTTTTTTTCCTAAGTGGAGTTATTAAACATTATTGCTTTGTCCTCAGCAGCCTTATAGCTACCTACAATGGTTTTAAGGTTTGAAAACAAAGCAAGATTGTAATTTTAAACGCATAAAGCAGGTATGCTAAAACACTTTTTATTTTTTACATTAGCATGCATCATTATTTTATTAAGCACATAGAAGAGTCCTCGGCTACAGAGAAGCACTGTAAACTTCAGGAGGGAAATTTTTCTGTCTTAGACTAAGAAATCATTGCATATTTATTGACCAAACCTTCCCCTCACACATTTTTTTCCTAGAGTATGCTATACCTATTATGGGCTGTATTTTTATAAAGCTCATTTTTATTGTAAAATAATTCACACATGCAAATAAGAGTGTTGTATGGAGCTTCTACCAGCATTTGCCTGAGATCCTTTTTTGGCTTTTTGGTGTGAGATCTTTTTTTGAAAAAGAAAACAATACAGACAAGATTGAAGCCCTGATCTTATTCCCTCCTTCCCGGCAATGATCACTACCATGAATTCAGTGTTTATCATTCTCATGCTCTACTATTTCTTTAAAAGGATTTTTTCTTTGGTAGAATAATGTAGGGAATTAAAAATCCAGATAATCATTATTAATAATTAAAAGTTGCTAAGTGGGGTGATTCCTACCCCTCCCCCATGCTTTATTGTCTAAATTGCCAAATATATTCTAAGCACCTGAACCAGTGTGATTCTTGCCCAAGAGACTGTGAACATGAGTTCAGCTTCAAGGCTGCAGGTTATGTTTGAGGAGAGGGACAAGACTGAAAATCCTCTTTCCTGGAGGCAGTAAGTGGGGTCCTTCTTCTGTATCAATCTCTGGAGGAGGGTATTGGGAATCTGTAATTGTAAACTAATGGTTCTTATGGTCAGGCAGGTTCTTATGGTTTAGGCGTGCTGGTTCAGCATCACCTGGAAAGTTTTTGAAAAGTACAGGTGTCTGGGTTTCATACTCAGCTTACCAAATCAGAGTTTTTGTAGGGAGAGCACAAACAGAACTCTCCAAGTGGGTCAGATGGTTAGCCACCTTGGGGAAACGTCATGGAGTGCTCAAACTGACTAATTTCCACTTCACAAATTTTCCCCCAAACGCAATAAGAAAAATAAAATGGACCTTGGGTATGAAATTGATCTATGGTGCATTGCAGTGGCAGGGGGCAGTCACCACCTGCTGATTGTGATGCTCTGGATCCTACCCTTCTTATTTCTGTAGTTGCTGCTCTGTGCGTCTGTGACTTGTCCCCAGCACAGTGTGACATCAACTGCTGTTGTGATCCTGACTGCAGCTCTGTGGATTTCAGTGTCTTTTCTACCTGCTCAGTTCCAGTTGTCATGTAAGTTTATGACATGTGCAGTTTTGATCAAATTTGACCAGGATAATAAAATTTGGGGACAGAAAATGAAAAATCCAAACCTGATTTCCTGTATTTTGCATGATTCAGAAGCCATACTGTCCAAACTGATATGTAAGTAAGTAGCTATCCCAAGTTTGTATCCAGCCAGATGATAATGCCAGCACACAGGAGAGAGCGTGTGTTTCTTCTAAAGAGTATAATGAAATCTCTCAGTGTTTGGAGATTGCATTATATTTTAGTTTGAGTGAAACACATCACATTTTCTGTATCAGTGTATCTGTCTCATATATAGTATAGGGTGAAATGTGCAGTTTAATTTTACAGCTTTTGTTGTGGACATAGTACTTATAACAAAAAATTAGATAGAAAGCTTTGTACTTTTCTGGTTCTACCACCAATTTTCACAGTTCACATTGTACAGAACAATGGAAAATGATATTCCCAGTTGATTAAAGTAAAGAAATAACTATTTTGAATGATCTGTTCTCATAATCCAGATTTCTAAAACTTTTTGAAACAATAGCACTTAGAAAAGGTTCATTTTACTCAAAATGGGACCAACTTATTCAGAGATAACTAATTTAAGTTTAGCCTTATAGCAAGTTTTAGCAATTGACACTTGATAGGTTGAATCCTTTTTGGAAGTACAGTGTGTTTTTCCCGTGAGAAACTGCTTTACTGACCAACGAGAAATTGAATCTATTTCTAGTGTTGTAAAAAATGCTTGGAGAATGGGTGTTGTAGTTAAATTTAATTTTCTAGCTACCTAGACTATAGCATGGTCCAGACTTTGTTGAAAATCATTCTGCTTTCCTGCCTTAGTAAGTACAGCTACCTGAGAGTGAGATTTCTCCTCCAACCTGGGACTGTTTTATAGAATGTCATTTGTTTTTTATTAGTCAATATGATAGTATTAGATATAGATTATTTAGAATCAGGGTCAGCAAACTTTTTCTGTGAAGAGCCAGATAGTAAATGTTTTAATTTTCACAGGCCATATGGGTCTCTGTTTTAACTTCTCATCTGTACCATTGTTCAGCAAAAATAGCCATAGAATATGTATTCATAAATGAATGCACTTAGCTATGTTCCAATAAAACTTTATTTACAAAAACAGGTGGAGTTTGGAGACCCCTAGTTTAGAAGTTAGAAGTTAGGGCTGAATCCATAGTACCCTCTGGAAAGGTCTTCACATTTTTCTGAGTTAGGTTTTTGAGATTTTGATTGACTTTCTTTGTAAATATGCAGTGTAGAAATAACCAAATCAAAAGTCATAATCCATCTGGGCATGGTAGCTCACGCCTGTAATCCTAGTACTCTGGGAGCCTGAGGTGGGAGGATTGCTTAAGTTCAGGAATTCGAGACCAGCCTGAGCAAGAACGAGACTCCCATCTCTACTAAAAATAGAAAAATTAGCCAGATGTGGTTTGTGCCTATAGTCCCAGCTACTCAGGAGGCTGAGGCAGGAGGATCCCTTGAGCCCAGGAGTTTGAGGTTGCAGTGAGCTATGATGACGCCACTGCACTCTACCCGGGGTGACGGAGTGAGACTGTGTCTCAAAAAGAAGATAAAAAAATGATAATCCTAATTAATTGAGCATTCTCATTATGTAGGTTCCAGTTCATAAAAGGTTTGTTTCATTTGTTAAACTAACAACTAATTCTATCACGTAATAACTTGTAAATTCATTAGTAAGCTTATTGGACTGATGACTCTTTTCCCCATTAGATAGAAGCTTCATGAATGAAAGATCTCTTTTCTGTACCACTAGAGCCTAGCACAGGTCCTGACACATAGTTGGCCCTCATTAAAAGCAAGTTGAATGGATGAATGAATTTCTCCCCTCACCCCTAACTGATTCTGTGTCCCCTTTTGACTTCCTCTACCATCAGCCTCGCAGGCAGACATCAGACCAGAAACCTGGAGGCTCCCTGCTCCTGCTGCTTCCTTGCCTTCTCTTGACTAAGCAGTCTTTCACTCCTGATCACATCTTTCTTGAGCACCTCCTGTGTGCCAATGCCAGGGATATAAAGATGAGTTAGACATGCTCCTGCCTTCAAAGGGCTTACCGTTGAGTGGGGAAACAGATGAGTGGATGGCAGTTTCTGCACCAAGCACTGGGAGAACTCAAAGGAGTGGTATCAAACTCAGCTCCATGAGGGAAGGCTTTCCAGAAAAGATGAGCTGAGCTGAGCTGGGTCCTGAAGGGCAAATGGAAGCTGGCCAGCATGGAATCAGGGAAGTGCATTCCACGCTGAGGGAGCAGAGTCCTGGGGCCTGGTGCAG
Organism: Varecia variegata; assembly: GCA_028533085.1. NCBI lineage: Eukaryota > Metazoa > Chordata > Mammalia > Primates > Lemuridae > Varecia > Varecia variegata. The sequence continues at coordinate 5,387,453 of CM052452.1, forward strand.
AGGAGGGGAGGGGAGGGGAGGGGAGGGGAGGGAAGGGAAGGGAAGGGAAGGGATGGGATATGACCTGTTGCTTAACTGCAGGGGTAACTCATTGTGGCTAGAGAGGGGTAGGGCAAGAGAAGTGTGGAGAGGAGAGCAGGGTCCATCTAAGGGGCCTTGTGTGTGTGCTGAGGGATTTGGACTTTGTCCTGAAGTCTGCAGGGGGTAGGGTAGTGAGAGGCTCACATTCCTGTGTTATGGAATTCTGCGGCAGCCTGCACGATGGGTCACAAGGGCAAAGCCTGGTGGCAGAGAACCAAGTAAGAAGCTATTGCAGATGAGGATTAATGGTTACCCTCCACTCCCTGAAGGCTGTGATGGTGGGACTAGAGAGAAGTATCCAGATCTGCTGCTGACAACAATGCACTGCATGAGATTAGGGAGCTGGCTGACGGGAGGGGAGAAAGGGGTTCCATTCTGGGCCTCCTTCACTGTAGCCTTCCTGTTTGCCCATCCCTGCTCCCTTCCACTGTGTAGGCTCACACTTCCTCTTATCATTTACTTGCTAAGAAACCTTGAGAAACTCTCATTACCTGTGGACTCCTTAGCCTGGATTCAGATGCATTCCCAACTTCTTTCAGAACCTATTTCCTACTAACCTCCATCTCGAAGCCTCCACTCCAGCCCAACCTTGGGGCTCAGAGATTCCCAAAGACCATCAGTTCATTCCCGTCCTTGGCCAATGCTGTTCTTGCACTTGGAATAGCCTCCCATTCCCTTTGTTTTATTCCTATGCACTGTTTAAGGGCCAATCAAAACTGATAATATCCAGTCTTAGCAAGAGTACAGGGAAATCGACAGTCTTACTACAGTGTTGCTAAGGATGTGTATTGTGCCTTTCTGGAGGGCAATTTGGCAGTATGTCTCAGAAGCCTTATATAATGTACCTATCTTTTGACTTAGCAATTCCACTTCAGGGAACATATCCTAAAGAAATAACTGGAGACATTCATACAGATGTATGTACAAGGATGCCATTATAGCAATATATATTATTGGGGAAAATTAGAAACAACCTAAACCAACAGTAGAGTATTGGTTAAACAAATTGATGTGTATGAATAAGCTGGTATATGATGAAGACATTTAGTATATTTTCTCATTCTCACAATCTTTTGAAGACAGATGTATTCTAAAGACAAGGAATTTGGATCTATTTTGGCTACTTATAAACAATCTGAAGGTCTGCAAGATTTTATATAATTGATGTTATCGGAGTTTATAAGATTCATCGACATCAAAATTATACCCTGATCTACATTCCATACTTGACATGATTTCCTTAAAGGTTATTCTACTTAATTTTTTTTCCTGTTAGAGGAAAAAGTTTCAAATGCCAAGCTTTTTTTTTTTTTTTTAAAGGATGGGTGTCTCACTATGTTCCCTCAAATTCCTGGGCTCAAGTGATCCTCCTGTGTTAGCCTCTCCCGTAGCTGGGACTACAGGCATGTGCCACTGTGCCTGGCCCAAATGCCAAAACATTTTAACACTGAATAAATAAAAATGGATTCAGTTCTATCATGCTTTCATAAATATCCTCGTGTAGCTGTTAGCCCAGTACAAGCAGCTGACAGTTTTAAAATAATCTTGCTAAGATTGTGTGCTTATGCCTTATGAGTTTGTATTATTATTTTTTCTAATTTTCAGGGGTGATAGCCAGTTCTGTAGTCAAAAAGCAGCCATCTATTCATTGAATTTTACAGCAGATCCACCTCAAAGGATATTTAAACTTGTTGACCGGATCAATCCATCTATTTTCTGCATTCGTAATACAAACTGTATGTATTCAACCTTGATATATTTTGTGAAACTCTGGAAAATTTTTGTTTTAAAGTTATTTTATGGAAAAAATCTCATTCAGTTAGATTTAAAGCAATTACTTTATGTTTTGGCTATATGTATAATGTGTATCTTCTGAGATTATTTCACAGGTAACTTTATAGACCTGTGGGCATGCACATTTTCTTTAAAAGTAATTGTGCTTGCGTAGTTGTCTTTTGAAACCTTACATTTGATTTCAGGTGTTTGTAACATGTAGACATACACAGGAATTTAGATTTCTATATATACATTTTTTTTTTTACTTTATTTCCTCCAGGCTTAATGGTTGAAAATCAGGTTCTGCTTTGAACACTACCTGTGGTTTCTATTTCCTTTTTCTCTTTTATTTTTACTAAGAATATTTGCATGAAAACAGGATCTTATTTTTATCTGAATATTTAGCTCAAGTGTCTAGATCCAAAGAGCATATGAGTGTAAAATGTTATCAAGATATCAAAGATTAGTGACACATTTATGGTTTTATTAATTAAACATCTTTTCAGAATATCTTTATATTAATATCTATTGGTTTTATTCCCTTGTGATTGAAAACTTAGGTGAATGCTCTGCACGATTTGTAATCTGAAGTGATGACTGGCCAGGGACTATCACATTCTCAGCCATAACATGAGCCTAATGTACATACCAGCCTGCTCTCTTCTCCTCTCTCTTTTGTACAGGACACATTTTTCTCCAGGGCTTTGAACGTGGCTGTGTGAGAGGAGAAATAGGCTTCTTTCATTCCCATAGCCATCCGGAGAGAGCTTCCCCTTAGAGGTTGATGGAGCAGACTCATTAGTTCATGGACTGGAGAAAGATATTGACTACTGTTGGCTTCTGTTGGGCCGTTTACTTGCAGGTGCAGGAAACTATCCCTTCCCCGCTGTTAAGAGAAGCAGGCTGAGACTGGGGATCCTGTTTATTCAACAAGCTTCAAGAAATGCTGGGAGAAGTGAATATGGAAAAAGACACTTTATTTTTTCCACATCAGCCTTAATGCTTCCAAAAACTGATTCTAAAATATTATATAAGTCATATATAATATATATTTTATGCTGACTTAAAATACTTTTTCTAAAAACAGATAAACCTGCATTATCCTTTATTAATCCAAAAGTGCCTGATGAAAACAATTTTGATAAAATGATGAAAACATCTGATGGTTTTACATTGAATGCTGAATCAGATGTTTCCTTCCCAACCAAATGGGATGCTCCACATACTGCTAAATATGAGGTGAGCCAAGAACGTTGTAATATTGAGTCTACCCTTCCTGTCACAAATATCCTGTCCTTGTAAGTTAATTTTCAGTATGTTACCAGCCAAATTGGCTTTCCTGAGACATAGAATTGCTATTACAGACTAAAAAACTTAATGTTGGCTGGGCCCATGGCTCATGCCTGTAATCCTTTCACTTTAGGAGGCCAAGGTGGGAAGATTGCTTGAGGTCAGGAGTTTCAGACCAGCCTGGGCAACACAGAGGGATTCTGTCTCTACAAAAAATAAAAAAATTAGCCAGGTGTGGTGGCATGTGCCTGTAGTCCCAGCTACTCAGGAGTCTCAGGCAGGAGGATCACTTCAGCCCAGGTGTTTGAGGTTGCAGTGAGCTACGATGATGCCGTTGCACTTTAGCCCGGTCAACAGACTAAGACCCCATCTCAAAACAAAAACTTAGTGTTCATGCCTACAAATCAAAGATCATGAACATTAAAACTGAGTATTATATAGGATTGAAGGTAGTTTATTCTGTGGTAAGCTTGCATTTTTCTCTGCAGAATTCTTTGTTCTTCTCAGCCTTAAAAGACACAGCAAAATAAGCTTGAGTTATGCTGCGGGGAGGAAGCATGGAGTGGATTGGTTGGATGCCTGGTCTTCTTCCCAAACTTGTATTTAGTTTTATAGACATTGGAAGGTATGTGCTGCTGTTCTGTATCTATTCATTAGTCTACCTTTAAATGTGACATATGTGAATTTTGAATAAACTTTAACTTTTGGGGGAGCTGCTTTTCTTTTCTTTTTTTATTTTTCTTTCTTTCTTTCTTTTTTGTTTTCTTTTTTTTTTTTTTTTTTTTTTTTTTTTGAGGCAGGGTCTTACTCTGTCACCCAGGCTGAAGTGCAGTGGCACGATCATAGTTCACTGCAGCCTTCAACTCCTGGGCTCAAGCAATCCTCCTGCCTCAGCCTCTCGAGTAGCTGGGACCACAGGTGCATGCCACCACATCCACACAATTTTTCCATTTTTTGTAGAGACAGGGTCTCACTAATTTGCCTAGGCTGGTCTCAAACTCCTGGGCTCAAGCTATCCTTCTACCTCGTCCTTCCAAAGTGCTAGGATTACAGGCATGAGCCACTGCACCAAGCCTGGAAGCATCTTTTTAAAAGAGGAGTATAAAAGTAACATGTACTAGTTCTAAAAGTTAAAAGTACAAAGGTATAGAAGTAAAAATTGAAAGGCCTCTTGTCTCCATTAAAATTCATACTGCAAATCACTGTGAAAAGATTGGTGTGTATTCTTCCTGACGTTTAAATACATCTGTTAAAATGTACATATTATATAGAATTAGGATTTATAGTTATCCACATTATTCTGGAAAATGTCTTTTTCAGTGATAAATCTTGTGCATCTTCCGATGTCAATATAAAAATTACAATTTCTTTAGCATTTTCCATGTGTCAGGCATTACCTCACACACCCTAGGAGGGACATACTGTTCCCATTTACCTTAGGCACAGGAAAGTAACTTGTCAAAACTAGGGTTAGTGCTACATTTTACAAAGTATTCCTTGCTGTGTATGTATCTGAGCTGTTCCACTCTTAATAGACATTTGTTTCTAGTTTTTGCTATTATAAATAATCCACAGTGAACATTCTTATATATACATATATCTTCGTACACTTGTATAATTAAATCCTTAGGATATGTTTCTATAGATGGGTTACCTTGGTCAAAATGAATGGAAATTTTAAATACTGATAACAGATTGCCATCCAGAAAGATTGCAGTCATTTATGCTCCAAGCTCCAGTGAATGAAAGGCCTTGCT
>CM052452.1:5392856-5437231 GCA_028533085.1 Varecia variegata
TCTCCCCTTCCCTTCCCTCTCCCTGTCGTCTTGTAAGTCAGCCATCTAGGCCTGTGAATTCTTCAGTTAGTTTGACTTCTCCCAGTTGTCGTGAAGTAGTCCTGGACATAGTCCCGGAAGTATTCCCTTGGGCATCCAGGTGCAGTTCTCTTTTGGTACAAGACTCCCAAACATGTCTATTTTTTCCCCTCCTCAAAGCTCTCAGTGGCTTAATAGGGCGTCTTGTGATGAGGTTGGGAGAGATGTGGGACAGGGCACGAAGGGACGTGGAACCTTCAGGAAGAGAGTGCCAGCTGTATGGGGGAGGCTGGAGCTTGGCATTGAGGGGGCTTGGGCTAGTGGCAGGAAGACCAGTTAGGAGGCTGTGGAAATGTTTGGGCAAGCAATGGTTGCCTTCCAGTGAGGACAGGCGCAGTGAGAGTGACCAAAAGGGCAGGACCTGTGCCTTCCCCACAGTGCATATGGCAGTGATGGCCCCTTGGAAATATGAAGTAATGACACTGAAGCATGGAGCCTTCCTGAGACTGCTTGTTGAGCTTCAATCTGAAGAAAATAAATATAGACAGAAAATGCAATGTTACCTTTTTGATTACAACATAAACGTGTAGATGGGAAGTCTTTTTTTTTTTTTTTTTCTTCGAGACAGAGTCTCACTCTGTTGCCTGGGTAGAGTGCTGTGGCGTCAGCCTAGCTCACAGGAACCTCAAACTCCTGGGCTCAAGCGATCCTTCTGCCTCAGCCTCCCGAGTAGCTGGGACTACAGGCACGCGCCACCATGCCCGGTTAATTTTTCTATATGTATTTTTAGCTGTCCAAATTATTTCTTTGTATTTTTAGTAGAGACGGGGTCTGGCTCTTGCTCAGGCTGGTCTCCAACTCCTGAGCTCAAACCATCTGCCTGCCTCGGCCTCCCAGAGTGCTAGGATTACAGGTGTGAGCCACCTCGCCCGGCCTCGATGGGAAGTCTTGATAAAGGAAATTCTGTTTTCCACTTTGTGAAATCTTTGATGAGATAAATATGCTCTTTAGCCCAAGGTCTGAAAAAGCAATGAAAATACTTCTCTTTGTGGTACTTAACACAATTTTTTATGGTTTCTTTTTGTCTAGGTGCCTAATTCAAGAACAAAGGTAAGAGTATTTCTTAATGGAAGGTAAGATAGCTTATAATACACTTGACTTGTTTCTGAGCCCTTTAAAATGAATATAGTTATAATTAGAAGGGTACCTTGTTGCCAATAACAAATCCATCTGTCAAAAAGCAAGCATACGTGAAGTAGGGAAAGTCCTTAGCACGTGCCCCTTTGGAATCACACTTCAGGATTTCCAGCTCCCTCACTTATGGTTCCTCACTTCCGTGTTTAAGTGACACAGCTCTCTTGAGTAGTAATGGATGTGATTGACTCCTGGGACAGTCAGGGTGTCTCTTGCTCTCTTTTTGATCTCTTGTCAGGAAAGTTGGCCAGCTCCCAGGATGCTGTCTGTGCAGAGTAGAAGCTGTAAACATTTTGCTCGGTAGGAGTACACACATGTGTAGGTGTACACACATGCGCAGGAGGTGTGCACTCGCAGAGTGTGCCTTCAGGGCTTGATTTGAGGGTAGATTCTGTTCAAAGCCTTATCACCCCCAGCCCGGGGGTTCTTTTGAGCTGTGGGCAGGAGGCCAAGGCCGCTGTGGATATGGCAGAGAGAAAGAACATGGATCCTCTACTCTCTGTTCCAGGGTCTGTGCCCCAGGCCTGCCTGTGAACACAGTCCCCAAGGAAGTCTGAGATGATGGCGTTGTCTTAGTCTCCCACAGCCTGTGGAGCTGGTCAGCTCAGGTCCAAAACCCAGCTTTGCCATGGTGTTCTTGTCTGACTTACCCCTCAGTCTCCTTTTGTTGCGTGGATGGTGAGTGTCTGTGCAGAGGCTGATGCAAGGCTGAGTGGGAGGATGCACTCAGGAAGCACTCGGGACAGTGACACACCGACCGTAATCAGCTTCATTAAGTCCCTGGGCACAAACATATGTTTGAGGGAGTTTAGAAAGAAATAGCCATGTGATTTTGGATTTCACACTAGTGTGTGTGGGCTGGATTCCCTCATCTGTGAAGGTGTTTTCAAACTTGTTTCAGTTGTAGAGCCCTTTTTTTCAAATGCAGACTCAAGCGGAACCTCCCTGGCGTGTAACATAGATTGAATCTGGAGCTGTGCTGCTTGGAGCAGGGTGGGGCCTGAAGCCCTCCACCTGCCCAGCCTCCCCCTGCAGCCAACCTTTGTTCCTTCTGAGGAACCCTAGGGCTCCCAGGAAGTCAGTTTGACAGTCACATAATGCGCTAGGTCTCACATCCCTCCAACTACTAGAAAGTGCTTGATTCTACCATTCAAAACTTGAACGATCTGTGGGGCCAGCAACCCAATCTCCCTTGTTCATGATACAACCTTAGTTCTAGGGCAGTAGCCAGTATGTATTGGTCACTCAATGGGTTACGTGTTAAGTGATGAATGAGTAGGAGGTAGGTCCAGTCAGGTTGGGAAGACTTATTATGAGGAATGATGGATGTTACTAGAAGGCATGGAGTGGGTTCCAGGCCCCGTTCTAAGTGCTGTACACATCTGAAGCCCTTGAATCCTCTTGGCAGTCCTAGGAGGTAGGTCCTGTTGTCACTCTATGGCAGATGAGTTACAGAGAGATGAATTAGCTCACAGCTGTGCAGCTGGGAAGTGGCAGAGCTGGGTGGGGCAGGAATCCAGGCAGTCTGTCCCCAGAGACCTTACACTTCACCATGACATTGGATTTGCCCTACTCAGTGACAGGCTCCATGTTACAAGCTTCACACACGTTCCATCTTTGCATCCTGCAGCCATACAGGATGTGGCAGACTGGGACTTCCAACTCAGGTCTGTGACACCCAAGCTTGTGCTCTAAAGGACAAGCAAATAAACTAATACTAGGGATTTGTTTAAATATTTTTAAACAAGCAAATTTTAAGGTCTGTTAGAGGATCAGGAATATAGAAATTGGATCCCGTCTCCCTGTTAAGTGAAGCTTGTTGTGATGGCCCAAAACCATTGTCAGTACCTGTTGAGCCTGAGTTCCATTGTAAAGTGATGCTGTGGTTCTTAGCAGTGGGTGGTGCGGGGATGGGACATGGTTAAGGAGGACGTTGAGGACATCAGAACAGTCCTACTGTTTTATTCTTGTGACTGTTCCAGTGGAATGTTGGGACTGGGACATATCTTGCCATTTACATTAGTCCCTTGGTCCTTCCAAAGCTTATTTAAACTGGACCTTTCAGTTTTTGCCAGCAACACCCACACACCATGGGAGCAGCTCCATCAGAGGCTGGAATAGAAGGGTGTTCACTTTCTTGGAACCCTATGTGTCACTGCTGACATCAGGGTTCAGTATGCTCAGATTAAGATATCCAGGGGCTGGGCACGGTGGCTCACGCCTGTAATCCTAGCACTCTGGGAGGCTGAGGCAGGAGGATCGCTTGAGGTCAGGAGTTCGAGACCAGCCTGAGCAAGAGCGAGACCCCGTCTCTACTAAAAATGGAAAGAAATGATCTGGATAGCTAAAAATATATATAGAAAAAAAATTAGCTGGGCATGGTGGCACATGCCTGTAGTCCTAGCTACTTGGAAGGCTGAGGCAGAAGGATTGCTTGAACCCAGGAGTTTGAGGTTGCTGTGAGCTACACTGACGCCATGGCACTCTAGCCCGGGCAACAGAGCGAGACTGTCTCAAAAAAAAAAAAAAAAAGATGTCCAGGGTTGTCCTTGGATGACTTAAAGAAGCGATAATTAAATCTCAGCCTGGAACCCCCTATATAACTCTTTTTTTTTTTTTTTTTTAGAGACAGGGTCTCACTCTGTTGCCCAGGTTGGAGTACAGTGGCATGATCATAGCTCACTGCAGCCTTGAACTCCTGAGCTCAAGTGGTCCTCCTGCTTCAGCCTCCTGAGTAGCCTCCATAGGCACGCACCACCACACCAGGCTAATTTTTAATTTTTTGTAGAGACAGGGTCTCACTATGTTGCCCAGGCTGGTCTCCTGAAGCAATTTTCCTGCCTGGGCCTCCCAAAGTACTGGGATTACAGGCGTGAGCCACCGTACCCAGCGTCTACATAACCTTTAAATTCATTAGTGTAGCTTGTTATACAGAGTGCCTTGTTGTGACTGGTTTTGCCTTCTGTCTCTCTTATCACATGACAGCTTGTCTTTGTCACTGAATCATGTCACATTCTTCTGTGAGAGGTATTTGACTTATAAGGATAGCTGCAGGTCTTCTTGGTCATGGGAGCAGACAAAGACTGCTTGTTTATCTCCAAAGTGACAGCTTACATACTTAGTAATTTTAAATTGTAAATAGCATGGTACATGATTGAGGGCAAAGTTCAAAGCAATATAAACAGCTGGATACATTAGATTCCTTCCTAGGCAGTGGTTTCCAAGAATTGAAATTTAGAGCAAATGTTAGATTTGTCCTATGGTACAAAGAGGTCCAGCTATGTTTAGAGGATTGCTTACTGCTTAGTCACTTTGCTGACGATGGCCATAGATGAAAAATGTCCTTTCATAGCATTGGGATAACCAGGGCTTCCTGATTCTGCCTAAAAGGTTTGTCTGTCTTTTTCTCTTGCCCATAATCCCACCACCCAGAGGCAACCACTTTGTGTGTTTGAAAGGGTGTTTGTACAAGTTGTGTATAAATTGGGTCAGGTGTGTACATTTAGGGAGGTTGTGGGGGTTTAAGGCTGTGTATCCTGGGACTTTGTGTGGAATGTGCACATGTGTGTATTGAGTGTGTATATTTATCAGTAGGAGTTGAGTTTTGGAAGTGAGGGGGTGTGTGTGTATATATATGCATTTGATGGTGTGGTGGAGTTTGTGTATGCATTTAAAATATAATTCACATTCCATAAAGCTCACCATTTTAAAGTAAATAATTCAGTAGTTTTTAGTATAGTCACACGGTTGAGCAACTATTACTATGTAATTTCTAAACATTTTCATCACCCCAAAAAGAAACCCGTGTTAGCAATCACACTTCATTCTTCTCCAACTCTCTTCCCCAGCCCCTGGCAACCACTGATCTACTTTTGTCTCTATGGGTTTTCCTATTTGGACATTTCATATAAATGGAATCATGTAATATGTGCATCCTTTTGTGTCTGGCTTTTTTTACTCAACATGTTTTCAAGATTTATTTATCTGGTAGCATGTATCAGCACTTCATTTCTATGGATGAATAATATTCCTTGGAATGGATATACCACATTTTATTTCTCTCTTCACAAGTTGATGGAAATTTAGGTTGTTTTTATTTCTTAGCTATTATGAATAGTGCTGCTATGAACATTCCTGTACAAGTTTTTGTGTGAACGTATTTTTTCAGAGGTACCTGCTTTTAAGATGTTGGTTTTATCCTTCTCAATGTATTTTCTTTGTGAATGTATATATATGTTTTTACATATAAATATATGTTTGCAAGTGTGGAATCATAGTGTGCACATTGTTTTGTAGCATGCTTTCTCCCACTTGGCAGTGTATCCGTGGAGGTTTGTTTCAAGTTTTTGTTATTTTAACCCATTGACCTCTCTGTAACTTCAATAATCCAGGTCATCTTCACTCCATAGGTCCCTATCACTGTTAAGTCCATCATCATTCAATCTCTAAATAAAACGCTCACCCGACTGGAAAACACTACCGTATTGCAGCCGGCGCTCATCGACGCTGGGCCTGTTACACTCTGCAGTAATGTCGTTCTTGAGGTAGGTGTCCAGTTTGGCTTGGACAGTTTGTTTGTGGCAGACTCGAGCTGCATGTCCTGCAGGGTAACTGGACACCCTCCAAAGGGGGCTGTGGTCCATCCTGTGGTCGCTTTGCTTGGCCTGGCATCCTGCTTGCCTTTACGCTGCCTCATCACAGGACACTTCTTTACTTGTCTCCACAAACCTAGTGACTTGCAAGAGTACATCAAAATTTTGCTGAAACAGGCCAGGTGCAGTGGCTCACACCTGTCATCCCAGCACTTTGGGAGGCTCAGGTGGGAAGATCATTCTAGGCCAGGAGTTCAAGATAAGTCTGGGCAACATAGTGAGACCCTGTCTCTACAAAAAAATAATAATAAAAAAAAAATAGCCAGACATGGTGGTGCATGCCTGTAGTCCTAGCTACTTGGGAGGCTAAGGCAGGAGGATCACTTGAGCCCAGGAGTTCAAGGCTGCAGTGAGCTTTGATGTCACCAGCCTGGGTGACAGAGTGAGAACCTGTCTCTAAAAAAAAAAATTTTGTTGTTCTTGCTGTTGTTTTTGTTAGATAGGCTAATTACATTCTGCTTGAACCAGCAGATTTGGAACTTAGGTATTGGGCACAGAGAGGCTGTGATGACCCTCCCTGTTGGGGGTGATGTCGAGGGAATACCTCTCATAACCTGACTGGCTAGAGAAAAGCTTCAATAAATGGAGAAATGGGAAAAGGTTTGCTGGCTGTGTATATTTTATTTGAATTGTTAATAAAGCTACCAAAATGTAATGGAAACAGGTATATTTGGAGTATCATTTTGTTTTTAGGTGAAGTACAGCCTCACGTATACAGACGCAGGTGAAGTTACAAAAGCTGATCTCTCTTTCCTTCTGGGGACAGTTAGCAGTGTAGTGGTTCCACTGCAGCAAAAGTTTGCAATTCATTTTATTCAGGTAAGTTTGATCAAATTTGTGTAAAGTAAGTATTTAATTGCCAAGTTAATAACTTCTTAGTGAAAAAAACTCAATTTGGAAGTCTTATCACATCTAACGATGTCTAGTGAACAAAGGGCTTGCGTGTAGCATGTGGAGTTTGTAATAAAACCAGGCAAAGTCCTTATATCTTTAAGATTCCTTTCCATGGCAGCTTGTTCTTTTACAGTATGATGTACTCCTACACTCAGCAGATATATTTATAGTTATGAGTAGGGGGAGAAATTCTTCTATTGGTTGGTAATTCCAGATTTTATTATGGAAAGCATTTCATTTTCTCCATGCTGTCTCCTTATTAAAATGAGAATCATTTGGGGGCATTTCTGTATTGTCTTTCAGCAAAACACAAAGCCAGTTCCTCTCAGTGGAAACCCTGGTTATGTTGTGGGGCTCCCATTAGCTGCTGGCATCCAGCCTCAGAAGGGATATCCTTTTTGGCGCTATAGAGAAGGTTGATTTCCCTGGCCATGTGCATAGGCCACACTTCTTGTCGCTGAGGGTCCCAGGGCCTGCTTATGGGAAGGAGAGACCAGTCCTGGCCAGAGCTTCCTCTGGGCGGCTCAGGCGGGTGGTGGGGCTGAGTGGAGGCTGACTATAGGGGGCAGAGCAGCATGTCCTAAGAAAATGTCAGTGTTTTAAAATGAAAATCTAAGACAGAAAAGTTGACATCTACATGTATTTAATTTCACATTTAAACAGAGACTCCTAAACAAATTTAGTGATTTTGAAAATTTAAAATTAATTTTGAAGGGCCAGTTTCTTAGGGTTTTTCTTCTGAGGATCTACTAATCAAGGAAAATAGTTATAAGTATTTTTTGCCCTCTCCTGGGAAATAAATGTCAAAATCTCTGAGGCTCAGAGAAGGTGTATTTGGGTCTTACTCATGTCACACAAGTGACACGATCTTCTTACCTGAGAATCAGCACTGGTTGATTATCCCTTAACTATCTGTCAATATCTGGGATTATTCAGACCACAAATAGATATGGACAACTTACTATTCTTCGTAGCACAACTGAGCAAGACTGCTTAGCGATCGAGGGGATCCGGACCCCAGTATTATTTGGTTACAATATGCAATCTGGCTGTAAACTAAGGTAAGAGTAACTTGTTTCTATTTGAATTTGTTTGTGTTGATCAGAAAACAAAGCATTCCCACTCATCCCCATTTTAATCAAACCTCTGCATCAGCTGATGAGCACTTACAAAAGCTGCGTGTAATTTATTATTATTAATGAACAGCAAAACTATTACAGTCATTTTTCTTACCAAATGTGGCAGTAGAAAAGTCTCAAGGCTTTTTATGTTTCATGTTTAAGGTGGTATAACCTTTGAGTTAATAACAAAAATATTTCCTCTGAAAGTCCTTCCTATATTTATGAATTCTAATATACACAGTACAACAAAACCAGCGGGAGGAAGCCTGAATGTGCTCTGATTTTTAATTTCTCTTTTTATTTTCAAATATGCACATAACACAAAAATGTCAAGTAACTCTGCATGTTTTGTTATAAAAACAGCAGTTCTTATCCTAATTTGCCCCACCCCAGACACCGCCACTTTCAACTCGTGTAGCTGGTTTTTTGGAAATCCACTCCCTGATCTTTAGATAACTTGCATATAGTGCTACTTTTTGATTTGTTGGTTTTATGAAATTTTTATTGAGTTCCCGCCATGGAAGATGACAGTTTGGCTCTTTGCCCTTCATTCTCCCCCCATGTGCACACCTCCCACATCTCCCCAGGGTGCTTACAACATGACTTTGATTAGATCCAATATTCACCCTTTACGTGTTAGTGCTGATCCCTTTAGACCAGTGTTTCTCAAAGGAGGTTCCATGGAATACATTTCCACACGATGTCAGAGGGGTAGGTCTGTGGTCCAATATGTTTGGGAAACACCAAATTAAAGTCAAAACCATGATTCCTTCTTGTGGGACTTCTCAGAGCCTTTAATATGCAAATGTGCTTCAGGAAGGACATTAGGACGTGGAGGTACAAAGTTTCTCCAATTTTTTGGCCATGGAACCCTTGTTGTACAGAGAGCTTCAGTGGAATACAGTTTGGGAAACATTGTTTTGGACTCATCCTCCTGGCCAAAATTTCACAAAGTTAGAGACACTTTATTGTTTGTTTTTATTTTTTTTTTCTGAGACAGGTCTTCCTCTGTCACCCAGGCTTGAGTGTAGTGACGTCATCGTAACTCACTGCAGCCTCAAACTCCCGGGTTCATGGGATCCTCCTGTCTCAGCCTCTGTAGTAATTGGGACTATAGGCGGGCAGGCAGCATCACACCTGGCTAATTGGTCTGCTTTTTGGAGAGGCGAGGTCTCACTATGTTGCTCAGGCTAGTCTTGAACTCCTGGCCTCAAGCAATCCTTCTGCCTCCGCTCCCAAAGTGCTGGGCTTACAAGTGTGGGCCAACGTGCCTGGACTAGAGACACTTTAGCTTCTGTCAAATAATCCCCATTTTGGAGAGTGATAAAATAATGAAACTGGAAAAACATGTGGGTGGAGGCCTTCAAAAACTGCTGGTGGATAAACAACAGATTTGTTCAGTTGACCTTTTTCCCTCCCAAAGACTGACCAAAGCTCTCCCGTGCTGGCTCATGGCGCAGAAGGTGGAGAGCCTGCTGAAGGGCCAGGGCTTCCCAGATCACGTGGCCCCTTTCGGAAACTCCCGGGCCCAGGATGCGCTGGACTGGGTGCCCGTCCACTTCGTCACCCAGTCATACAACATGAAGGTAAGGGGAACGAGGTGAAGGCTCCATACTAGCAGTCTCTCCCTCTTCTGGGTGGGGGGACAGAGGCAGCTGGGGAAGCCACCTGTTCAGGAGGTGGGGTGGCTCTGGGTGGGAGCTCGGGCTTTATTATCAGATTGGCCTGAATTTTGAATACTGATTTTGCCCCTTGATAGCTATGTTGCCTTTGGCCAGCAATTCTGTGCATTTCAGGCTGTTTCCTCATCTGAGAAATGGGAATGAAAGTCATGGGTACCGACCGCATGGGGTGGTTGACGGTGATAAATGAGGTAACGTTCTTCTGGCCCTTGGTGTGTGGTGCTGCCGACCACCATCCTATGATCACTACTGCGATTGCTGGTGTTCCCTGCGTCCCCCCTAGGCATCTTGTGATGCGATAGACAATTGAGAGGCCTGCCTCAAAGACTGAGACTTCGCCCATCTGTCGTTCCCTGGTCTGTGAAGGCAGCCCACACGCGAGAGCTCTCACAGCTTCCCAAAGAGTTTAATGGAAGCTGACATCCTACAAATAGGTTCCTGGTCACATGTGATTCCTCTGCCCACCTTTTCCTTTTGTCTTAGCAGTCAGAGTGTGGGCTGGCCCCATCACCGGAGGCGTGCTCTCCGTCTTCTCTAATTGCCCGGCTCTTTCTTGTCAGAGTTTCTTCAGGCCTCTCATTATCCTCTCAGCGTATTTATAGCATGGCACAGTGACGGAGGACTGGCTCACCAGCTCCGAGGCTGCCCTCCCCACCGAGTTCCCAGACCAGTCGGTCCCTGCCGCTCCACTGCGGAGTCTTGGCTCAGCTTTGCCACCCCAGTGAACCAGGCAAATTTCTTCTGGGTTCTTGGTGATGGGTGAAGACATCCAGTGATTACTCCCTCTCAGAAGGGAAGGCACAGGGAGGGAGGAGAGCAGCAGTGTGCACGGAGCATTGCCAGGGTCTGTGCTGCTCCAGGGCACCCACGGGGCCTGCAGCAGGTTCTGTGCCAACCCAACAGGAAACCCAGGTAGAAGCAGGCGTGAGAGCATCTGCTGAGCTCAGCTTACACCAGCCGCATGGTGCATCTCCTAACAACAGGATATCTGCAAGGATTGTTCAGCCTGTAAGGTTTTTTTTTTTTTTTTTATATATTCAAGTTTTGCGTTAAGCTTGAAGCCTGTAAGGTTTTAAAAAGGCAGTTGCAAACTGAGGAATTCATCAGTGCCTTTTTGGCAGGCAACAAATTTAGCAGGCCTGTAAGCTTTTCATGGCCTGAAAAGATATAGTTAAAAACTTTTTTGTTATGGATAAACGGTAAACATGCACAAAAGTAAAATAGTACCATGGAGTCCCCATCTACCCTGTCTGCAGCTTCAACAGTTATCACACTTGCCAACTGAAGAGACTGCTTGCCCGCTTTCCTGCTTTCCCCTCGGGACTGGCCAAAGGTAGGTCCTGCAGCACCCAGCCGGGACTCGGGTGGCTCAGTCGTGGCACCAATGTTCTCAGTGCAGATGAAGAGAAGTTAATATTTTTGACAACATACACTGCCTGAATACCCAAATATCATATCTTAATTGCCAATTGATGAAATTAGATAAGTGAAAATAAAGCACTCAGATTTCCTCAGTGTACTTTACGGTGATATGCAATCAGGTTTAATTTCTGTGTATTAATAATTCCATTCTCTCTCCCGAAGTCTGAGATCGATATAAACAGGTGGAGCAGTTAAGGCCCTGAAGGCTCCGCAGTGGGGTGCCGC
The DNA here is from genome assembly GCA_028533085.1 of Varecia variegata. Lineage (NCBI taxonomy): Eukaryota > Metazoa > Chordata > Mammalia > Primates > Lemuridae > Varecia > Varecia variegata. The sequence continues at coordinate 5,404,065 of CM052452.1, forward strand.
GTCACGCCACCATCCCAGGTGATGCTGGCCTTTTTAGAAATAGGAGGGGATGGAAAAATTATGCTTTAGGTGTTAAAATACTTTTAGAGCATTTAGTACTTTAAAATGTGTTTTCTCTAAGCTGTTTTTATCTGAATTTCTAGAGTCTATTCATTCTCTTGTTCAGAACATTTTGTAATATGTGAAACATTTTTTAATTAAAACTCTGAACTGCAGATTAAGTTTGACTTGAGGTTGTATAATATTTGAATTGATTAATGGCATTTTATTTTGCAGGATTCTTGCCAGCTCCCAGTGGCTTTGGTTATAGAAGTGAAGTGGACTAAATATGGCTCCTTACTGAACCCACAGGCCAGAGTAGTCAATGTGACTGCAAATCTGATTTCATCCTCCTTTCCTGAGGTGGGCCCAACTTTGGCTTAAAGGTACAAGTTAAGACAGAAATCCAGACAAAACTCAAGTGTGATAGGTTAAATTTATTACTTTGTGAAAAAGATTCTAATTTAAACAGTCTGGGTTCTTAAAACAATTTAACAAAGTCATTCTTTCTTTTACTTAGAGAACAAAACAGCTCCACTGATGGTGGTTCTGTTCACATTAGCATTCTGGTTTAGATGTGATCTTTAAACTGCTCATGAAATTTGAGTTATGATTGATACAGATGTGTTAATCAGGACAACCTGGGGAAAACTGTTCCTCTCATCCAAGCTAACTGCCGATTAGTGCTCTGCTACCTATCAGATTCGTGAACTGACAGTGGTTGCGTGAAGAGGATGAAAAATGTCTCATCTTTGTTACCCTGTTACTACACTGGACAGTGGGGCTTGCATCTGTCACTTTTTATTACAGCCCAATGCAGGAGATGAGAAGATCATTCTTATTTCCACTGCGGTTACTTTTGTGGATGTGTCTGCACCTGCAGAGGCAGGCTTCCGCGCTCTGCCGACCATCAACGCCAGGCTGCCCTTCGATTTCTTCTTCCCGTTTGTTTGATGTAAGTAGTTACTTAAGGAAACTGCACCCCACCTCTAAGGTCCTCACCTTTAGAATACTGTGCGTGTGAGGCCAGAAGTCCCTCAGAGACATCGCATTTTATTATATGTGTCCTAACCCTTGAGGTTGCCTCCACACCGACATACGGCCCCTCTCACTTCCCTCCTGACTTTTTCCTTTTGGAAATTTAACTCTATTTGGTTTTAATTTAGAACGGGGGAACATCTGGTCTTGGTCCTTTCTAATACTCTGAAGACATACGTCACATACGGAAACCAAATTGTCTTTGGGGAGACGGTAACGAGAACAGACCTTGAAGTAGCATAGGCGTGGAAGGTCTAGCTAGTTTATTCATCCCCGGCTTTGAGTTATTTTTAAAATAGTCATTGTTTTTGGTTCAGGTTCTCTTTCCTTTTCAGGTCCTGTTGAAATGAGTACAAAAATAGCAAAATATTGTATCAAATCATGTGAGTAGAGTACAAAGCCTCACGAGGGGATCGTCCCCCAAATATCACGTTAATTACAATGCAGTCTTGGGTCTAATTGCCGTTTCTGTCCCAGGCACTGTAGCTAGCTAGCTCTCCAACTGGCAGGCTAGTGTGGGATGCCCCAGAGGAAAGAATACAGTAGGAGGGCCCAAGGGAAGGAGAGAGTTTATTTTAAACAGTAATTGTACAGTAATTGAGAAAAATGTTGTCAGGTGGCAGAACTAGGTGGCGCCTGCTAGAAGCTGCATGATACAGCTGGGAAACACACTCCCTGGGGAAACTGGGACAAGAGAAGCTGTTTAGAACAGCTTGGAAATAAGACTTTTCTAGAATGGGCCAGTAGCTAAAGTAGCTTCTTTTTCTTTCAGAATACTCATACGAAAGGATGTCCTGGTTCCTCGATATATATGTGAAATTTGAAAACTGCATTTGATGAGATTAAATTTTGTATGCAACTAGTAATTGTCCGGCTTCATTGCTCATTTTCAAGCAAAGGTAAAGTGTTCGATCTGAGAAAATATAGTTTGATACGTTTGTTACAGTGCAGGGTGGGAATGGGATGGCACCAAGGAAGAAATAGAACCTTCCAAAAGGCTGTGTCTACCCACAGTCCAAGCTTGCAGGAGTGCAGCAAGGACATCGAGCCAAACCTCTCACCAAATGGCCCCAGGAAAGGTGGCTATCTCTCTCATCCCCGCACAGGCCTGTGAGGCAGAGGCTTCTCTTTGGGGTGGGGTTGGTCCATGTCTAGTTCACCTCACCAAGAAGTCCATGCTGTCTCAGCAGCTTGTTAAGTCTGTCAATTTCTTGTTCCTATTGCAAAAGCAGACAAACATGAGGGTTTATTTTGAGTCTTACCAGGGACGTGACAATCATTCAGTGAGCCCCAGGCATGGGGACACAAAGATGAATGAAAGTTATACTCTTTGTAGAATTCAGCCCGCTGCGGAGCCTGCTTCAATCAGACAGCAGCACTGCCAAGGCACAGTCAGAGGTGGGGAGCTGGCAGAGCTCTGGGGGAGGTGGGCAAGGCTCTGATGCCTAAGCTGAAAGGACAAGGAAGACTTACTCAAGGGACAGGTGCTCCAGGCTGAGGGCACCACAGGAGCATGAGAAGCACATGCTGAAGGAGGGAACTGCGAACAGGACATTTCTTCAAATGTGTCTCTTACCTTTTCAGAGCAGTTGAATTCCAGGTGTTGGATCTTGGCAGCCAATTGTATATTCCTCTGTTTTAACCTTAGGAGTTGCCGTTCTGAACGTGTCTTAACTGAGATAATTATCCCTGAAATAAAATTAAGGCTCTTTGATACTGGTTTCTAATTTAACGACTCAGGGTAAAAAAAAATTTGTATTCTTATACACATACGTAATTGGGAAGAGTGGTGACAGACACATGAGACAGTCATCACCTAGAAGCAGCAGAACCAGGCAGGTCAGGGTTTCCTTTCTGAGCTGCTTAGTCCCCAGTTACGCAGTGTACCTCTTCAGCCCACAGGGCTGGGAGATCTTTCACACTAATCACTGACAAGATGAGCGTTAAGCGCCTTAGTCCAGAACCTGTTCACACCAGTGTCGGTACAGGGCAGCGCTGTGCACAGATGCCATGGGAGCACGGGCTGAAAGTGCTCCCTTTCCACATAAGCAGCCTCAGCAGCAACCGAAAAGCTTCCTTTCTCTTCAGCAGATTCCATAGGAATGTTCTTAATGGGCTTTAATTGCTAGATCTTAACTTACTCGTAACCAGCCCCTAAAGCCAAAAAGAGTGCACAGACCGAGCCGTTTATACAGCCCCACGTCCGAAGCAGACCTGGTCCGTTACTGCCTAGGTCGTGCTGGAGCCAAGTGGGCCGTGGGGCCTGAGGCACCGTGACAGGGCTCACTGGGCTCCTTCCTGAGGCCATGCCTGCCTCAGGAACACTGTGGCTCCCTCACCGTCATCCTAGGGGATCTAGTGGGCCCTAGTCTAGGGACTCCCAAAGCTGGCTGGACACCCAGAGCACCCGGGAGCGCTTCAGAAACCCCTGCCTGGGCGACCCGCCAGGCCATGCGCGTCAGGCTCCTCATTTGAAACAAAACAAGCCTCGAAGCTGACTCTGATGCAGCAGGTCCACAGACTGGCATTCGAGCGGTTCTGACCAGGTCACTGCCAGCTGAACCCACCCTATCCACAGCAAATCACAGCACGAGCACGGCTTCTCTGCAGCTGAGGCCCCCGGGCTGCAGGGTGTGCAAGGACCTGGAGTCTCACCTGCAATCTGGGAAGACAGGATTTCCCCAAGTACATTCTCCACAGCCAGGGTCTATGGCATGTGAATAGGTGTCATTTCCCAAAAAAGTACGCAAACATCAATTTGGAAGACTTAAAAGTTCTTGAGCCTTCCTCACGCTAGCGTGCCATTATGCTCTCTAAAAGGGGAGGAACGTGGCATCGAGCATTCTCAGCTGACTTGCCTCCGCTCCGGATGGTGCCCCCCAGGGGGGCTGGGCTTTGGCACAATCCCCTTTGGGAAGCAACAAATTAAAAACAAAGATGCGTTGGCTGGGAAAAAGCCAGGAGGGGCTAGTAACCCTTTCCATAATTTTTTTTTTTTTTTTGAGACAGAGTCTCACTCCGTTGCCCTGAGTAGAGTGCCGTGACATCGGCCTCGCTCACAACAACCTCAAACTCTTGGGCTCAAGCAATCCTCCTGCCTCAGCCTCCTGAGTAGCTGGGACTACAGGCGCATGTTACCACACCCGACTAATTTTTTCTACTTTTAGTAGAGACAGGGTCTCGGCTCTTGCTCAGGCTGACCTCAAGTGATCCTCCTGCCTTGGCCTCCCAGAGTGCTAGGATTACAGGCGTGCGCCACTGAGCCTGGACCCTAAATATCTTTTAATAATCATGAAAATATAGCCTAACGGAGAAGGTAGTTCCTCTCAGAATACACATTCTGGTCTCTGTTTGTAGCCGCAGAGGTGACAGCAACACCACTTCACTTTTTTCTAGACTCCAGGAGGAAGAGGAAAAGCGGGGGATGGTGGGGGAGAAGGTGGTGGCCTCCATAATGGGAACTGTCCACGTGTATGCACACCCAGAGTGACAAAGCAGCCATGCCTCCAACCCATTCCAGGGCCCCACCCGCTCTCCTATCCCTCCACCACCCAGGACGCAGCAGACGCACCGTTGATGATCCGGGCCACCCGCCACAGCCGCAGCAGGATCAGCAGGCCAAGAGCCTCAAACTCGTGCTCCCGGAACAGGAGGACAATGTCGAGGACGAATGAGACCACCACCACGATGGCATCCAGGATTTCAAACTTGTGGTGAAAGAACTCCAGGCGGAAGACAAATATTTTGAAGAAAATCTCCATCATAAAAAAGACCAAGATGGCAATGCTCACGTAGTGGAACACCTGAAGGGGACAAGGAGCCACAGTCAGAGCAAACGTGGGCCTCTGTCACCGGCTGGGGCCGTTCAAACAGATGGGTTGACCTCGAGTGCACCTGCCCAGTTACCAGAGAGCGAAGTCATTTGTTGGACAAATACTGAACTACCAGCACCAGGCGCTGTTCTCGGTGCTAGAAATGCAGCGTGAGCACCACAGACAAGGTCCCTGCTCTCTGAAGGGCAATTAGGCAATGTCAGAATTAAAACATCCACCGTAGCCTTTGCCCCAGCAATTCCACAGCTAAGAGCTTATCCTACAGCTAAGCTCACGTGTGCACACAGACGTGGGGTAGGGAGACTCACTGCAGCGCCAAAGATTTCCAGTTTCCTGCATTGTTTGTAGAATGTGAATATCCATTAGGAGGCACTCTTCAAGTGAATCGCAGTACCTCCATGCGGAGCACTGACAGCTGTAGTTAAACTGTTAAAAAAGACTAAGCCAGGTAGGTGGTGCACACCTGTAATCCCCGCTACTCCAGAGGCCAAGGTGGGAAGATCGCTTGAGCCCGGGAGTTCGAGTCCAGCCTGGCAACATAGCAATACCCTCTCTCTTAAAAATAAAAAAATGAGAAGACTGAAGCAGACCCATGTGTACCAATTAGGAATGATCCTGCCAAGAGTCCCTAGATCTTGATTTGTAAGTAAGTACTAGTCCTCACAGTAAAGAAACCATTCCTAGGCCTGCAACGGGGAAAGTACAAAGTGTTAGAATTCTTGTGCCAGAAAAGTGAGGAAACTTTCAAAGACTTAGGGAGTCATGTCAAAAAGACATAGCAGTCAGCTTGAAGAGGCTCACAGTGACCAAATTTGGGACATTTTGAACATCAAAAATAATGACTAACATTGACTGTAATACACTGAATAAAAATTTCCTAAGTCAAGTGAGGTACATCCACACATGCAGACCCAAGTTGGGAGAAAAAAAAGGAAAGCTCTTTGTAGAAGAATACCAACAACTAAACATGGAAGGAAAGACAGAACTGGCAAATCGCCACTTAGCATCCGCCAGCGTGTTTGCTGATGCAGGCCGGCACCACCAATGGCTGCCAGCCGGGGAAGAGGGTGTTTGCACGCTACCAAAGTGTCAGCGGTAGGTCATTTATAACGGCAAAGGGAAAAGTGCCCCCAGACAGTGCAGCAGTCTGGCTTTTGCCACCTAAATCAGGTGATCGAGCTGAGTGGCACTAAGCTGGGACCCTGGCACTACGTGTCTACTGAAGACACCACCATCAAGGAGGAATGCCTGGTGACTGACCCTGGACCTTAACCTCTGGTACACAGGAGATTAAGCCACAAGGTCAAGGACTTCTGGGGAAATATTCAAACAAATCCAGAACACGGGACATCCTATGAGACGATTGGCTGGACTCTTCAAAAAGTCAATGTCATGAGGGAAAAAGAAATGAAAAAGGGTGTGAGGACTCTTCTAGATTAAAAAAGCCCAAGGAGAGATAAGGAAATAGAATACTGGAGGTCTGAGTCCTAGTGTGAGAAAAAGCACCATAAGGGACATTCTTGGGACAAGAGAGCAGATGTGAATAAAAGTGGTTCTTAGGTGGGATTGATCTTTAGTTCTAATGGCGCTATTCTGGCCCTGTGGCAGGAAGACCCTATTCTTAGGCATGTTGAAGTATTTAGGGGGGAAGTGTCGTGATGTTGAGCGGTCAGACAGAATTGTGTCTGTGGGCATATACAGCGATAAAGCAAATACAGCAAAATGTCTACTATTTTTCATAATAAAAATTTGAGAAGAAAGATGGTGAGTACAGCAGGTGTCTTACTGGATTCTATTAGAAAATGGAGAGGGAAGATACATCGTCTCCTTCCATGCAAAGACTAGGGCTGGCAGGGAAGGACAGCATCGCAGGGCGCCTCTGCAAAGGTACCAGGAGGAGTTTGAATGTTTCCTTCTGCCCTTTTTACCACCTTCCGGGCACGGGTAAGCACTTCCTCCCGTGGCTCTAGCTCGGGGGACATGCAGACCATCAGCTCTCCTGCCTCGGGGGACCAGAAAGCCAACCACGCTCCTGGGTGGACAGTCCCTCTAGGATCAGCCCGGTGGTCCGGCTTCGCTCACGATTCAACCATCAAGTGAAACGGGGTTTCCGGCTTGTAGTAAGCGCTCATCTATCATTTGGGAAGGAAGACGCCTTCTCTGCCTTGACTGAAACACCCAGTCAAACCACCGTCCTAGAGGGCCCTGCTACTCCCGTAGGGGAGAGCTGCTCCACCACGCGCCCCTCGGCGGACAGTGGGAGTGAACTGTGTCAGTAAAACCCCGGAAGAGCTGCGACCCTACCCTGGCGGCGTAGTTGTTCTTGTCCGGCTGGATGATCTTCAGGTCCAGAATGAGCTCGGCGAGCACCAGGAGGGCATCCAGGACGACCAGGCAAATGATGATGACCTGCGGGCCGAGGGAAGGGGCCAGAAACTGTGAGACCCACGCGGGGACGCTCCTCCCATCTTAGGAGCCGGTTTGGAGACCTTTGGGTGAAACTACCAGTGGAGATTCCGGGGAGGGGAGGCTGCGGGGCCAGCCCCTGTCTGGCCAATGGCAAAAGCCACCTCCTTCCCCTCCAGGCGGTGCCTGCCACCCAGAGCCTCTGCACGGCTCATCTGCTGACCTCGGTCACCGTTTCTCAATTCTGCCTCTGAAGCCCCACTGCCACTTCCTAGATGGCAAAAAATAAAAAATCATTTTTAAAGTTTTTGTGTTTTGGGGCTTTGCTATTGCCGGGGCACCCGCAGAACAGATGTTTAATAATTCAACATGTCCCAGCCTCAGCGATCTGAATCCTGGAAGGGACATCCAGGGACTGCCTACTTCAGGCCACTGGGGCACAGCAATGGCCACTGTGCTCACAGGCCAGCTCCACAAAGCCTCTCGGTGCTCGCCTGGCTCACGTGTGCTCCTCGGGGCTGACGGTTTCCTGGGAACTGAGGGGAGCTGCCGTGGGAAAGCCCATCTCACGGGCTTTGTGACCTGCTGGTGGAGGAAGATGAGTGGGGACCAGGGTGGGTGTGTGGTCTCACTGATGGCAAGTACGGGAAACAGCTGATGGTGGTGGCAGTACTGGTGACCGAGGTCACTAATGGTGGGCTCGCCCCAGCTCCTCCATCAGCTGGAGCCTCAGCACGTCTCAACACCGCTGAGCCTCAGTTAACCGAAGCTTCTGTGAGGGCACTAAGGGTGGGTGGAGGGGACAGCATTCTGGGAGATGGCGGTGGAGTCGCAGCAATGGGAGGAGGCCTAAAGGACCCTGTGTGACTCTTCTCTTCCCTTGGAAATTCCGGACCATCGCCTCCTTCCCCCGGGGCCTGGCCTCGCACGCTCTCAGATCAATAGATTTGGACCTCTGAAAATTAATCTACCGTTAATCTTGGCAGTTTCAGATTGAAATTAAACAAATTCAGGCCTATGGAATAACTATTAATCCTTTGACCATTTCAATCTGTAGGTAATTATTTCAGTAATTAAAGTATTTGATGACGTGGTTTACTGTGAGAATTTCCCAGCAAATTGCTTTGCAATGCAGTTTTCACACATACCCACATTCAGCAGCTTAATAAAGATTCAAGCCTCTGGTGGGTTTTTTGTTTTCTTCTGTTGATTTTAGAGCTAAAGAGATCTGAGAGCTCATGAGGTCTAAAACCAAGACACAGAGATACGAGGAACAGACCCGATATTCAGCCATAAGAAGGAATGAAGTTCTGATTCAGACTTCTATGTGGATGAACCTTGAAAACATCGTATTACGTGAAAGCAGCCAGACACAAAAGGCCATGTATGATCCCATTTATATAAAACGTCCAGAAATGGAAAATCCATAAAGACACAATGCAGATTAATGGTTGCTAATGTCTGGGGGAGAATGACTGCTTAATGGGTACAGGGTTTCCATTTGGGGTGATGAGAATATTCTGGCACTAGATAGTGGTAAGTTGTACAACACTGTGAATGTCCTAAATAAATGCCACAGAATTATCTACTTTAAAATGATTGATTTTATGTTATGTGAATCTCACCTCAATTCAAAAAAGAAAACCACCAAAAAGAAAAAGGAGACAGATTGACCCAAGGTCACAAAATTACCATGCCTGGGTCCCAGCCCTGACCTCTGTGAACTAATCCCAAGGCCCTGAATTTCCAGTCCACGAGGCAGTACTGGTTCCGAGGGGAGCCACGCCACAAAGAAAAATGCTGAGAATTCAGAGAAGCCAGTTTCCACATCCTTACCCTGGCAAGGACGGCCGTGCCCAGCCACAGAGTCCAGAGGTGCAGGGCTCATGCCCTGGGCCGAGCCTTGGCTTTTGTGTCCTCCTCTGGAAAATGGGGTTGGCCACATTTCTACACCAGAGCGACAATGGGAGTGTGACAGGAGGTAATGTGTGAAGAGTGCCTAGCACAGGGCCTGGCCCGTGTGCAAAGGAACAGAATGAAGTCCTTGACCTTCAGGGACCATCTTCCCTTGGCTTGACTCTATCCTGTCCATCTGGTGATCCATGGAGGCCTGAATCACCCTGTGTTCTCCCCCTTGGTTGTGCTAGTCCGTGTAAGAAGTGACAGCAGTTAACTATTGTGTCACCTTGGCCACCTCAAACCACCTGAGAAGCGGATTCCAGGACCTTCCTGTTTGCTGATTCTACCTGCAGAAATCAACACCTCTGAACCCTCATCCCCTGCTCCAGCCTGGCCTCCTGCTTCCACCCTGAATCCCTCTACAAATCTGACGTCACCCCCAACCACTTAGAACCGTCAATGGCAACCCACTGCCTACGGATGACCGTCCCTCGCCTCCTCTCTTGCCAGGCAACGGCTCTGCTTGCTAAACTCGAGCCACATGCACTCTTGTCCGTTCCCTGGATGCTGCGGGCTCTTTCTCCCCTGGGCCCTTGGCACAGGCAGCCCCTCTGCCTGGAGAGCCCCTCCCCGCCCACCCACAGGGCTCGCACCTGCTCAGCCTACAGGTGGCAGGTGAAATATCACCTCCTCCAACTCCAGTCCTCAACCAGGTCTCCCTCCATCGCCAGGATCTCTCAGAGCCCCCTTCTGTCTCCCTACAGAGAGCTTCCATCTTCACTTGTAACCAGTATTTGTCTTGGTGATGATTCCTGTAATTCCTGCCTCTCCACAGGCTGTCAGAACCCCAGTGAGGGCAGGGATGTGTCTGCCACGTTTGCCACTGTACACAGTAGGTGCTCGATAAGCAACCATCAAGTAAGTGAATAAACATCTTGATTAGAAAAGCCATTCATCTTTTTCCCCAGTAGCAGTGTCTGAGCCGGCTGAGTGGCCCAGTGGCGACATCCCGAGGGGCAGTCCCAGGCTCTTTCCTTCTCCTGAAATTGAGGGTTTGAGATTTCAACCCCACGTTTCCTTTCCTGTTACAGCCACAGAGGAATGGGCAGGCCGCTTGCTTGCTTTAAGCCACAGGAAAGTGAAAAAAAGAAAAAAGACCACAATAAAATTTTTTTTTCTCTTTTACTTTGGAACAAAGTCAGTGACAGGAGTGGAAAGGGCTGCTCTCCCTGCTCCCAGGAGGGACAGGGGCTCTAAGGAGGAACTGGTTTATTTTGGCTCAGAATACCTGCAGCAGTGACCCCAAAATGCCTGCCTTTGGGAACCAGACTGCCAAGCAGTCCCTAATGCCACCAGGTCTCCTGCAGGACCCGGGACTCGGAATGTGCTTCCAGACACTGCCCACCAGCGGGCTGGCCAGGCTCACCTGCCGTGGTCCTTCAAAATCAGAAATGTCCCTCAAAATGAACCCCACAGAAAGCTCAGTTCCCTTTGCTCAACTGTGAGGACCACACCTCCCTCTGCTGTTCTCCCCGTAACCATACCTGGAGGCCGGCGGAGGGTTTAAAGCCACGCAGGTATTTGTGGCATGGCTCCACAAGAGAAGAGACTCCCATGGTGACGAGTCCCCTGAGGCAGGGGACCCTCTTGGCCTTGCTGAAGAGCAGGCATTCAGCTGTCTCCAGTGTCTACCCTTTCATCTACTGTGTGTGGGGTACAATTTGCACACTGCAAAATGGTTACCATGTTAAAGTTGGCATAAAGTTCAGTGGCATTAAGTACATTCACAGGGTCGTGTGACCATCTCTCTCTAGGTTCCAGAACATTTTCATCACCCTACATGGAGACCCTCCAACCTGTGGCAAGCCCCACCCTACTTCCTGTCTCTGTGGACGTGCCTGTTCTAGACATTTCCTATAAACGGAATCATACGATCCATGGTCTTCTGTGACTGGCTTCTTACACTTGGCATGTTTTCTAGATTCATGTGTTTCATGCCTTTTTGTGTCTGAAGAATATCCCACTGTATGGATGGACATTTTGTTTAACATTCATCCACTGAGGGACCTTTAATTTACTTTCAGATTGTGTATCCCCGCCCCGACAACGCGGGCTGTGCCCACTGCACCCCCGTGAAGCATGGGGCACCCAGAAAACATCTGTGGGATGAACGAGGCAGCGGCAGAGGCGTCCCACTCTGGCCAGCCACCCGACGTTCCTCCCCCTCCTGGGGCATCACGGGCTCCTGCCCCACCTACCTGAAACCTGTGGGAGCTGAAGAGCTTCCTCAACGTGCCCCTGAAGTCAGGCGGGGGCCTGGGTGCGGGGACAGGGGCAGCATCCGGGCCTGCAGCGCGGCCCTCCTCGCCCGAGGCTGGCGTAGATGGCAGCTGCTGCTCCTCCTCCTCCTCCTCCTCTTCATTCTCCCACTTTTTGTAGTTGATGTTCCAGGCTTGGTAGTCGTCCCCGACGACCGTGAAGTGCCTCAAGAACTTGCTCATCCTCTGGCCGGAAGCCACCTTGGCCCTGCGGGTGACTGCCTGAAGGGGCGGGGACAGAGCACAGGCGGCGCTCAGACCCCACACTGCCGCGCCGGGGAGGGCCAGGCCGCGCCACCCCGGTGCTCAGAGCACCGTGTCAGCACAGACCGTGAGGTCACGGTGGTTTCTCGTGTTTCTATTTTTGGAATCCAGGGTCTCAGTGTCTATGAGGGAACAGGAAACTCCAGACCCCGCCAGGCCCGTCTCTGTGGTCTGGCTGGCAGCAGGCAACAGCCCGGTCACAAAGCACTCGCCACAGGCCAGGTGTAGAGGCCGGAAGAGCGCCCCGCGGTTCAGAGACGTGGCCCCCAAAAACTGGAGGTGAGAGTGGGCTGGGCAGGGCGGGGAAAGCCAAAAGTAAAAGTACCCAGATTTTCACAGAAAAGTCACGAGATTTCCACCCTTCATGCCACCAGTCAGCCCTCGTCAGGTGAGTGGCAAAGGGACTTTTCTAAGTTCAGCCAGCACTGTTTTAAATGCACGGATGGTGGTTTACAGAGAGATGACCCACAGCTAAGCCAATATCCCTCCCCGCTCTCTGCTTGTTTACCCCACCAGACCCCAAATTTTTCATAAAGTTCAATAATTAAAACTTCTGGGTATGAGTACAAGGATAGGCGATATAATCAGAACAGGAAAAGAGCCCAAACAGATCTGTGTCCCTGAGGGAACCTGGAGGCGAGGCGGTGGCAGTCCTGAGCAGTGGGGAAAGACCAGAGAGCTAGGACATCTGGCTTTCCCTCTAGAAAAAAAAACATTTTATCCCTACCTTACCTGATGCACACAAAAACGAATTTCAGATGCATTAACATTAACATGTATAAGTGTATTTTTTTTAAATAACCCTTTAAAATTCTTAGAACAAAATATGGGCAAGTATGCCGGCGTTGGTGGTATAGTGGTGAGCATAGCTGCCCTCCAAAATATGGGCAAGTATCTTCATGACCTCAGGATAGGGAAAGATTAACAAAAAAAAGCTTTGCCTGCATCAAAACTAAATGCTTTTGTATGATATGCACACATACACATAGGCCTAACGAGGTTGAAAGACACACCACAGACTGGGAGTAAATATTTGCAATGTACTTAATAAAGATTTAGTGTCCAGAATATATAAAGAAATCTTATAAATCAAAAAGAAAAAGAAAACTCCATAGAAAAAGGGCAATGGATATCCACAGGCCAGTCACATAAGAGAAAACCCAAGTAGCTGAGATGCTCAACCTCACTAGTACTCAGGAAAATGCAAACTGAAGTGACAGCCCACATCTTCTCACTGCTGAGGTTGGCAGGAATCCTAAGTCTACACATCAAATGGTGGGGAGGGTGTGAAGCAATGGGGCCTTGAACACTGAAGACAGGAACAGACACTGGTGCCACCATTTGGGGAGGCAATTTGGCATTGTCAAGTTGAGACTGGCATATCGTTCTTAATGACATGTTCAAGAATGTTCACTGAAAATATTCACCCCAATGGTAGCAGAGAGAAATGAGTCTTATCTATTCACTTGAGGGAATACTGTACGGTAGTGAAAAGTAACTGTGACGTCTGTATACATCACGGGCGATGCCCAGGTACCCCCCTCAGCAGCACTGAATGCGGTAGGATCCATCACTCCTGTCTTCAAATGCTTCCTTCACTGGTTTCTGGAAGGACACACCCGCCTGATTTTCCTCCTGCCTCAACGGTTGCTTCTTGCCAGTCTCTTCTGCTGGACACCTTAAGAGGAAGACCTTACATTTAAGTACTGAGTACAGCGTACAATGGTGCAGCTATACACCCAGCGCCTCCCACAGAGTCTTGCATTTAACCCATACTCAAAAATACTCAAATATTTGTTAAGTGACTGAGTGGATATAGCAATGTGGATAATCAATGAGTTGGATTTAGAAAAGAGACAGGTGAGAGACATAGCAAAGGAAAAGAAAAGAAAAGGAAGTGGATCAGGCATGGTGGTTCACACCTATAATCCTAGCACTATGGGAGGCCGAGGTGGGAGGATCACTTGAGGCCAGGAGTTTGAGACCAGCCTGAGCAAGAGCAAGACCCCGTCTCTACAAAAAAATATGACTATAGTCCCAGCTACCTGGGAGGCTGAGGCAGGAGAATTGCTTGAGCCCAGAAGTTTGAGGTCACATGTGTATGGCAAGGTACCAGAAAAAGAAAAGCTGTGCAGAGAAGGAGATTCAAAAAATGGACTTTGGCTGAGTCCTAAACTTTGTACGTGCAGGGCAAGACTTCACAAAGCAGGGCAAAATATAACTTTCAGGAAAAAAACTCTTGGGGAGCTGTAAACTGAACAACTACCAAAGATTACACAGGATCGTGCTAGGAGATGTGTGAGTTCCCAACAGTCAGAGTAGAGAGACCTTGTTGAACACCTAAGCATTCAGTAGAAATTCCAGAAAGGCATGCCTTAGAAGTAGACCTCCTCTAGCCCTAGAGTTAGGGCTACCTTAGACTCATCCCAACAAAGCTTAAAAATAAACCTTGAAAAGATCAAACTGATCCCCAATTAAATTAACTGCCTGTTAGAACAAAACTCAGTACTCTATTAGGAAGACAATAATATGCACTCAACATACAATACATAGTATCCAGCATACGATAAAAATTACTAGACAGATAAACAAGAAGAAAAATGTGGCCTACAACCAGTAAAAAATCAGTCAGAGGACTCAAAATGGACATAGATAATGAAACTGGCCAACAAAGACTTGAAAACAGATATTACAAATGTATTCAAGGATTTCAAGGAAAACATGAACTTAATGAGGGAACAAATAAAGAATCTTAATGGAGACGGTGTGGTGGCTCACACCTGTAATCCCAGCACTTCGGGAGGCTGAGGCAGGAGGATGGCTTGAGGCCAGGAATTCGAGGCTGCAGTGAGCTATGATCACACTACTGCACCCCAGCCTGGGCAACAGAGCGGGACCTCACCTCTTAAAAAAAAAAAAAATGTAATAGAAAAATGGAAACTACTACAGAAAAAAGGTTCAGTGAACTTAACAACAGGGCAATAGAAAACATCTAGTGGAAGCATGGAGAGGAAAAGGGCTAAAAGAAAAAACAGAGTGTCAAGGACAATATCACGTGGTCTAACATAGCTGTACCCGTAGCACACAGCTCTGTGGGAACTGGCCTCTCTCCCTCCCCACAGCCTGCTCGCCATACTCCAGCCACCCTCATCCCTCTGCTGCTCCACACTCGGCCACTCTGAGCCTTCACGTGCCTGTTCCCTGGACCTGGAATGCTCTTCTCCCTCCTCCGAGCCTGGCTCACTCTTACTCATGCTTGAAGATTCGGCTGAAATGTGGCTTCCTGAGGCCCTCCCTGACCCCTACAATCTAAATCAGATCCCCTCCCAATGTTACCATCTCTTCTCACATTCTTTACTTTTCCTTCGAGATCCCTTATCACAGTTTCTAACTAGAAATTGTTTTGTGCAGCCATTCATTTATTAATGCTGTCTCCTCACTGGCATTTATGCTCCATGAAGGTCAGAGTCTTGCGTGACGCCTGACCGAGAGCGGAAGCCCATCACACAGCCGCTGGCTGAGGGCGCTGGCCCCGGGCCGAGAGCTTGTCTCTGCCGCACCGTCCGTCTCTGGCTTCTCAGGGCTGGCTGAGGGCCAGGCCCAGGTACACTGAGGCCCTCCAGGTGGCTACCGGCTGTAATTTCCCTCGGAAACACCTCACGTGGCAGACAAAAGCCACCCCTGCTATTTCTCAGCATGGTGGGAGCCGCAGGGTGCTTTGCGAAAACCACAAATTATATCTTGCAGGAGAGGAAATTCTTCTTTCTCAGACCTTGCCACCAATAAAGATGCAACTTGTAGCAATGTGGGATGAAGATATTCGTGGCACTCAGCAGAGCAGAAAACAATTCTGGTTTTAAGTCAAGAGCCTGTCATGCCAGAAGCAGAGAAGTTCTAGAAAAGGGCAAAGCCACAGCTGATGGAGAAACGGTCGTGGGCCTCAGCAGTCGCCCCGGGCCCTCGGCTCCCTCGGAAAGATTGACTCTCGAGGCGCCAGGGGCAGCCTCCCCGGAAGCGCCGCTGTTACTACTCTCAGCCACAAAACTCCTCTCTCCAGCCTCGCCATTGGCGACATCTCACTTCCCTGCTCATCTGCCGCTGACCCTGGGCTTTCCCTTTGCGCAAGCCCAGGAACCTATGCCAGTAGCGCCGCTGGCACCGGACACCCCCACGGCTGCGCTTCCCCTGCAAGAATCCTTGCTGTCCCCCCACGACACCCTGACGCTCCTCTCTCCGAGGTCGTCTTTCTGTATCACAGCCCGTGACTCTGGTTCCAGCCTGCTTGACTGTAGCACACCCTCAGACACTGCTGGCCCCGTTCTGCGTCAGTCTCGCCTCCTGACTTTTCTCCCCCCTCCTCAGTCTCTCCATGTCCCTGCCCCGTGCCAGAGTCCTTGAGACCCCAACACTGACCCTGTCCTTGGGCTGGGTGACTCTTCTCCTTCGGTGTGTTCTCAATCAACACTGTTCACATTCAAAGTCTCCAGCCTGCCGTCCGAGATCCTGCCGGGTCATTAGTTTGCCATGACCCAAACTGAACTCATTTCTTATCCTTTGCCACAGCCACTCCTCCTTCCCCACCTGCCCGGCATGGTGTCCCATCCACCCGCAGCTCGTCCTCGGCCCTCCCGCTGCCTCCAGCCTCGCCGATTCCGCTTCCACGTCCCTCCCGCCCGTGGTCTCCCCCTCTCAGCTGCCCGGACCCTGCACCAGCCTCCGCGCTCGGCCCGTCCTTTCTCCATGCAGTGGCGGCCAAGGGCCCCTTCCTCCAATGCCAGTCTGGCTGTGTCCCTGCTGGCTGGAGCACCCTTCACCTGTCTCACCCTGTCTGTCCTTCAGGTCTCACGTCTGGACTTTGCCTTCCCTGGGAGGCCTTCCTGGATCCCCACCCTCCACCAGCGGGCGAGGCCCTCCCGCCATCTGCCTGTCACACCACTGCTAACGGCACCGGGACATCTCCAAACCATCCGTCTCCAGCATCAGCCCCGAACATGGGCACACGGCAGAGACTCCTCCTCCCCCGGTCACAGGCAGGGCAGTAAGTAGTTAATAAACGGATCGATGGCAACGAAATCACAGGCGCTGCCCCTTCAAGGTAAGCATGTCACCCACTTCCCTTTTGCAGGTACCGCGACAGGTACTGTACCAGAAAATCACCACCTGGAAGAGGGGGAAAGTGAGAAAGATGGACCTAGAAGTGACAGGAAAGTTCTCGCGGTGTCGATCTTCACAAGTGTGGAAGCTGCCCTCTGTGGGAGGGGGGACAGTCCCCACGGCACAGTCACGCAGCAACTGCAGAAAATGGTACTTTTTACGAAATTCAGCTGACTCCCAGTTGCCAGGGCCCGAGGGCCCTTCGGTTCCCATCTCCTTCTTCGCTCCCAGAGCTATTTTTGGAGACTTGATTTGCTTATTAACCACCACCCTCACCCCCGAACTCCAGCAAGACACCACGGCAGGGACATCTATGACTACCGATGCTTACTCTTTTTAGTAAGTCACATTCGCACACCGTGGCTACTTCCTTCCACGCACCACTTCATTTGAACTCCTAACAACCCTCCAAGGTTGGGGCCATCCTTTCGGGTCTTGGAGAGGGAGGTGACACATCCACAGTCACACTGTTGGAAAATGGAAAAGCCGGGATGGGCCCCTGAGCTGTGTGACTTGGAGACTCTGTCCTAGAAGACAGAGCAGGTGACCAGGGATCCACCTGCTCAGAGGGTAGAGGCCCTCGTGGCCCTCAAAATTCACACCCACTCAGAACCTCAGAATGTGACCCTATTTGGAATACCGGTCTTTGTAGATGTAATTAGTTAAAGATCTTGAGATGAAACCATCCTGGATTTAGGGTTAGCCCTAAATCCGATGACTGGTGTCCTTATAAAAAGAGGAAAGGACACACAGAGGATAAGGCCACGTGAAGATGGAGGCAGAGAGAGTGGCTTGACGCGTCTACACGCCAAGGACTGTGGGCAACCGGAACCTGGGGAGAGGCCCGAGTGTCCATCTCGGAGCCTTCAGAAAGTGCCAACCTGCCAGCACGCTGATCCCGGCCTTCTGGCCTCCGGAACTGAGAAAGGATGCATTTGTCCCAAGCCACGCATTGTGTGCTAATTTGTCATGGCCCCAGAACTAACACCGAGGACGTGCACCAGAGTCCGCCTAGGACAGGGCAGCCGGGGGCCGGGTGCTCTCCCCTCTGCCTCTGTGGGCTGCACGCCCGCCCTGGACCCCACGGAGGCGGCGGGCTTCTCCAGGTCACAAAACCTCGGGATGGGCCCGTTCCTGCAGCCAGTCCCAGCAACAGCTGCTGCTTGCGGCTCTGCAGCTTTCCTAAGCGCCAGGCAGAGGGTGCCTACGTGACCAGCCTCCAATACAAACTCCACATAGTGAGTCTCTAATGGACTTCTCTGGTCTTAAGCATGTCATACATCTTGTCACAACTAGTTGCTGGAAGAACTGTGTCCTCTGTGATCCCCCGGGCCCAGGAGAGGACTCTGGAAGCTTGTGCTTGGTTTCCTCTGAATTTCGCCCCACGTGCCTTTTCCCTTCATGGTTTTAATTCGTGTCCTTTCGCCATTGGTACATCTGTGTGCCGAGTCCCAGGAGCCCTCCCAGTGAGTCACTGAATCCCAACACACTCCCTTACTTACAACTCTTCTTTGGTTTCCATTGCTGTAAGACTCAGCTGGGCACAGTGGCATGGGCCTGTAATCCCAGTGCTTTGGGAGGCAGAGGGAGGAAGATCGCTTGGGGCCAGGCATTCAAGCCCACAGGGAGCTATGATCACACCACTGCAATCCAGCCCGGGTGACAGAGTGAGACCCTCTCTCTTTAAAAAGAAAAAAAGACCAAAAGCCTCCCAGAGGCCTACTCCTGCCCTGCACCTTGCGGCCCCTGCCCACCTATCTGACCTCACCTCTCACCTCTCTCCCTGCTCCGGCCACTGTCTCCATTTAGCCTTTCATCCTGCGCTAGTGTCTCCAACCACAGGGACCTTTGCACATGCGATTTCCTCTGCGTGGAATGTGCCACCCCCTTTCACCTTGTCATCTATCTTCTCCATTTTATTTTGTTTTATTTAGAGACAGGGTCTCACTCTGTTGCCCTGGCTGGAGTGCAGTGGTGCAATCATAGCTCACTGCAGCCTCCAACTCCTGGGCTCAAGTGATCCTCCTGCCTCGGCCTCCCGAGGAGCTGGAACTAGCAGCACTCACCAGCACTCCTGGTCCATCTATCTTCTTTTTCTCCTTCAGCCCCCACCCCCAGCATCCAGCTCATGGGAGCTGCCTGGGCCTCCCCGACACACTCTGGCGTGGCCCCAGAGTCCTCTCTGTGGTATCTCGTCCTCCCATGTTTGTGACTGAGGCTGGCGTCCCCCCGACCAGACCGAGCACCCACAGGGCACTGACCAGGCAGTTCCCATGCAGGACCTCACCAGGACCTCTGCGCCCGGCAGACCACAGGCTCCGCCAGGCCTCCCTGGGTGGTGGAATGAAGCCCGTCAGCAAGTCACCTCCAGCGGGGAGGCAGGGGCAGGGGGACCACGCAGCAAGCTCACCTACCAGGCACCTCCCTAGGGGGTTTGTGTTCTGGGGAAAACCTATTTTTAAAATCAGGGAAGTCTTTAAATAAGCGTAGAAGCTTTTCCTTCTCTAGGGTGGGGAGGAAGTTTGAGGTTCATGAAAACAACCACCGTGACGGCTGACTGGCTCTGGCGGGAGGGGGCACTTACAGCCCGGTGGCCCTGGTCCCCCCAAAGCTATGTCCCCCAACTTTCTCTCCTCTTCCTGTTGGGGCAGGAACCCTTCTGACCTGATAGACAAGTCTGGCCACCTGGCAAGATGGTCGTGGGGCTGGGTGGATGGAGACTGTGTGGGAAATAATACTGACAGGAGCGGAATCCCACCCACTGTAGCCATCCTGGAGCACCTGCCATTCCCCCGAGCTCTGTGCAAAGCCCTTCGCAACACCTCGCCGCAACCCGTCAGCTGGGGGTGGAACTGTCCCCATTTACGGATGAAGGAACTGGGACCAGCGACGCCACTGACTTGCCCCAGGTCACACAGCCAGCCAGAAGCACACCTAGGATGCCAACCCAGGCTGCCGCACCTTGCCCCCTCCTGCCTCCGGACCCGTCGTGAACACGGCCCAGCCCTGCACCTGGCTCGTGGCTGGTGGAGTCCCGTGCTGGGTGGGGAGTTTGAGGCAGTGCTTGTCAGTAAGAAATGTTTTATACCCTGCCTTTTACACGCTGACATACACATTCTATAATCAACAACAAAGTTACTATGTGTGAAACACTTATATTTTCCATTGTATTCTATTTCATTTCTTAAAAGGCTGATTGTAGCCCATTAAATGGATTTTAGGGGCCTGGGCACAGTGGCTCACACCTCTAATCCTGGCACTTTAGGAGGCTGAGGTGGTGGGATCACTTGAGGCTAGGAATTTGAGACCAGCCTGGACAACACAGCGAGACTCCATCTCTACAAAAAATAAAAACAAAAATTAGCCAGACATGGTGGTGAGGGCCTGCAGTCCCAGCTACTTGGGAGGCTGAGACAGGAGGATGGTTTGTGCCCCGGAGTTTGAGATTGCAGTGAGCTATGATGATGCCACTGCACTCTACCTGGAGTGACAGAGCAAGACTCTGTCTCAAAAACAAAACAAAAAAGACCCCAAGATGGATTTCAGGATCCACCAATGGGCTGAGTTTGAAAGACACTGGTGGGTGGGGGTGGGGGAGGGTCGGGTGTTTCCCTGGGAATGACTGCCAGGCAAGTCTGGTCCAAAGTCACATCATCCAGGAGCATAAGTTCAGATATTTGATTTACAAAAGCATAGAAAGAAAAAATATAGTTACCCAGCTAGAAATTAAGAGCTATCACCAGTGTGACTCAGTCACCTGGGCCAATGTCAAGCCATGCTTCAGCTAAGGGAATGACAAAGGGGGGCGGCGCCCAGCCCAGCCTGACCAGAGGCTCTCGACCCAGCCACACACTGGAATCACCTAGAAGCTTTAGAACACCCTGAAGCCTGGGACCCAGGCTCGGAGACGGATCGGGTGGGTTTGGGTGCGACCGAGGTGGAGAGGCAGCGCCCGGCTGCACCTGGAGCCTCCGCACAGCTCCTGACAAAGAAGCCACAGGGCTGCAAGGATCTCTGGGCAACCTGGCTCCCGGGCTCCCCAGATGCGACGGGAGACTGCAGTCATCTGCGCTGATGCTTATCCTCACAAGAGGCGGCAGCTCCCGCGTTCTAAGTGTCGGCTGTAGCCCGCACGTGATAAGCGCTTTCCCCGCATGCACAAGCTTGCTTAATCCTTACAACTCTGCGAGGCAATGTTACTGTTCCCGCTTTACAGAAGAGGAAAACTGAGGCTCAGAGAGGTGGGGAGGGCAGAGAGGCACTGAGGAGGGCAGGGCCCACGGCCTGCTGAGCCCGTCTCAGCAGAACTGGCTGCGGGGAGTCAGGGGTCTGCACGAGGCTGAATCTCCCTGCTGGTTTCTCCTACACCACGCCATCTTCCTCTCAAACGCCAGAGGAGCCGGACAATCCAAAAGCTCTAAAAGCAATCCCATTAAAACAGAATTTTTTTTTTTTCAAAACACACTTTTCCGCAGCTCCCCAAAAATGCCCTCCTGGGCCAGCCTGTGTGTGACGACAGAGAGACTCCTGCCCCCAGGAGTGGCCCAAGGTGTGTCCCTGGCTCTGCATGCCAACCCCCACTGCCCCGCTGTCTCTGTGCCCTGGCACAGGCCTCTGGCAAGGCTCCCACCCACCTCCCCAACTGGTCCCTGCACCTCCCAGCTTCGTGCAAGCCCCCAGGCTCGTGTGCACCCCCGCCCAGCCTCACCTGCTGCCATTCACCCACAAACAGACCTCTGGCCCAGATCTATTCCTTTTAGTATTACTATGGTGAAAACATGAGCAAAAGAAATAAATTCATTATCCGAACACAAACATCCATCATCTAGCTACTTCTCTCTAATCTACAGCCGTTATAAGCACAGACTGCAGACAGTTTTGTGTCTTGTTTCTCCCTACTAGTTATACGCAGACGTATGCCTTTCCAGTGGGCAAAACACTTAGCAAGGAGTCAAACGGTCTTACTACTGCATTTTTTGATTGTTCCCAATTTTTAGCACCTTTATCACCAATTCCAAGACCACATTTTCTCACATTTTAACATCTCTGAAATCTGGATGTGCCTTACGATCGATTGGTTTCAGTGTTTCGTCGCCTCGTATCACAGTAAATGGCAGCACATTTTTCTCCCTAGCACAGAAAATCGCGGCGCATCTACAATCAATGGTGTCTAATGTGCCAAGAAACATGGGGCTGTGAATTACGTTCTTTCGTTTTTATGGGTTATTTCCTCTCCCATCAGTGAGATGCCCAGCCTGGAACATGAACACTGCCATGATTCCTGACACACACAGTTTTTCCCAGTTATGTGGGCTGACCCAGTTCCTCCTGATACGGTCGAGTGAGCTGGTCTCACCACAGTGCAATCAGCACAGAGCATTTCCACACGCTCTTTTGGTTCACCACATTTAATAGGGAATTAAAAGGAAGGAAAAGTACGAATTGTTTTTACTTATCTCTCTTTGGTACTTTCTTACTAACAGTACCTGGAACTCGGGGAGTGCTTCTTATTACAGTTGCTGGGGTCGTCAATTTGATAAAGTTCACCATCATTATCATTCCACTGTCCTGGCAGCCCTCACCTTTGCTTCTTGGACTCTTCCCTACTCACCCCTGCAGCTCCCCTGAGCTTCCAGCGCTGCCCTGGACAGCTGCACCTGGCCAGGCCCCTAGAACCGCCGAGTGAACAGCCGACATGGAACTCAACGTTTCCTCTCCACCGTGCCCCGATCCTCGCAACCAACGTCCCCCCAGGCCCAACAAACCTGCACCCCGGATATCAAGGACAGAGTTTATTGTCCCCCAGGATGGCCATATGATATAGGAGGCAAAGCATTTGCTTTGGGGCCAGGCCAGGTTGAAATTCCATTTCTGCCACTTCCTAGCTACATGATCTTGAATAAGTGGCTGTACTCCTCTGCGTCCAAGTTTCACTAACCTGAAATGGGCGGGAAGGAAAAGCCCTGGACCGCTCAGTCTCTGCCTAATGCTGTGAGCCCACTGTCTCATCACATCCTCCCGACAACCCGTCGAGAGCAGAGGTGGTGAATAACCTTTTCGCCCTTTTCCAGATAAGGAAACTGAGGCTCAGGGAGGTGAAGGCCTGGCCTACTGACACACAGTCATTAAAATGAAGAGCTGGGATTCGAACTGCTTGATTCAGGTTATCTATCAGTTATCAGGCTACCTTGAGGTTTTGGGAAGTCCTTCTAAGGTGTTTCACCTTTGTGACTTTGGCACGGTGGAAACACCCTATATAGGTAATCTCTCTCTACCCTGTTTGACACACCAAACAGAATTACCTTCAAGGTTGGGAGTTCCTTTAATGCTACTAGATCACCAGAATCAATTTACCTTGTCATCCCGCGTAGACATTTTCCTGTTGCTTCTGGATCTGGAAAATAAGAAGACATTCATGCAGATGTCATTCTGCCACCATTTGCCTTAGTATGTGCTTTGCAGTCCTTCCTTACAAATTAGTTATAAGTTAAGTTAGTTTTAAAGGTGTCCAAAAATAGTATTGAGCTCAAACTGTATGTAGAAGAGCATATATCCTGGGTATACGGCCAAAAGGACTGAAACAGGCAAACGGATACTTGTCCGGGGACGTTCCTAGCAGCACACCCACAACAGCAAGAGGCGGAAACCACCCAGGTGTCATCGATGGATGAACAGAATGGGCACATCCACACAGGGGACATTATTCAGCTGTCAAAAGAAATGAAGTACTGGTACATGCTACAATCCGGATAAACCCCTGAGACAGGACGCTCAGGGAAAGCAGCTGGACACAATGTCACGTAGTATATAATTCCACTGATATGAAGCATTCAGAACAGGCAAATCCAGACACAGAGGCAGACTGGTGGTTGCCAGGGGCTTGGGGAAGGGCAGAATGGGGAGTGGGTATTTAATGGGTACCGGGTTTCCTTTTGGGGTGATGAAAATATTCTGGAACTAGAGGTGTTGTCTGCGCATAAATGCCACTGACTGATTGATTCACTTTAAAATGGCAAATTTCATGTTATATGAATTTCATTCCAATTAAAACAGACAGACATTACAGAGTTGGGGCTGCTCTGAAAAGCAGCAAACCATTTAAGTGTCCCCCACCAGCTGTTGGGTAAGTCAGTTAATGTGCATCTGAGCAGTAGAGCTGCCAGCACGGTTAGAGGTTAGATCTTCACACGCATGGGGAAGCCATTGGCCACACAGAGAGCAAAGGCATCACATCGCAGCCTCGTCTGTACAGGGTGACCCAGCTGTGTGGGGGAAAAATACATATGCTTTGTTTTTGGCCTGCAAGAATATAGGCAAACTCTTCACTGTGCGTTATTTCCGGAAAAAAGGGGAGTGACCTGTGTGTGGGGCTGGGTGGGTATTTTCCTTCTCTGCTTCTGGGAGGTTGGAACTTTTACAATGACTGTGTGTTATTTTTGAAGATTATTTTTAACAAAGGTGACATATGCATGTAATAAAATATTTAAATACAATAAGATATACTATGACAACTCTCCCTTCCAATCCTGTTCTTCCCGGAAGCAGTCACTCTCCCCAGTTCCTGTGCAGCCTTCCGGGGTATTCTACACCTTCACACATACATCGTATTTCCCCCCACCCCACCCCCTTTTTTTTCCTTACACAAATGTGAGCCCACACACTGCTCTGAACCTATTTCCCTTTAGGGAGTGGGAGGCAGAATAATGCACCCTCCCCCCAGCAAAAGATGCACACGCCCTAATCCCTGGAACTTGTGCATCACCGTATGTGGCAAAAAGGACTTCGCAGATACGGTTAAGGATCTTGGGATGGAGGGTTGCCCTGTCTCATGCAGGTGGGTTGTATAATAAGAAGGGTCTTTTTAAGTGGAGCCTGGAGAATTAAAAGATGTGAAGACAGAAGCAGAGGTTGGAGTCCGAGAGAGATCTAAACATGTCACGCTGCTGGCTTTGAAGATGGAGGAAGGGGCCAGTCCGAGGAACGTGGGTACCTCTAGAAGTCAGCAAAGGCAAACTAACAACCTCCCCCAGAGCCTCCAGGAGCAGTGCAGCCCTGCCGACACCTTGATTTTGGACCACTGAGACTAATTCTGGACTTCTGTCCCCCAGAACTGTAAGATAATAAATGTGTGTTGTTTTAAGTTTCTGGTCATTTGTTACAGCCACCACAGCAGACCGACACAGTATCTCAGATTGGTCTAGGCCAGGGTGTTGGAGATCAAGTGCATTTCTTGTAATGGTTGCACCAGGTTTCCCTGTAGGAATGTGTTCGGTTCCACTAGCAATGAACACTTAGGTTGTTTCCCAACCTCTTCCTACCCTGTTCCAGTGAATAACCTTGCACACCTTGTGTTGCTTCTATAATTAAAAAAAAATTACCATTTTGAAAAAAATATTCACAAAGACTTTCAAAAAAAGTTCTTTCTCTCCCCACAGCGCCATGCTGAGGGCACAAAGGACTCTCAGAGAGTTCCTTGCTGGTTGACTGACAGAGCAACTTCTGCAACCAGCAGAATTTAGCTCTGTACGTCCCCATCCCAGCCTGCTCTCACGAGAGAGGCTCAAGTGGAACCATCACAAGCGAAGGAAGATTTAAGATGCCATGGAGATTTCCTTCCTTCACAAGACAGGAAATGGAGCTACCACACACATAGAAAACCACTCGGCTTCACCAATTCAAACAACAGAAAACTTAAAATTACCACGCCCTCCCTCATTAAACTAGTCAAAACAAATAAAAAGGATAAAACACAATGCTTGTGAGGCTGCAGGGAAATTTGCACACACTGCTGAGGATGATTTTTCTACATAGCCATCTGGTAATAAGTGGCAAGTGCCTTCAAAATGATCATACCCTTGACTTAAACACCTCAGTTTGAAAATTATATCTCAAAGAAATCGTTGGATAGCAAAAAACATGTATAATACAGACAATGATATATACAACTAAGTCTGATATTATGGTTAAAACCTAGAAACAGCCCTCAAGCTGACTTTAGGAAACAACTGAGAAAGGCAGAGGGATATTAGGAAGAATGACAAATCTGAGGTCTGTATAGAAATGTAGAAAAAAATGCTATTAAGCAATGAGAAGGAACATAGAACTCTGACGGTTTTACACACTTACAATTGAAGAAACTTATCTGAACCTTTTCTAGGTGCCAGGCACTGTACTGGGTTCTGGGAACTCCAAGGTGAAGAGACAAGAAAAAGGTCAGGGCCCTGGTGGGTTTACGTTGTAGGCAAGGACACAAGGAGCCAAGGAAACATGGAAGCAAGATCACAGCCCCCAGGGCTAAGTGCTGGCAAGAAAGAAAACCAGAGGACTGTACTAGACAGCAGGTGAGCACAGTTCCTTCAGGTGGGGTGGTCAGGGAAGACTTCTGAAGAAGTGACACTTATGGTGTTCCCTGAGTTACAGGGGGCAAGTCACAAGACGATTGTGGGGGAGAGCATTCCCAGGGAAAGGAAGAGCAGGTGCACTGTGCAGAGGCCCTGAGAGAGCAAAGAACTTAGGAGGAGGGGGAGGCCAGGATGATAGCAGTGGAGCAAGAGAGAAGAATCAAAAATAATCGCACGGCCCGATTGGGTAGAGAGCACAGTAGGTGATGCTGAGGATTTGGGGGGTAGAGTCAGGGGTGGCAGCAGGGAAGCCATGAGGCAGCAAGAGATGATGGTGGCCTGGACTTGGGAGTGGAAGCGGGGATGTAGAGGAGTGGCCAGGTGCAGGACGTGCTTAGGGGTAGAACTTGCTGCTGGCCTAGACTGGGGGAGGTGGGAGGAGATGACAGAATGGAGGATGGCTCCCAGGGTGCAGGCCCGAGTGACTAGGAGAGGAGGTTTGGGGGCAAGAACACTGGGCTTCCTCCTTCTTGCTACACCAGCGGCGGGGCAGGGCTGGGGCTGCAGAGCAGTCCTGGACTTGTGCAAGCCTCAGCCCTGAGACTTTCAAAACCCTGCCTTTACCAGCCTTTCCCCCCAAGGGAGTCAGAGGCGAGAAGTTGCTGCCCACAGCCTTGGTCTTACTCAAGAAGCGCCTAGAATCTAGATGCAGATGGGGCTCTCCGGAAACACTGCAGATCTCAGATGGTCCAGGGCAGAGAAGTGGATGGGGATGGGGGCTCGGCAGTAACCTTGCGCCAGGTGCTGCACTGAGCCTTCCCACCAAGCACCTTAGTCTTCTCGGCAAGCCTGTGAGGTAGGTGCCATGCTTAAGCCCATGCGACAGAGAAGGAAACTGAGGCATCGGCTGGCAGAGTCACTTGGCTAGGCCTGCAAGAGGCCCCCCACCCAGCAGAGGTACCAGGTAAAGGCTGGGGGTTCCTGGAGGGGGCTCCGGGTGAGGAACTGCTCTCCCCTCTGTCTTGGGGTTTGCCTGGCCCAACCCACCATTCGTGCTCCTCAGCGCTTGCCCCGTGAGGTGGGTGTTAAAGCATTTCCAGGTGAAGGCTTTGCTGGGGTTCCTGCAGCCTCTGCCGGGGTACCCGCACTGCCTTTGCCCTCGCTCCTCTCCCTGCAGCTTCCCCAGGAGGGCTGTGGGGCACGGGCGATGACTCAAAGGACTCAGGGTACCACACAGACCTGGGTGTAAGTCCTGGCTCTGCCTTCTTTGGCTGTGTGACCCAAGGCAAGTGGCTTGGCCTCTCTGAGTCTTGGTTTCTTCACCTGTAAGAGGGAGACAATGACCGTACGGACTTCACCTGTTGCTGGGCGCGTGAGGCAGCGAAGGCACCTGGCCCAGGCAGCCCCAACGCCACAGGGCGGCTCTCATCGGCGTTCCACTCTCAAGGGGGGATAACCAGGTCCCGTGCGTGCGCCCCCCTCCCGCCCCGACAAGGCAGGAGTCCCCGGGAATCGCTGTCCTCCCGCGTTAGCCACCCTGGGAGACGCTAAAACCGAGGGCAACTGAGGGCTGGGGTCCGGCGGGGACCACGCGGCAGTGCAGCGGGGACGCGGGGGTCCCGTCTCCTCGGAGGGACCGAGTTTGGGGGATTTGGAGAAGGGGCTGCACCCCCTGCCCGGCCCGGAGCACTTACCCAGCGCCCCTCCCGCCCGCGGCCACCGCAGCGACTGGGAGCCCCGGCGCCTCCCGGGAGGCCCCGCCCCCGGCCCCGCCCCCAGCCCCAGGCCCCGCCCCGCCCGGGCCCCGCCCCTCCGAGGTTCAGTCGGCGTCCCGACCTCGGCCTGGCCTGCGTGTCAGTCCCTTGTCCTTCCCTCTGTCTGTCCCCGGTTGCCTGTAGCTCCCCCACCCCAGCTCCGCCCGCTCGGCAGGCCCGAGCCCGGCCCTCCCGCTGTCCTGCAGATGGACAAAGGTCCCGCCCGTGGGAGGAATCACGAGAACCCTGGCCCCGGCCAGCCTGCGGGAAGGGAGGCGGAGGGAGCCACTTCCTTCCTCCGGCGGGCTGGCGGAGGGGCGACCCCCTCTACTCCCCGCACCGCCCTCTCCCCGGCCCCTCTGACTCCCGATTCCTTACACGGCATCTGCCGGGCAGGGGGTGGGTGGGGCCGGAATGCTCAGGGCTCCCCTGGTGGGTGGCTGGGGCTGGAACTAGCAAGAGGAAGGAGCCTTCCCGCCTGAGGCCAGGCCTGCTCGCTCCTGGCCGATCCTACCTACTTTGCACGGCTTCCCCAGCGCTGTGCACTCTGCGTAGTAACCAGTTGTGTTAGCTTCTGTCCTCTCCAAAAGAGCACTTGTCCCAAACTGCCAAGGGCAGAAGTCATCATCTACACACCTCTCTGCTTCTGGCTTGAAGGGGGAAGAGTCTTAATTCCTTGGGGTTGTACTAGTTGCCTGTTGCTGCAAACCTACAGGCTTAAAACAACACAACTGTGTTATCTTACCACTCAGGACGTTAAAATCAAGGTGCTGGCAGGGCTGTGCCTCCTGGAAGCTCTAGCGGCGTCTGTTCCTTGCCTTTTCCTGCTGCTAGAGGTGTCCGCGTTCCTTGGCTGCTGGCTGCATCACTCACACCTGTACTTCCACGGTCACATCACATCACCTCCCATTCTCTTAATGGACCCTTTGATTACATCAGACCTACCTGGATAACCCAGGATAATCTCTCCATAGCAAGACCCTTAACCACGTGTGCAAGGCCCCTTTGCCACTCAAGGCAAATGCTCACAGGTTCTGGGGATTAGGACATGCTATTGTGTGGGGGCCTTATTTGCCTCCGGTGAGGATGTTGTTTCCATTGGCTTCAACTGACTCTGCTATTCCCACTTGTGCTGGGCAGCAAGCTTCCTTAAAAACATCTTGGTCTAGGCTTGGCCAGGTGGCTCACGCCTGTAATCCTAGCACTCTGGGTGGTCGAGGTGGGAGGATGGCTTGAGGCCTAGGAGTTCAAGAGCAGCCTGAGCAAGAGTGAGACCCCATCTCTACAAAAAATAGGAAAATTAGCTGGGCGTGGTGGCCAGCACCTGTAGTCCCAGCCCAGGAGTTTGAGGCTGCAGTGAGCTATAATGACGCCACTGCACTCTAGCCCAGGCAACAGAGCGAGACTCTGTCTCTAAAAAAAAGTTTTGGTCTGATCTCCTGACTTCTCAGTCATGTATTATTACAACACTCTCACTCCAGTCCCTAAGGCGTAGTCTGGTCCATTTTAAACCTCAACCTCCTTATATTTTATTAAAAACTCTCCTCCTACTCAGAGCCAGCTAGACAGAGTGGAGAGGGGGTGGGAATGGCTCCCCGCAGCTCCTACTCTGCATTCACTCCCCCCTGGTTGGGGAAAGGAAGAGGGAACAGGTCACCTCACTGCACACCTCAAAGCTGCAGTCCTCTTACTGTTGGTCGTGACTAGTTCTGCCTGTAGTTATACGCTTGGTACAGACAGATGGTGGCCTCAACAGGCCCTGCTAAGGCAAGGCTCAAACCGTGGCCCTGGCTTGATCCTCTGGCCGAACTTGCTGGAGGTATCACTGGGTATTCCTCCCACATGCTTGCCTCTTTGCCCCACGTTGCAGTGGCCCTGGGAAAGCCTGCAGCTCCCAACCTTCCCTATGATCGGGGACCTGGGGCCACCAGCAGGGTCCTATTTCCATACTTTCAGGGAACCAGGATCCCGAAGGAACTAAGCTCAAAAAGTCTGGAGAACTTGGTATTGTTCTCAACACTGCTATCTTCATGGAAATCCTTCTACTACTCAGTCTTTTTGGCAGACAGAAAAAGATCTCAATTGTGTTACATCTTTAACCCCAGCACAGAGTTTGACACATAGTAGGTATTTTACATTTCTATTGCATAAATGAATAAATGAGTATTGAGCATGATAAGATAGGGTGCCCACCATCACCGCTACCATTCGACATTGTACTGACAATCCCAGCCAATGCAATAAGACAAAAAAAGAAACAAGTATGAAGTTTGAAAAGACAAAAATGATCACTTGCGATCAATGCGACTATCTACCTAGAAAATCCAAAAGACCCAACAGTCCAATAATGGACACCCAGTGCGTGGTAGGCCCTTCCTAGATACTTAATATAAGATGAAAGAACAGCCTTTGTTCTTAAGTGTTACTATTGTAGTTGGGGAAGTAAGACCAACAATCCTTAGGGCAAATCCAGGAGGTCCATGAACTTAGGTGGGGTAAAGATTACATCTTTGTTTTCATTAACCTCTAACTAAAATTTAACATTTCCTTCAGTTATAATGTAGGGAACAAACCACGGTTGCATTAGCAATACCACTAACTCTGTCATTAATCGAAATTATAGATATTTTCAAATCATAATATAGCTATTGGATTCTGCCTAAGAATGCTTTCTGGAAGGAAAAATAAAAAAATATATAGTTATTGGAGATATCTCAAAATATAACTTATACTTACCACTACTTCAAAATTATGGTAGTTATTGGGCCAGCTGTTTGTTCTTATAATGTGTTAACAAATAACTTCATATATTTATCACAATTTTAAAAAATAAGTCAAAATTGCTTTTCAAGATAACTGGTGTCCTTTGTAATATAATGCATTCCATTCTATGCACTGAAGAACATTACTCTGAGAAGAGGTCCAGAGACTTCCCCAGATGTCAAAGGCCCCAGCTTACAAAAAGATTAGGAAGTGCTTTAGAGGAAGGACTTGTTCTGGCTTGAGCAATGCCAACACGGTTCTCTTGCAGAGGGAGTCCCTGCCCCACCTCAGCCTTCGCATCTCTTACCAAACGGTCAGCCACCAATGGTCTCTGGGTGTCCCGCCTTTTGAAATTCACAGAGCATTTTGAGGAAGATGTAAGTACAGCCCTGGGGGTCTGAGCCTGCTCCTGCCGGGGAACAGCTGGGGCCTGGCTGGGGCAGTGGCAGCTCCGGCTTTTCCCAGTGGGAAGAGAGAGGACTGTCGCTGCTGGTTTTGGTTCCTCTGGGGCAGTTTGTGGCTGCTGCAGTTGACCACTTCCCTTCCTAGGGCAAAAGCCGGATCCTGGCTCTGGAAGAAAGTGAGAAGACGGAGAGAGGGGGCGAAAAGTAGACGCGTTCTCAGCCAGGGACAGGGTAGGGGTTCTGCTGAGATTTCTCAGAGTGACATCTGCCATCTGGGTCCAGAGGCACCTTTCCCAGCAGATCTGATTCGTCCACTGCAGTGACAGCCACAGCATGATATCTGCACAAGGCTTGGGTACCTGCACGTGGTGATGTAGCTACGTGAAAAGGACACGGCTAATCCCAACTCCCTTCCCTGATACTCTGCTCAAACTTCTGCTCCACAGCTCAGAATCACGTGGAAGAGTCGAAAGAGTATGGGCGTTGGCATCAACGAGGCCTGGGTTTGAATCCTGCCTCCGTCCCTTCCCTTGCCAGCTGGGAGACCTTTCATTAATTCAGTAAATGGTCTCTGAATGCCAACTATGTGTCAGGCATGGAGAATACAGAGGTGAACAAGATAGGCAGGTTCTGCCTGCCCTCATCGAACCTTCTTTCTCTAGGCAGGCTCGTGAAGACCAGATTATGAATTAGGAAGAGGTGCGTATGGAACAGGAATGACAGGTGATGGCGGAGAGTAGCACAGGGGAAGGCAGAGGCGGGGACCCGCTGAGGTAGGTGGGGGGGAAGGCATCTCTGAGACGGTGATAATTTAAATTGAGGGCTGAAAGCTGAGGTAGAATCAAGCATGAAAAGAGAAGGAAAGCCTTTTACGAAGAGGGAACAGCATGTGCAAAGGGCCTGAGGTGGGGAAAGCTTGGCCCGATGAGAGACTAAAGGGGCCAGAATTACCCAGCCCCAGCAGGGGGGAGAGTGGAGAGAAGTGAGGGCAGCGAGGAGGGCAGGGGCCGGCGCGAGGGGCCGGAGTTCACGCAGCGTGAGAGGCCGTGGGAGTTTGAAGCAGGAAAGGGACAGAGTTGTTTTGTTTTTTTTTTACTGTGGTAAAACATACATGACACAAACTTTACCATTTTAGCCATTATGAAGTATACAGTCAGTGGCATTTAGTACATTCACAATGGTGTGCAACCTTCACTACTATCTAGTTCTAGACTTTTTTTTGTCATCCCAAAGGAAACCCTGTACCTGTTAAGCAGTTGCTCCTCATTCCCGCCTCCCCCAGCCCTAAGAACCCTAATCTACTTTCCATCGCTGCAGACGGCCCGCGCTGCATGTTCCATGTACATGGACTAACACCACGCGTGGTCTTTTGTGTCTGGCTTCTTTTACTTGGCATAAGGTTTCCAAGGTTCATCCCTGTTGTAGCATGAGTCAATGCTTCATTCTTTTTTTTTTTTTGTGGAGACAGAGTCTCGCTGTGTCACCCAGCTAGAGTGCAGTGGTGTCATCATAGCTCGCAGCAATCTCAAACTCCTGGGCTGAAGCGATCCTTCTGCCTCAGCCTCCTGAGTACCTGGGACTACAAGCACACACCACCACGCCTGGCTAACTTTTTCTTTTCTTTTTGGTAGAGACGGGGCTTGCTGTGGCTCAGGCTGGTCTTGAGCTCCTAAGCTCAATCGATCCTCCCACCTCGGGCTCCCAGAGTGCTGGGATTACAGCCGTGAGCCACTGGGTCCTGCCTAAGTACTTCATTCCTTTTATGGCCAAGTAATATTCTATTATACAGATATATCACATTTTGCTTATCCTTTCATCCACTAATATGGTTTGATTTAAAAAAAAACTCTGAGGCCAGGCATGGTGGCAGACACACCCCTGTAATCGCAGCACTTTGGGAGGCTGAGGCACGAGCATGACTTGAGGCCAAGAGTTCAAGGCTTCAGTGAGCTAT
>CM052452.1:5437331-5458998 GCA_028533085.1 Varecia variegata
CTGGCCAACTAAAATATATATAGAAAAAATTAGCCGGGCATGGTGGCGCATGCCTGTAGTCCCAGCTACTTGGGAGGCTGAGGCAGTAGGATCGCTTAAGCCCAGGAGTTTGAGGTTGCTGTGAGCTAGGCTGACGCCACGGCACTCACTCTAGCCCGGGCAACAGAGTGAGACTCTGTCTCAAAAAAAAAAAAAAATACATAAATTTAAAAGAAAGGTAACTCCGGTTGCTGGATAGGGATTGGATTATAGACAAAACAAAAATGAAACACACATGAGAAAATGATGGCTTGGACTAGTCTGTTGGGAGCATGGAAGGAAAGGGCGTGGATTCGGGATCCACGTGGGAGACAGAAGGGACAGCTGGGAGCTGTGGGCAGACTGGACACACAGGGGAAGGGGGAGGTGGGCACCTGAGTGCACAGTGGTGCCTTCCACCAAGACGGAGAAGCCTGGGAGGGGACCAGGTAGAAGGACATCTTGGTTTCTGATGTTTGGTTTATGTCGTGGAAGAGGAAGTGTCACTCTGGCAGTAGGGTTTGGGTCTGGAATTTGACAGAGAGGTTTGGGTGTCACTGGTGCACAGCTGGTCCTGGGAACCAGAACCCGGCTAAGGGCCCCTCCTGGAGTGCTGACAAAGGGGCCCAGGGCTGAGCTAGGGGCTGGGCAGTTGAGGAAGAGGCTGCCAAGGGGACAGAAAGAGTAGCCAGGGAGGTAGAAGGAAAAACCAAGGCCTGTGGCGTCCTGGAGACCAAGAAAACACAGGAGTGTTTTGAGGAAGCAGGAGTCCGTGGAGTCAGATGGAAACAATAGAAGTGAAGTGGGTGGGGAGGAGGGAGTGGAGAAAAGACACGGTAGCACTCATGGGGGCGGACAGAGAGAGGGGGCGACAGGCGGAGAGGCCCACACCGAGTCCCCTCTGGCCCAGCACGGGGCCTGGGATGTTCTCACACTGCCGCTGAGCCCGCTCTTGCTACCTTCCCGGCGCCGCTCAGCCTGGGAAGACGAGGGACCGCCACGCGGCGGCCAAGGCAGAGCTGGGATCCCGCGTCCCCAGCCCCGCGCAGGCGCGGTGGCTGCGAGTGTCTGTGGGTCGGGTCCTCCGGTTCTCTGGGGTCTCTCCTGTCTGTCCAAGTGGGTGCGACTTAACTTTGGTAAAGGGGGGCAGAAGACACGGGAAATATTTCCTTCATTTTAGGGAGCAGAACCTCAAACTGAAGATTTAGCAGCATCACCTTGTTCCACCTGCTGGTTGCTCGGGGCAACTGCTCCCCGCAGCCGGCGCCGCGTGCGGGCAGGGGCAGAGTAGACCTGGGGTGACTCCCGTGACTCCCGCCTCTGCCCACCCCGGAGGGCAGTCTGAGCCGCCTTGGCGATTCTGTCCCTCCCTGCCCTGGCCTGTTGCAGCAGAGGACGTGGCCCCCGACCTGGCGCGCGGGACCGAGGGCAGCCTGCGTCTGCCTCGCCCCTTCCTCTGGACAGGGCCGAGCTGAAGGATGGAAAGTCCCCGGTCCCGATGGGGCTGCTGAGTCACTGCGGCCACTCACCCTGGACAACCGCACTTCCCCACTTCCGTTTTCGAGGGCGCATCCATTTCCCTGCTGTCGGGTCAGGCCGCGGGCGTGGGGAATCTGCGGCCTCAAGGCCACATGTGGCCTTCTAGATTCTCAAGTGCGGCCAGTCCTTTTACATTTGGATTCAGTCAAAAGGCCGCACCTAAAGATCTAAAAGGCCACATGTGGCCTTAAGGCCACAGGTTCCCCACCCCTGGATCAGGGCTCCTGTCCTCACTTGCGCCTTTGCTGGGTTTGGGCTGCTGCTCAGGGCCCATTTCAAGTTCTCTCTTCCCGTCTGGGGCACTCCCGTGGTGACAGCCAAGCCTGGGTCTGCGCCTGCCCTCGTCCCGCTGTCCTCCCTGCTGTCCAGCCAGTGCCCCGTCTGCCCGCCAGCCTCAGCTGGTCTCTGTCGTTTGCATCCTGGAAGCCCAGGCCAGGAGCTGGGGGAGAGGGACAGAGAAGACAGGTCCCTGCTGGTCAGGGCCCAACCGCACTGCAGGAGGCAGCTCACTCTCTCGGCCTGTGACACGCCTGCTCCACCTGCTCCTCTGTCACCTTCTGCCTAGACTGGAAGCTCCCTGAGGCCCTCCCAGAAGTAGATGCTGTGTCATGTTTCCTCCACAGCCCGCAGAACTGTGTGATTAGGGATCTTGAGATGGAAGATTATTCTAGATTATCTGAGTGGGCCCTGGAGGGTCAGGGCCAGAGAAGATGTGACGATGGGAGCAGATGTCAGGGAGACACTGGCTGGCTGCCCGGTGGGCTTAGCTGCACCGTGTCCTCCAGCCTGTCCTGCAGTTGTCTGCGGCCACCTGACTGAACTGTGGTGACAATATCTCCGACCAGAAAGTGAACCAAGAAAGAGGAACATACACAATTCGGAAATCAGGGGATTCAAAACAAGAAAATGAAGGGAGTTCCTGAGATCGTGGTGAGAGGAAATCCTAGGATAGCCACTACACGGAGGGCCGGCCCAGATAGTAAGACTAGGTTTTGTCAAGAGCAATTTTATTGACATGTGGATGAAGCTTGAGGTTAGGTTTAATAAGTTTTTTTAAGAAGACTCGATAAATTGAAAAGAAAAACATCAGAAATATAGAAGAAATAAAAAGTTTGTTTAGAAGAAAGTATTAATAGGAAATGACATGATTTAGCATGCAATATTAATCAATAATAAAAATACCAAAAATTAGTTTAACCCTAATTGTGATGGAGTGACAAATGACGAGAAAAAAAGGCTAAATCACTATCTACCACAACAAGTAAGTACCATCTGCTGTTGATGAACCCAGGTGCATTTGCACTGGCAGTGTGGGACCCAAACCAGGAAGAACCGAAATGTTTGTGTCTGGGGACCAGAGCAGTAGAAAGAGGTGGAGTAGACAATCCTGTGCTTTTGTTTTAAGCTGTTAATGATTTTAAGCCTGCATATATTTTATGTTTGAAAAAATGTAATTCTATTAAAAATAAGAACTAGGCCAGGCACGGTGGCTCACGCCTGTAATCCTAGCGCTCTGGGAGGCCAAGGCGGGTGGATCGTTTGAGCTCAGGAGTTCCAGATCAGCCTGAGCAAGAACAAGACTCGTCTCTACT
The DNA here is from genome assembly GCA_028533085.1 of Varecia variegata. NCBI lineage: Eukaryota > Metazoa > Chordata > Mammalia > Primates > Lemuridae > Varecia > Varecia variegata. The sequence continues at coordinate 5,440,481 of CM052452.1, forward strand.
AAAAAAATAGAAAGAAATTAGCTGGACAACTAAAAATATACAGAAAAAACTAGCCGGGCATGGTGGTGCATGCCTGTAGTCCCAGCTACTCGGGAGGCTGAGGCAGGAGGATCACCTGAGCCCAGGAATTTGAGGTTGCAGTGAGCTACGATGACGCCACGGCACGCTACTCAAGGGCAACGGAGTGAGACTCTGTCTGAAAAAAAAAAAAACCAAGTAAGTGATATTATTCTAGTTTACAAATTTAGGAAAATATGTATTAATATTACTTGTCCTCCAAACAACCTCTGAGGCAGCCTCAGATGGCCAAGGTGAGCCAGAGGGAAAGCAGCCGTGGCACGGAGGAAGAGGATGTCAATGGACGCGCTTAGAATGAGAATTGAAAGAACAAATGGACCTGAAGCAACATGGACGGAACAGGAAGCCATTATCCTAAGAGAAGTAACTCAGGGACGGAAAGACGAACACCACGTGTGCTCACAAGTACTGAGCGGTAAATAAGACTTCGGAGACTCGGAAGTGGGGAGGGACCAAAAATTGCCTATTGGGTGCGACGTATGCCGGTGACAGATACACTAAAAGCCCTGACTTCACCACTACTCGATTCATCCATGTATCAAAAAACTACTGTGCCCCCCAAATCTATTGAAATATGAAGAGAAGGACCTCCCCACTTCGATCAACAATTCTACTTCATGGAATTTATCCGACAGATGGCACTTACACTGAACATGCGTACACATAGGTGTGGGCCGGGGCATTGACTCCGGCATCACTTACAGTAGCAAACACGGGTGAGCAACTTAGCAGTCCACCCACAGGGGGCTGGTTAAATGAATTATGGTAAAACCATACAAAGGAATACTGTGTAGTTCTTAAAAAAAAAAATAAAGCAGCAATATTTACACATAATATAGAATGATCTCCAAGAATGTATTTATTCAGTATAGGTTAGTAGACTTATTTTCTTTTTATTTTACAGGCGCAGCTGGAAGGCAAGTTAGTATACTTATTTAAAGCAAAATGTAGGAGTATGTAAAAAATGTGTGTAAAGAAAAAAGGATCAACATTTATCCTTATAAATCCGCAGAACTGGTAAGTTGTTGTCCCTGGGAAGGAAAACGGGGGCTTAGGGGATCTTTCACTGTATATCCTTTTATATTTTCAGAAAAATATATTTTTTAACCACATGCTTGAACGTTTCCTACATAAAAACAATCTAAAAGCCAGAACAAGCCTCCCTGGGTATGTGGACACAGGGGTCGCTGCTTTAGCTAAAGCAAGTCGCTGTGAATGAACACAACAGCTGCCCCTGGCAGGCCCCGGGGACCCCCCCCAGGCTGGTTTTTGGGGGTGCGGCCCCCGCCATCCCTTCCTGCACAATCCTAGGGTCAACTGGGGCCCCCTGAGCTCTCGTCCTCTTTTGGCCCAACACAGTGGTCCAGGCTGGGAACGTGGCTTGTGACAAAGAACAAGCATTTCCAGGTAATACTGTCAGCTCTATTGGCACAAAACAGGGCCCGTCCCCATGTGATTTTTTTCCCACACTTTTTTTTTCCTATTGTACTCCTGGCTTCACATCTATTTTCAACAAAGTAGAGTAGAATATTCTTTCAATAAGCTTTTTGAAAAATTAGAATCAGGGACTGAGCTGAAATTAATGAACTAGAGCTCTGTATGTACAAACACGGGAGGTCTAAAAGATCCAGTAAGTGATGACACAGTGTTTCGGTACCATCTGCCAGCAAGGCGCACGCTCACACTTCTGCCATGAGCACAGCACACCCGACAGGTGCAGAAAGCTGGACGGGGACAGCTTCATCTGGGCAGAGTGGCCGGGGCGTCAGAGGCGAAGGGAAGGTTTACTTTAACGTTTTAGAGTGCTTGCATTTTTGTTTTAAAATACTTGTTTAGAGCAGTTTTATGTTCACAGCAAAATTGAGAGGAAGGTACAGAGATCTCCCACATACTCTCTGCCCCCGGCCCCATGCACAGGGATGTTTGGATTTTTAAAAAACGATTTACATGTTATTACATCTATAAAAAAATTAATTAAAAAGGTTAAATCATGCTAAAAAAAAGAAATAAAAGAATAAATTACTTCATAATTGATTTGTTGAGACTGGGAAATTATTTTCTCTTCATTTTCCCAGTTGGCTCCACGTTACTTGTGGATTTTTATAGAACAGAATTTCCTGAGAGTGCTTTTAGCGAACTATCAACTACATGGTGGTAGGAGGATGGAAGTTTTTTCTTTTTTTGGTTTTTGTTGTTGTTGTTACTTTAACTGTTTTACACCTTTCATTAATGCTACCCAGATTAGGTGGTAGAAGTAGTCAAACAATAATACCTAATATTTACTGCATAGCTTTTATGGGTCTGGGTCCCAGTTCTTTCCATATATTAACTTATTTTATCTCACAGCAACCATGGATGTAAATGTCACCATCCCTGTTTTAATCAAGGGAAACCGAGGCACAAGGAGATTAAATGGCTTGCCAAGGGCTCACACACCAGAGAGGAAGAGTAAGGATTCCCACCCGGGCCCCCGGCTGCGAAGCCCAGCATGGCCGTCAGGAGGAGGACTGGCTTTCAGCTGCTGCCCATGTGGCCCCCTGTAGACTCAGGAACCAGCATAACGAGCTCAAGGCTATCGATATCCATCAACTCATTACAGAAATGGGCACCCTCCTTACGCAAGAGCTAGCTTGATCAGCACAGTTCGCAGAAAACCTTACAGTTTGAGCTAGTTTTCCTACTTCTTTATAACAAATGGCTCACCCATCTGTATTGTTTAAAAACTATTAACTCAGGAAGTTCCCTGTGGCTGGAAGATGTATGATTTCACTGTTTAGTCATCAAAATGAACACATGTGCACAATATAAATACTGTAAGTTCTTACCAATGGGATCTCTGTTACTCTCGGCAAAAAAGCTCTCTCCCGAGAACTCACAACTAGGACCTGCAGGTTTGTGACCTAATTTTATGATCTGTATGATCTGAAAAATGTCAAATGAAGCCTTTAAGATTCTAGGTTGGTACTGCCCTATTCTACCAGCAGAGGCAAACTCTCATCTCTGGGGGAACTCAACGTCAGTCCCGCCCACAGAGAATCCCCGTGGATAAAGATACGAGGAAAATGGGCAACTCTGTCAAAAATCATGAAACAGGTTGGCCTGGCAGACCATGCCTATAATCCCAGTGCTTTGGGAGGCTGAGGCAGGAGGATCACTTGAGTCCAGGAGTTGGAGACCAGCCTGGGCAACATAGTGAAACTCCTTCTCTACAAAAAATAAAAAACTTAGCTGGGCATGGGCATGGTGCCACACAGCTGTAGTCCCAGCTACTCAGGAGGCTGAGGTGGGAGGATCGCTTCAGCCCAGGGGTTGGAGGTTACAGTGAGCTATGATCGCACCATTGCATTCCAGCCTGGGTGACAGAGTGAGACCCTGTCTCTGAAAAAAAGAAAAAAAATCACAAAACACACACAGAAACAACCCTGAGAACCAGTAGGAACAACAAATGATAGAAACAAAGCCACAAAGGCTTCTGATATTGGAATAATCAGATGGAATGTAAAATAACCATGTTTATTGTATTTAGAGAAATAAAACAAATTTTAAAAGTTAAAAAAAGATTAGAAGACAATGAAGAATGACCAAGCAGATTCTGAAAAACAAAACCAAAAAACCCCAGCAGAACTTGAAATTAAAATGTAGAAATTAAAAGTCAGTGGATGGGTTAGATAGATTAAGCACAGCTGAAGAGGAAATTAGTAAAGTAGAAGACAGAGCTGAAGAGATTATCAAGAATGCAGATCACAGAGACAGAGATAGGAAAAAACCAGAGGTTAAAATGAAATGGAAGACAGAATGAGGTCTAACGCACTTCTCATTGTAAATCTCAAAGGAGAGCGAATGGAAAGAACAAAGACAGCAACTTTTTTTTTCTTTCAGAAAACTACCTGCAGTAGAAATTAACTGCTAACATTAATAATGCAGATTAAAATTGCTAGGACAATAACAAAAAGAACAGTCATAAAGAATATAACTGCAAACAAGTAGAAAAGGTGGAAGAAAAAAACAGCAAGAATGGAGGGGGGAAAGCCTCCCTTCCACCCCCAAGAACTATACAACAGGAATTTGGCAAGACTACATGGATAAGTCTGTAAAATAAATAAATAAATAAATAAATAAATAAATGTTGAAGGAAACCATTCACAGAATACACAAAGGCCAGGTACAGTGGCTCACACCTGCAATTTCAGTACTTTTGGAGGCCAAGGCAGGAGGATTGTTTGAAGGCAGGAGTTTGAGACCAGCCTGGGCAACATAGCAAGACCCCATTTCTACAAAAATTTTTTTTTTTTAAATTTAGCTGTGTGTGGTGACATGCACCTGTAGTCCCAGCTACTCAGGAGGCTGGAATACACATTTTTAAATGGCTGAGGTGGTAGGATCGCTTGAGCCCACGAGTTTGAGGTTGCAGTGAGCTATGATGGCACCACTGCACTCCAGCCTGGGCAACAGAGTGAGACTCTGTCTCTTTAAAAAAAAATACACACACACACACACACACACACAATGCAATTCTCTATGAAGTTCTAAAAGTTCAAAAATTGGCAAAGTTTAACAATATATCGTTTAGGGATACACACACAATAAAGCAAGGAAATAATTAATCTCAAATTCAAGATAATGGTTAACTCTGGAAGGAGAGAGATGAGTATGTAATTGGGAGGTACACACGGCAGGGGGATCCCTAAGATATCAGTAATAGTCTACTTCTTAACCCAGCTGAAGGGTACGAGAGTGCTTTATGTATTCTTTAGTATTAAGATACTTCACCAGACACTAAAAATACAGTCAAATGCCACACAAAGACTTTTCATTCAACAATGAACCACTCTATACGATGGTGGTCCTGTAACACCATATTTTTACTGTAGTTTTTCTATGTTTAGGTGCACAAACACTCACCATTGTGTTCCAATTGCCCACAGTATTCAGCACAGTGACGTGCTGTACAGATCTGTGGCCCAGGAGCAACAGGCTGTCCCATGTAGCTAGGTGTGTGCAGGCTACGCCATCTGCATTTGTGTGAGCGCGCTCTGTGACGTTCGCGCAGGGACATAGCTGCCTAATGACGCATTCTTCAGAACGTATCCCTGTCATTGACATGTGACTGTATATAGTATATAAAACTATAACATAAAATGACAACACACCTTATAAATAGATACACACATATTGAAATATACTTAAATTATATGCAAACACATACCACACCAAGAAACAAAAAAAGTGGCACTAGAACCCCCCCCTCAATAAAAAACCCTGTTCTCCTAAAGGATATTTTGTTCAAATCTGCAAAGTGCTTTCCTAATCTACTGTGTCTGTTTCTGCAATACTAAGAAATAAGAACCAGGCAAATAACTCTGAAAGCGGTTACTTGTTTGACTTTCTACCTGGAGAACACTTGAATTTCTTAGCTATGTGGATTTCAGACAAGGCATTACAGGCTGGGCAGGCTCTCCTCGCAGGCTGTACTGGTATCTTAGCAACGCCTGTCTGCACACACAGGCCTGTCTGTAGCAGCCAATATTTCTCTTAGAGCAGTGGTTTCAATCCTTGGTGGCTGGCGGGGGACAAGCAGCCCCCAGCTCCTGCTTCTAACAGCTGTTCTGATTTTATTCATTTTACACAGGAGGCCTTTGGTATGATTTTGTTTGAAGGGTTCCACCTGTCAAGGAATTTTGAACAGCATTGTCTGCAAGGAATTCTAGCTTTCTGGAGTTGGGAAGAGAATGCAGATCACCTTTCTCAACACTTTCATTCTATAATGCAAAAAACAGAGGTTGAGGTTTTGAATTAAAAGCAAGATTATGGATTTTTAAAATAACCTTATAAAACATACCATTTGTGGTGACCAAAATGCACACCCAGGAAGCAATTTGCACTGCAGTAAATCTCAAGATTGCCTGCTTTCTCTGCTGTCTTTACCTTAGTCCATCATCATCATCAGAAATACCCAATGGCCCTAGAACAGCAAGAGGAACATGGGGCAGATCTGAAACCAATCTAAGCCAAGCTGATGAGCTAAATCCAGCCAACCCCCTGATCCACGCTGAACGCGTGCATCTGATCAGCCTCCTGACTGGGGGATTGTTCTAGTCTATGATCTGTCAACGCCAGCTCCCTCCTAATCTGAAGGGTAAGCATTAACCAGAGAAGGAAGATATATGGTGTTTGTGGGTGGGTAATCAAAGCTTGGAAAGCAGCGATTTCACTTTGGTAATAGGTAATCTGGTTCCTCTGGAGGCTCATGGAGCTGGTGCATGGGCACATTCCAGCAGATGGTAAATTAACTTCTGCCACCCTCAGCAAGAACGTCCTTTATCCCGTCCGATTTCTCTGCCACACCTTCCTCACTTGCCAAGGAAAGGTCAAGCAGCCAGTCTGTCTGAGAACGTAACGACTGGTTTGCTGTTCTCTTGTTCAGCAGCCCTGAACAACTGGTGTGTGGGCTGGTCCTCAGGGAGACACCGTATTTGATACACTGCGCTAACTGGATGGCTAGAAGAAAAAAGGAGTGTGCATTTTTAAATGGCATTTTAGGATTTTTCCGAGAGTTGCACCAAATGCACACCTTGGTTGAATTATTAAAATCAGTGTTTGGTCATAGCTAAACGTCACTGTTAGAGAACTGGTTGTTTGGGACACAAGGATGAATTTGAAATTCTATCAAAAAAACTTAAGTGCTATCATTTAATTCTTAGAATTGTCAGAGTTTGGCTGGGCACAGTGGCTCATGCCTGTAATCCCAGCACTTTGGGAGGCTAAGGCAGGAGGACTGCTTTGGGCCAGGAGTTCAAGACCAGCCTGGGCAACAAATCAAAATCCTGTCTTTACAAAAATAAAAATGAAAGAATTAGCCAGGTAAGGTGCACATGCCTGTAGTCCCAGCTACTCGGGAGGCTGAGGCAGGAGGATTGCTTGAGCCCAGGAGTTCGAGGTTGCAGTGAGCTATGATGCCACTGCACTCCAGCCCGAGGGACAGAGTGGGGACTCTGACTTAAGAAAAAAAAATTTTTTTTCAAAGTTTGATGTTCAGCAGACATGATACTTTCTTAGCACCCTCAGTCACTTAATTGCTCCTGTGTTATCTGTACGCTTGCAATATTCAATAGATGCTTCATTTTTTGTCTAAGGCTGATGGAAGAGCAAGTTGCCTTTTGGCTGGCCCCTGCCACCAAACTGGGTGTTCTGTTCCATCCCAATAGTAAGGTAATGACTTGTATCTTCCTCAATTCCTAGAGTTAAAAACATCTGGTTGACGCCAATGATTTAATTTTACACAATCCCTCAACCTCAAGCTTTGGACAGTGCTTCATGCTTTCTGAATAGTTTCTGAAGCACTTAAGATTGTTGCCACACTGATTCTATTCCAGTGTTTTGCATGCCTTGTATTTTTAAATTCTTATAAACTTTTGTTACTGCAAGAGTATAAAGTGAACTTATTTCCCTAATTACTGCAAATTTAATTTTCAGTTTTTGATTACAAAATTATTTATATGGTTACCTGAGATGATTTATTTAATCCTATATTTATACTTCAGGTAACTGACAAAATTCACATATACATAATTCTCACAACTAAAAAGCTTACCTGTATTATTCAGATCATTTGTAATAAATCCAAACGCCAAGCCTGTTGGAATTACCAAAGCAGCCGTGATCAGAGGGGACGAAGTAAACTCTGTGACCAGTTATTACCATGCACCGACTCAGGGAGGCATTAGCGCCAGGACTCACTCTACCGCAGTCTTAGGCTGGACATGCCGGTGCAGACGTCTGAATTCACTCCCACTCTTGGGAAGCTCACACACAAGTCAGCAAGGATGAATGAAAATTGACCTGTGCTTGGACCAAGTTTTCCTAATGTAACTTTAAGTTCCTTTGTGTTGATACTGGTTTAGATCTTAGGAATATTCTTTGGTGTCTCATTAAATATTCATCTTACTGAATATTTCTTATGTATAAGGCAAGTTATAGACAGTTTTGGTGGGTTAATCCACACAATCCCATCAGGTTAGTATCCTAGTTATCTCTATAGGTGAGGAGACCAAAGCCTGGGGCAGAGACTGTTATATTCTAGTTTAGGCTGATGTGTGTATCCGATCTGCAGAACTGAAAAAACTTTTTCATCAAAACCATCCCTGCAGATTCGAGCTAGATGATCTGTAAGGTTGAATGAACTTTCGATCTTTTTCTCAAGATGGGAAAATGGCATATCGCACTTGAAACCTATTTTAACCCACTTTTCGGAAGGCACTCTTCAATGTCTTCTATATACCAAACATCAGCAAAACATTCCTTCTCTGTCCCCACGAGGATCCCCAGCTTTGTCCCCTCTACCGCCAAATTTATGTGATACTTGGATTATGAGATCCTTGTCTCTGTGGGTCCGTTTCATGTCACACGTTCAGTCTGCAACGGCCAAAACAAACCTACCATTGTTCACGCACTTCCCTGCGACAGCTCGACGGTTCCTCGGGCACCATGACGCTCACTTGCCTTAGCTTGGTAGCTTATCTTGTACCTTCACCCCTCAGCAAACTGAATTCCCTTTCAAACTCCCAGTATGGCCCCACACTGGGAAGCAGGTGAGTTATCTTCTTTTCCATCAGTCTAAACCCTGTGCCTTCTTCGTGGTTCAGCAATCAACCACTTGTTCCTAGTCCTCGCGTTCCATATTCTATTTATGTGTGTGTTACCTGAGAACTCTCCAGCCTTAAATCAAGGTGCTTCAAGAACAAGGACATTACGTTAGCATCTGTGCTGACCACTGTGTTAGATGTGGGCAGACCTGGTCTGTGTATCAAATCAGCCATTTCAATGGATGGGTTTCAACTGTACCCTTCAACAGGCTATTTGGCTACATAAGGATGGCCATCACCTGTCTTCATGGTTTTGTATTGGTGCTGTCACCTTGAAATCAGGAGTAATTTTTTTTTATAAAATGACTTGAAACTAGAATTTAAAATATCACACTAATATTTGCAACAACTTTGTTTACTAGTTATTTCTTTTCCATTTGTTGAAAACATCTATAGTGGTGTTCTGCATGCAGTGAGTGCTCACAGATACTTAGCTATCTGTGGCTCAGTATCAGGTCATAAGACTAGAAACGAAAGGCAGGTGCCACTTTGAACTCAGCCAATTGAGATGTTCAAAGACATGAAACAACTGAGATTTATTATAAGGCAAAAAATAGTGAACAATTATTGAATGCCATTACAAGCCAAGCATCTTCTAAGCATATGACATTATGTCCCTCAAGATTCAGCATATGAGGCAGCTACTACTATGCGTTTACACAGTGAGGGACATTTTGGCTCAGCATTCAAGTCACTCACTCAAATCACACAGCCAGAAGAGCCAGGACTTGGACCAAGTGTAACCACTAGGTTACAAAGGCACATGCCTCAAATTCTGTTGCCACAGACTGATTTGAAATTATTTAAGTCTCTCCTAAGGATGCCATGCCCTGAAACCAAAGACTGATTTTGTTCTCTCCTTAACCTATACCATGTGCCTATGCTCCTTAAAAGAATTTTAAGCTAGATACCACACTCCAATGATGGTAGAAACTAAGTAAAGTGGCCCAATTTCACAACTTTTCAGCCTTTTGAAATCCTAAAAGTGACAATTCATAATGTTCAGGACATAGACTAAAAATATGTGTAACTTTCCTTTCACACAATCAATTTTTGCTTATATTTTTCTTCCTATAGTCAAAGAGGTCCAGGAAAGTATTACGTAAAACGGCACAAGTTTGGATTTGTCAAAGAATGTGGAGCAGCAAGGTCATGAGGTCTGATCTCCCTGACAGTGGACCAGAGGCCTCAGGACAGAGCCTGTTGGCAGACTCACCAGGAGGTTCCCTGCCATTGCCCTAAGGGGAAACCCGTTTGTAATACGGAAAAAATGCTTTTCAAAGTACCCACTTTTAGCATACTTTTGGGAAATTCATATGCATTCAACACACTTGTAACAAAACATGAGACAACGCTGTGTTCATATGAATTAGGGAAGGGGGAAGAGATCAAAGAACTACAAGAAAATGTAGGTGGCTGCGTCAGAATAATACAGTAAGTCACTTGTGAATTTACTGCCAAGTTCACGTGAACCTAGACAATAAGAAAATTATGGATACAGATTAAGTCCCATCTCCCCAAATAGTAGAGAAGGATAGTTCAATCTCATCACTCTATTACAGACATTTAGTTATAGGCAGGTTAGAACTCAAAGAACATGAGCATCTATATTAAAATCCATCTTTGGAAAACAGACTATCTGAAGGAAGACAAATCCAAAATGAAACTGTGTGGTTTCCAGAGCAATTTATTCATTAAAATCTATTCAATAGGCCATCAACAGTTCTCCTGTGTGTATTGTGCTGATAAATAGACACTGAGAGGATTTAACAAGTACGTCATTTAATAAGTCTGAATGCATTTTCACCACATGGTATTGTACACGGTCATCTGTTGACACAGATTTCTTTTTAACAGATCTTAGTTTAAAAAAGTCATAGATAACTGTGAGTTCTGTATAAACCGGTGGACAGTAAGTTAGTTCCTTTGTTTTGACTTATAAGCCTCAACTTCACCGCAGAATAAAGAATGTAGGCCAAAGAAAGCATAATCGGTCACTCGTATAGAACAGTATTGTTTCTATAATTTGAAGCTTTCTGAATTGACGAGTTCAGGCCTGATGTAACTGTAAAAAGATTACTTAATGAATAGACTATATGGAAATTGTACAAAATGTTATTAACTTTAATCATTAACAGCTTAAACAGCACTATATTACTAACTGCTATTCAAAATGAAAACCTGTTTTTGAATCCCCCAGAAGGCAGCGTGTGTACACAACCACGCCACCTTGTACTCAGGGGTGTGTCAACACATATTTTAACAGAAACTTTGGCTTTAGGAAAGAGTCACAAACATTTAAAAGAATGGCTTTAATCGTCATTTTAAGTATACGGCAGGGGAAAAGTGTGCTTTAATTAAATATACATCATACCAGTGATGCTGGCAAGGTTGAAAGTTATTCCTAATGTTGATAGCTATAAAACCTAGTTTGTACATGACAAGACAATGAAAGGAAAAAGCAATCCCTTTGAAACAAGATTTTAAAATAAAAAATGTTCACAGTGGTTTGTATCAACAGTATGCATTTTATGACAAGAACATGTACAGATTCAGAGCACCCTAGGGCTCTCTTTATATCCTAAAGAAAACGAGCATTTACATTATTATGGGTTGTACTGAATTAAAAAAAGATCAATTGTACACTTACCCCTTAGACAGAATAAACTGTCTTGGGATGTACAGCTATAACACCATCATTAAAATTGTTTGCAAAAGGAATAGGGAATTAAAAAACAAAACACTTATTTTTTTTTTTGGAGTGGAGAATCTTTCATTTGCTGTTATAACCAGCAAATGCCATTCACTAAATCAAAAATGGAAGGAAGGGCCCCCACAAACACAGATATATCTGAGCAAGCTGACCAGTACACATTACAGTCTTAAAAATGAAGGTTATATACTATATGTTACAAGTCCCAACTAGGCAGTGTCAAAATGACATCTATTTCTTTGCTTGCTTTGTGATCATACCCCTTGGAGGTGTTACAGGTCTCGTGGCATTCGGCTTCTTTTTCTCTGCAGGCTTTAAAATCTGAAGATTCAAAAGACAGTGCATTTTAGGAAATATACTCAACCCAAAATCTTAAGAGTCCTTAAATCTCATTCAAATCTTTTGTTCAGAAATGTTTTTGACTATTTAAGACTGCTTCAAACAACTGTGACAACCCCACTAGCATATTATCACAAACCAAGCTGACATTTAAACATCTGGTAATCAATGCTGTGATGAACAGATAACATCTATGATCAGGACAAATTATTTTGCCTCTGAGTAAACTGACAATTTTCTGAAGTCTATACCTGGTAGGGAAAGTTCTTTAGAAGTGTTTCTCAAACCCCTAGGGGATCCTTGTACAATCTCTGGGAGCTCCAAGTTCTCCCTGATAATCGGTAAAATAATTGTTTTAATTCATTTAACTGATGACAGCAACATGATTTCAATAGCTGCATTTATGTTTACGATTGGGCTGGCTTGAAGTTTCACAGTTTATCATAATAAGCAAACGATAAAAAGATTGAGGCAGACTCTACATGTAAATAACGCTTTTGTGCTGAGTGAGGGCCAAATGATGTCATGGTACATCAACACATTTTGTGGAAATTAAAGAGCAGAACTAAATCATCACATAGCACTGCGGCCCCCAACCCCCGGGCTGCAGAGCTCCACAGCTGTCATGCCCCGCCCCCTTTCTTTGGAAAAATTGTCTTCCATGAAACTGGTCCTTGGGACCAAAAAGGTTGGAGACTGTGGACATAGCACACCTGGCAGGTGGCAGTTAGTACTATTTTCCCATCCAAGTGGTGATTTAATCTTAGCCGAACATTACATTGACATTATGGTTTTAGGTTTATAGTAAATGAGCCATTAGCAGCATAAGAAGCCAATATATTACTTCGTTTTTATCTACTTAAGTAATGCAAACACAGTTAAGTTCAACACTGGAAGACAGGTCCCATGATAATTTTACTCCTTTAAGAGGGATCCACACATTATTCAACTAGGACAAACACTGGTTATGGGAACATAAATATTTAGCCTGCTCAACATGAACAGTATATAGAAAGTAGCAATTTTTTTTTTTTTTTTTGGAGACAGAGTCTCACTCTGTTGTCCAGGCTAGAATGTCTTGGCGTCAGCCTTGCTCACAGCAACCTCAAATTCCTGGGCTCAAGTGATTCTCCTGCCTCAGCCTCCTGAGTAGCTGGGACCACAGGGGCACACCACCATGCATGGCTAATTTTTTCTATTTTTAGTAGAGATGGGGTCTCACTCTTGCTCAGGCTGGTCTTGAACTCCTGAGCTCAAGCTGTCCTCCTGCCTCAGCCTCCCAGAGTGCAAATATACAGGCGTGAGCCACCGTGACTGGCCTGCAATTTCTTTTTTCAATCAGCAAAATCCAAATATAATAAAAGGAAATAATGTTGAAAGCATGCTCTACCTGAAAAGAACACATTAGTGTTTCATCCACACTCATCATGGCACCTGCATTGTCAAACTCTCCACAATAATTGGGTGCAGAAAACAGAGTGACCAACTGTCTCTTTGCAAAAAATTCATATCCATCTTCAACCACCTTGAAGAGAAAATTTTTTCAGGGTAAGTAGGTGCAAACTTTAGGTGAGTAAAACCACTCTTCAATTTCCTGCTGAGCCTGCTATCCTGTAGGTTCTTTCCAAAGACACTTTGTATAAATAAGCAATACCTACCCACCAAAATCAACAAGGAGAATCTGTGCTCACACACATGCTCTTAAGTGTACATGTAAAATTCAAAATCAATACCTGATGGGCTCTACAAATAAGATCCAAATCATGCTTATGGAGAAATTTTGCAACCACTTCTGCACCAAATGTGAAGGACACTCCTCTGTCATTTTCACCCCAGCCTAAGACATCTTTATCGGGGTCAGACCACAAAAGATCACAAAGAAGACCTTGATCTGGTACATCAGTTGGTCGCATAATTCGCCGAATCTGCTCCATAGATTGAAGATCTGGTGATAAACCTATTAAATGAGAAAAAAATTAAAGAAAGAACTTTTAAAAGGACCTTATCACTTTAACAGTTCCATTTGTCTACAGAGACTCAATGACTGACATGAAAGCTTAAATTAAATCTATGGCTATGTTTTATTTACTTAGTTTTGGTTAAAAAAAAAAACACAATACAGAACCCTGTATATTAAAATCTAGTGATTTTAAAAACTATTCCCCTGAGTGTCTCCCCAGCTGACAGGACTAATGAGCAACATACACACTAGATGTCATTGTTGAACATTTGTAATGACAAGGCACATGCTCAGGTGTGAGGTGGCTCTCTAGGAAACCTGTGCTGTCCACAGACCATCAAGTCTATCAGACCAGCTCACATGTAGTCTAATTATTGTCATCTGAGTTGAAAACTCTACCAAAACCTACATAAGTATAGGACGGCAGAGATAGGGTCTTTGATGGCTGCCTAACTTCTGACCACACATGAAAAGAAATTCTCTTTGCAATTACTGTTTAATTACACTAAACAAAGCACAGTCTCTGAGTAAAGCAAAATAACTTAAAATCCAAGTCAGAAAAGGTTCTGAGAGGATCAAAAACAGATCAAGGAAAAATCTGTTCACATCTTTCTTCAGTGTTCTAGAGGGATCTATGGCACAGCAAATTAACTGCTATTCATTTTATAGTTAAAAATACTTTCTGTTCTATTTTCAAATCAAACTGTTACACAGTCCAGAATTCCCTGTAACAAATCAAATGCTTACATCAGACTTCTGTCCAAATGATCCTGGCTGTTCAGAGTGAACAGTGATGTAACACATCAACAAACGGGTTACCTGACAGAAGTCATCACCCAGTGATAACTCATACATGTCAAAGTGTTCAGTTTTTAGAAGGAATCAAAAGCTATTTGGAAGAAAAATCAGCCCACATACCTCCATGACAGCAGAATATTTTCTCATCCACGATGGCTGCTATCGGTAAACAGTTAAAACAGTCTGTGAAAGTTTTCCATAGTTTAATGTTGTATCTTCTTTTACCTGAAAATTTTAGGATAGTTAAAAAGAGATTATTGTTCTGTAGGTTGATTCTCTCAAAGTTCTGATTACCTTTTAAAATATATGAAACTATGCTTTTATTAAGAATCTCTTGGAGGGGGATTGAGAATTGGATATACATGACACCCGGAGATGTTTGATCTATAAGCAATGAATACATTTTCACATGAAGTATTTTAAGATTCCGCAGAAGTATAAGATTGGAATTCCAGATATGATAATAACTAAGGACTACCATCAAATTCCACCCATCATTTGGTAGCACCAAATGTTTGAAATCTAGTCTGTTTTGTCCAATCTCCACCTACAGACAGCTCCTGTTTCTAAAGGTAATTATGAACAACTCACACATGAGCGATTTCCGCCTTCCTTCTGAGAGCTAACATCCATCCCATCCTCCCCCTCAATAACCTACTGGTAGCGGGTAACTCCCAAGCCCTAAATGCTCTAGCAGGAGGCACAATGATTATAGGGATACAGACTGCTTCTTGCAGGCATCACGGGGTATCTGCACAAATTCTAAATGCTTCCCACAGGACCAACGTCACAGTGCAGTCCTGCCCCCTGCCCAGCACGTGCTCCATGCTTTCTGGAGTCAGTACGACTGACACAAACATGCCTTTAAGCACTGTCTCTACATGAAAATTATGTTTCCAGTTATAAGCCTACTCATAAACCTTGGAAGAACAAATCTGTCTGAACTGATTTAAGGACTGTCCCATGGACAGCCCAGATGTTCAGGTGCCTTTGTCTCCTGTACCTTACCACACACTAAAGCACAATCTTTATTCCTAAACCAAGAGTTTCTCCTTATTTTCTTTTTCTTTCTTATCCTGGGGACTAAAAGGATGTCTAAAGGCTTAAACCTGGACCTCTCCTTTGAGAGTTATTAATAGGACCACACCTTCCACCCCCACAGTGCAAATCAAGCAGGGTAAAGGTTTAGCACAGGATTAGAAATGTAATGCAAATCCAGCAAACATCTGACTTCTCTCTCTGCAGAAGAGAGCTATTTTTTTTCTCCTGATAGTTTCTGGTTTCTCGATGACTAGGTCTAACCCTGACCATGGTTCACTTTGTTTTGCATTTCTTTGGAGGCCACTAATTATTCCCTCTATCCCATATAGTATTTCATTGGAGGATTCTGGAAGCTTATTAACAAATTCTTCCCCCAAAAAGGCTGAAGGGGAACCTGCACACAATCACCACCTCCAATTTCCAATAGAGATAATAATAATAGTACAGGTTAAGTGGCCCTAATCTGAAATGCCCCAAAATTTGAAACTTTTTGAGTGCTGAGAGGATGGTCAAGGAAATGCTCATTGGAGCATTTTGGATTTCAGATGAGGGATGCTTAGCCAGTAATATTAACGCAAATATTCCAAAAATCAACAGAGGCCATGCTGCCTTAACCCTCCTATATTTAGTGATTTCATTCTGTCTCTATTATTTTTTATTTTTTGAGACAAGGTCTCTAGCTCATAGCTCACTGCAACCTCAAACTCCTGGGCTCAAGTGATCTTCCTGGCTCAGTCTCTAGAGTAGCAGGGACTACAGGCACATGCCACCACATCTGGCTAATTTTTTGGTAGACATGAGATCTCACTACGTTGCCCAGGCTGGTCTGAAAACTCCTAGGGCTCAACCAATCCTCACGCCTTGGCCTCCCAAAGTGCTGGGATCACAGGTGTGAGCCACTGCGCCTGGCCCTGTCTCCATTTTCTACTGAAGGCTGTCTCTGAGCAAATCGTCCAATGGCTTCCTTGGAGACTTTTCCTTTCCCACATGCTGCATTTGCCATTACTAATCCTGTTCCTTTCTGAAGTCAGCTTCACTCCTTGATTCTTTTAGTCATGTAACATATACCAGTTTCTCTTGCTGATTCCTTTGCTGTTTTTGTTGGTTCCTACATCAAAAAAGAGTTTTTTCCCTCCTTTTGCCTCTTGGCATCTTAACCAAGTACAGGGCCACTTCGAACCCTGGGAACAGCTGACTCCTGCAAGGTTTAGCCTGGGTAATCACCTAGGTCCCTTCAAGCTCCCAAATCCTAGAAGTCTGAGCCAGAACCTGTAATGCAGTTTCAGATACTACACACAGCTCTGGTGTCAGAAAAGGATCAAACATGCATGTTTTACCCAACAACATACCCCAGTCTTTCCAGCATCACAGTCATGAAGTTAAAAAAGAAAAAAAAGGAAAAGAAATGGTAGTATAGTACTTATTATACTTGGGAAATAAGCAGTGGTTTTAAAATTGTATGAAAATCTACATTTGAATTAAACCTTTCATTTTAATAAAATTATCAGTTTTTTAAAAACAATGCCTATAAGCTGTCAACTGAAAGCTCCCTACGTCAAGGGCGCTTTTCCGCCCACAAGTAGACTGAATGGCGAATTACACCTTCCTGATAAGAGAGGGGAAGCTCGAGCATGTCGGTAAGTGTGCTTCGATGACCAAACAGAAGTCTAAATTGGTATCAACCAACACTGACCTTTCTAAATCATTTTTAAAGGCCTCTGCATTAAATGGAAACTGAAACTGATGTAGCCAATATTGTTACATTAGGATATACATCACATAAGATCGGTGGGATTTGAACCTCATCAGTGAAAACACGGAAGTACTTGCTGAGCTCACAGCTATGTAAAAGGAAACCTTTCTTAACCCAAAAGTAACGTCTGTAACAAATACCCAAAATACAATGTTACAAAAGTCCCTGCCTCCGGTACCTAAGGAGTAGTAACTGCTTTACTAGGATTTCTTTGATACAGACTCATGGCACAGACTGAAGTTGTTCCAGTCAGTCCAGAACCCACCAGATTTCTCTCCCTGATAACCCCTCCCACCTCATCTTCTTATCAGCTGGGATCTCAAGGCCATAGACCAAGCAAACATTCATTTGTGGAAAGGGTTGGGGTAGCAGGGCTCAGTCTATGAACATGTAACCATTCTAGGACCACTTGGAACAAATAAGCTAGCTCAACACACCCCTGTGAAGAGACTACAGGTTACAACTGAAGGCTGGGGGAGGGCCACAGTAACAATCCTTACCTCATCATAAGTATCAGCAAGTGCTGAGTATCTGAAATGTCTTAGTCACCCCTCCACTCTGAACCTGAACCCTCTCCTAGCAAAAATCATGAGCACAAAAGAGGGTGGAGGCAAGTATTCAAAACTTTTTGACATTTTATGGTTACTTAAAACAGTAAGAATCCCTCTACCAAACTGATTTTCAAAGCTTTAAGAATTCTGCTTCCTTCAACAATCAACTCACTCAAAGTTCACCTTCAACTAAACAATCCAAAACGGGTCCCCAAATGCATAAAATATTGCAAAAATAAAAATTATATATTTTTTTACAGTTTTGTTTCCTCTGTTCAGCATATTTTAGGAAAGTAACTGCCATTTTCCCTGGGTGCAGATGTGCCAGAAGGAGAAAAACTACAATAATTTCAAAAACTATTTATATATTGCAAGATTCCATTTATATGAAATGTCTAGAAAAGGCAAAACTATAAACACAGAAAGTAGATTAGTGGTTGCCGGAGGGCTGTGGTGATAGTTACACAAGTCTATAAATTTACTACAAATCCACTGAATTGTACACTTTAAACGGATGAATTTTATGGAATGAAATTATATCTTAATAAAGTTGTTAAAAACAAACTATGTGGACAGGTTCTCAAGAGTTGTACTAAGAATTAAGTTATCGGGCCGGGCGCGGTGGCTCACGCCTGTAATCCTA
>CM052452.1:5459498-5486083 GCA_028533085.1 Varecia variegata
GAGTTCGAGACCAGCCTGAGCAAGAGTGAGACCCCGTCTCTACTAAAAATAGAAAGAAATTATCTGGCCAACTAAAATATATATATAGAAAAAATTAGCTGGGCATGGTGGCGCATGCCTGTAGTCCCAGCTACTCGGGAGGCTGAGGCAGTAGGATCGCTTAAGCCCAGGAGTTTGAGGTTGCTGTGAGCTAGGCTGATGCCACGGCACTCTAGCCCGGGCAACAGAGCGAGACTCTGTCTCAAAAAAAAAAAAAAAAGAATTAAGTTATCTGTGAATACTCACAAAGACTATCTTAAAGAACCACTTCTGTAATCATTACTTCCTAATCTGACCATCACATGATAAAAAAATCTAGAACATTCATTATGTAATATTATAGTGGCAGCATTATTTTTCCACCCAAGAAAAAAAAATTAAGATAAAAGCAAACTAATGAAATAGAAAACATGAGAGAGAACATATTACAACATATCACCTAAGCTCTCACAAATTCTAACAGAAGTATGTGACAGTTCAGTTGATGACAAAAGTATCTTAATCTAAACAACTCTTTCTTAGATGTAGAAAGTACTTACATTCATCATAAAATCCATAAATTCTATTGATGCTGGCACATTCATGGTTCCCTCTGAGAAGAAAAAAATTCTCAGGATATTTGATTTTGTAGGCCAGTAAGAGGCAGATAGTCTCCAATGACTGCTTCCCCCTGTCCACATAGTCCCCAAGAAACAGGTAGTTGCTTTCTGGCGGGAAACCTCCATACTCAAAAAGTCGAAGCAAATCATAGTATTGCCCATGGATATCACCTAGAAGCAAGAATTTTGTTACACAGTGTTTCCATACTTAGAGCTTAACCCACTAACAAAGCTTTGGGAAGACATTCTTTAAATATTCATTGCACAATGGCATTGACCTCTAGTAATGAGTTTAATTTGACAGCCAATACTAAGTAATTTGTAATCTTGCATCATATTTAGTTCAGTTGAGCCTAATAAAAATTTTAAGTGTGTGTATGTCCAGAACCTCACACAAAATTCAACTAATTAAGAATTTATTTTGTGGAAAGGAGTGTTATGTCTAGGAAGGCCTCTTGCCAAGTAACGTGGTTTTCCTTCCAGGTTGGCTGATCAGTATCAGATCTCTGACAGCTCCGTCTCCGGGTACCGTGTCAGCAGAACTGCTGTACTTTTAGTTAGCCTTGGCCCCACAGAAACAAAAGCAGACACTCTACACCCATCAGTGCTTTCAGCTTTCGATTTCTCCCTGCCAGCTAATGCCCAAGAGCATTTTACCTTAAAAAACATGCACACAAAGTTTTATGAGTGTAGTCAAATATGATAGAATATATCATTACTCAAATGAATAAAGTATAGTTTTTATATTATATTGAGTTAAAACACAGATTTCTGCTTCTGTTATATAAAAAACAGAACCATAAACCAGCATCAAGGAAGTTCTATTTTTAGAAATAACCAGTGTTGCTTTAAGCTTAAACACAATCCTATGTATTCAGTAGCTCAGATCTTATCTTAGCTCTCCATTCTTCATCTCATTTTTTTCTCTGCAATGTTTACATGCCTTCAGTGAAATAACTTTTTAAAAACTTAAGTAATTTAAGTAAACTAAGTCCATTGGAGGCATTTATTCTAAAGCCACTATTTAACTTAATTTTAAGTAATTCCAGGTTATTCATAAATAGGAAATGATTCTGCTAGCTAATACAAGTTCATCAGCACATCCTCGACTCAGTTAATCACACTGTAACCAAAGATAATTTAGTATGCCCAAAACTTACCACAAATTTTGAGTGGTGCTTCAAGTTCTAGTAGGATAGGCTGACTGAGAAAGATCTCACGAGACTTTAAGCACAGTCCTCTGATTTCATTCTCTTGTAGCTGGACATTCTTACCAGGCTTGGACCCTCTCACTGCAGGGGGGAAAAACCCCAGTTATTCCAACAAAGCCAAAATACAATTTAATATACAAGGTTTAGACAAAGAGGGGACAAAAACATGGTTTAACTAGCTTTCTGACTGGCTTCATTTTCAGTACACTTGTAAAGAATGTGGGTTTTTTTGTTTTTTTGAGACAGAGTCTCGCTCTGTTGCCCGGGCTAGAATGAGTGCCGTGGCGTCAGCCTAGCTCACAGCAACCTCAAACTCCTGGGCTCAAGCGATCCTACTGCCTCAGCCTCCCGAGTAGCTGGGACTACAGGCATGTGCCACCATGCCCGGCTAATTTTTTCTATATATATATTTTTAGTTGGCCAGATAATTTCTATTTTTAGTAGACACGGGGTCTCGCTGTTGCTCAGGCTGGTCTTGAACTCCTGACCTCGAGCGATCCACCCGCCTTGGTCTCCCAGAGTGCTAAGATTACAGGCGTGAGCCACTGCGCCCAGCCAAGAATGTGGTTTTTAAATGGTGAATTAAAATCTTAGGACAGGATTTCAGAGATTATTTAAGTGCATCTTCTATACCAAGTTAAGACTTCATAGTATCCAGAGCAAGGGGCCATCCTGTCTGCCATCTTGGTGCTGTTAGAAAGTCTTCCTTTCACTACCTAGCTCCCCAAGGAAGACAGCTCCAGGCCTCAGTCCACACCCAAGCCACACAAAGTGGCCTTGTCACAACAGCCCACCCACCAGGACTTATTGCCTCTACTCTTCTCTTCTCCAGCTTTATAAATGATGAATGAGTGAGTACGTGCACAGCAGGAGACTTCAAAAGAGTTTGTCCTGAGAACTGTTAGTTTTACACTGTGGTAGTAGGGATGCTCAGAAGCCTCCTCCATCAGTGTTTACAGGACCATGAGCATCTATCTCCTCAAGGGTCTCTGATTTACCTATAAAAAAAGCATTTGTGTTCATAATCATGCCTGTACAGGGCAAAGGAAAGTCAGCATGTGCTCCTAGTAATCTGAACAGATAAGAATCGATGGGAGAAAGAAATCACTGCACAGCACGGGGCATTCTAATCTCCAAAGTGCTCACCTACAGAGGACTCAGAGTTCTAGACTCACTGTCGAAGTGGAAGGCTTAGTAACATAATAATTCATTTATCAGCAGGTAGGTAGTAGGGGAAATGAAAAAATTTTGTTTTAGTTCCAGTTGTAACAGATTAGACAATCATTAATACAGAGTAAATAGCACTGAATTGCTAAATGTACCTTAATTTTACAGTTACAAAGTGGCCCCTTCATGAAACTGGCAATCCAGCCAAACTGCTTGCCAGCAGTCTGTGCTGAGTGTGGGACCTGATTATCCGCAACGTGCCTGAGTCCAGGTCTTTATACTTGTTTTGAACAAAAGATTGATGAGATGGCATTCTCTGAATTAAGACTGAAGTAAAAACATAGGACCAGACTAAATATAGATCTTAAGGCTCCATCTTCCCACCAATAAACCCAGTATCAAGTGATTTAGTGTTAACGAGACTACGAAATCTATCAGATTACATAAATGTTGCTAATTTAAATTTTATTGGTTTTGGAGGCTTTGTTTATATTCAAATTATAAAATCATCTGGCCTAATAACTAAATAAGAGCAAGAAGTTTAACTGGCTTGTATCTAGCTTTGTTCTATAAATACCTAACTAACCGTATTACACGGCAATAAAAATTACTCAAAAAACTGATATATTTGTTCGGAGTCTTTTCTCATTAAAAGGGTTGTGTCTAAGTTTGAGAACTATTGCCCCAGGTAAAGTCATCTTCAGCCTGAAATGGCCACTGAAATTCTGAATTCTCTAAAGAAACAAGTTTTGAGCAGAAATGGAACTGTGTGTAAAGGGGTATTTTTTTCAATGAAAAATATTAAGAAAGATGACAAAAGACAAAGGACAAACTCTTGAAGCACACAATGAAGTGAAAATTTTTAAGAGATAAGGCTGGACTGGGAGCCATCCAGGAGACCCAAGATTCTGGACTAATTCTATACTTTGGGAAAATCACTTCACTACTTTGGTCTCTTTCTAATCAAAATGCTACAAAACAATAAGCAATAAAAGGGAAAGCATAGTAATGATAACCTTTGATGGAAGATATGAAGCAGATGCATATGTAATACAACACCAACTGAGCAATAAAAAATGCTTTTTTCTAGAAGAACCACAATAATTTTCTTTTTCTCTCTAGACACCAATACACAGTAAAGAACTCAAGAAACACTCCCAGTGGCAAAATGGTGGGATCCCTGCTTCACTGGCCAGAAAACCCCAATCATTAGTGATTTCACCACAAGTTAGCAAAAAAACTTGGAAGACTGCCCAGTGGGAAACTTTTATTTTTGGCCAGGAGGGAACTCCTAGAAGCTTCTGGTTTCAACCTGAATTTTTTTTTTCAGCAGAGTTCCACACTTGTGAATGGGTAGTTCCTTCTAAGTCTTTCAGGAGAATACTTCTGCAATAATTGTCTTACATACATATGAATGGCAGGCTTATTTTATTATATGAATGCTAACGCATTAAAGCAATGCCATCAGATTAAATCAATGTTGCTAACATAAATCTTGGCTTTGGAAGCTTCCTTCCACCACCTTTAGACATAGTTTACGACAGTTTAAATTCTCTTGTTCTGTTTTTCAGTTTGTCCTGAGTGGGTGCATTCAGAGATTAGTAAAAAGCGACACTACTAACAATTTAAAAATTATTCTGAATGTGAAGATTAGATGCACTTTTTCCAGAACAAATAAAGATTTATTTATATTTGAAGAATGGTGCTCATCAAAAACATCAACAAACATGGTCTCAAAGCTTCTTAAATTCCCTACATTTAGCGCAAGGAAAATAAATTATAAAAATAGAAACTGCCAAAACCATCGTCCATCAATTGGTGTACAGCTGCTCATCCTTCAGGCCTCTGCTCACACACTTCACCCTGGAAAAGCCTCTCTCATCTCTCTCCCCTCACAAGCCTGCTCCATGCCTCCTGAAATGCTCTAACAATGTCCACTCCCCACCACACCCTGTACTTTGAGTTACACTTGCCAGTTTGCTTCTGCTTGTTCATCTGGGCCCCTGGTAGAATGTAAACTGAGGACCACAGAAGTATTGCTCTGCAGTGCCCACGAGCCATGGGCCAATATACAGCAGGTACTCAAAATTTGTTGCATGAATGTAGTCTGGATAAATCTTTAAGTACTGTTGACTTGTGGCATTAGAATGAAACACTCCTGAGTAAACACTTTGGATTAATAAAAAACCTGTTTCTGTGCTTTAAAATTACAAACCAATGGTGCCATTTTCCTACCAGGCTTTACTGGAATATTTTTCCAATTGTGAAAATTTAGGATTGTTCTCAAATTTCACATTGAAGATAACTGTCTAGCAGTTAGAAGATAAAAGATTTCAAAATGGGTTTTGACAGTCCAAGTGAACACTAGATATTTCTTAACAGTTGTTCTACCAGCCAACAGCATTAAAATCAATTTCATTATTTTTAATGTCTATCAAATAGAATTATTTATTTGTTGTAGCTAATATTTACTAAGCACTTACTATTTGCTGGACACTGTGCTAAGGGGGCTTTACATTGTCACTTAATCCTCTCAACAATCCTATCACGTTAGGTACTATCACCTCCCATTTTACAGGAGTTCAGGGACTTGGTCCAACGTCACACAGCTTATAAGAAGGACACGAGGCTCCGACTCTAGGTCTAGTACTTCCACCATATCACCCTCCCATTTAAGAATTTGTTCTACATTAAACTTCCAAACCAAAGGAGTTTTTAAGCAGGATAAATTACCAAAACCCAAATATATAGTCATTGCTCCCTAAGAAAAATTCAATATGAAATATAAAATCATAACACATCCTTATGCACAGGAGGCATTAAATAACAACTAAATTATGGGAACCTGTTAGACTATCAACACTTATTTACCACGCTTCAAATATCCAACAAAATCACTGCTAAACACCTACACAGTGCGCCAGACCTGTGCTAACCGCTAGGAATACCCTAAAACAACAGAATGGGCAAGAACCTTGTCTTTTTCCTCATGAAGCTTACATCCTAGAGGAGGTAATGGAAAATTAAGACAAACCAGGTAATTGCAGATTGTTATTATAAAAACGCTATGAGAAGAACTATTCCTCCATAAAAATTATAAAACTAGAAGCTCACCTTAAGAATAGTATCTTCAAAATTATTTTAAAAAACCCCAAAGGCATGAATGTCGCCCTTTTAGTGCTATTAGCTACAAAGAAAAATACAAACAGCGCAGCTCTGCTCAATAAACACCAGTCAATTCTTACCTTGAAGTTTAAAGCTCTCATTGTGCTCTGTGTCCAACAGGAGAAACTTACACAAAAGAGACCCTAGGTGGGAAATTCAAGGGTCGTCACCCTATCATATCTTTCTAAGTAGCAGTTCAAATAGTTAATATAAAATTATTTCAGGCTGGGCGTGGTGGCTCACACCTGTAATCCTAGCACTCTGAGAGGCCAAGGCGGGTGGATCGTTTGAGCTCAGGAGTTCAAGACCAGCCTGAGAAAGAGCGAGACCCTGTCTCTACTAAAAAAAAAAAAATAGAAAGAAATTAGCTGGACAACTAAAGATATATAGAAAAAATTAGCCGGGCATGGTGGCGCATGCTTGTAGTCCCAGCTATTTGGGAGGCTGAGGCAGAAGGATTGCTCAAGCTCAAGAGTTTGAGGTTGCTGTGAGCTAGGCTGACGCCACAGCACTATAGCCAGGGTGACAGAGTGGGACTCTGCCTCAAAAAAAAAAAAAAAATCATTTCAGCCAGGTGCACTGGCTCACACCTGTAATCCCAGTGCTTTGGGAGGCCAAGGCAGGAAGATCGCTTAAGGCCAGGAGTTCAAGACCAGCCCAGGTAACACAGTAAGACCCTGTCTCAAAAACAACAACAACAACAACAACAACAAACCCCAAAACCTAGCATGCGCCTGTAGTACCCGCTGTTTAGGAGGCTGAGGCAAAAGGCTCATTTGAGACCAGGAGTCTGAGGTTTCAATGAGCTATGACTGTGCCACTGCACTCCAGCCTGGGTAACAGAGCAAGACCTGTCTCAAAGAGAGAGAGAGAAAAAAGCATCAAAATGTTAGCTGAAGTATAGAGCCAAAAGAATTGAAAACAGGAACTCAGATAGTTGTACATGAATGTTGACAGCAGCACTATTCACAACAGGAAAAAGGTAGAAATAACTCAAATGCCCATCAGTGGATGAAGAGATAAACAAAATGTGCTCTATCCATACAACGGGATATTAGCTACCAAAAATGAAGGACTGATATATGCTAAGTGAAATAAGCTAGTCATAAAAGGACAAATATCATATGATTCCACTTGTATAAAATATCCAGAATAGGCTGGGCATGGTGGCTCACACCTGTAATCCCACAGCTTTGGGAGGCTGAGGCGGAGGATTCCTTGAGGCCAGGAGTTGGAGACCAGTCTGAGCAACAGAGCAAGACCCTGTCTCTACAAAAAATTAAAAAAAAAAATTAGCCAGGTGTGATGGTGCATGCCTGTAGTCCCAGCTACTCAAGAGGACTTGCTTAAGCCTGGGGGCTCCAGGCTGCAGTGAGCTATGATCACACCACTGCAACACAGCCTGGGGAACAGGGTGAGACCCTGTCTCCAAAAAAATAAAATAATTTCAACAATCCAATGCCAATAAATTCTTATTCCAATGAATAAGAATTCTATTCCTCAGATGGAGTGCTTCTCAGAAACCCAAGTGCTAGGTACTACATGGAAATAAAATCAGTAAGCACTGTGAACATATAAAGGTTCATGATCAATACATTAAAATATCAACTTAGATCTAAAACGTGACTTTTTAGTAAAAGCACTTATCTGGCTAGAGAGTCAGAAAAATGCATTATGTTCAGCAAAGGCTGTTCTTACGGAAACATACCTAATCTATCTAGCAAATCACTAACATGAGCACATCATAAAAACTTCCTCACAGTTTTATCGAAAACTGATAAAAACTTGAAATTATAAAAGAATTTAACCGGTTACTATTTACAACACCAGCTTATCCTCAAAAGCAACACCAACTTCTGACAGCCTGGCAACAAGCACAGCAGAGATGAAAACTATGGAAGGAAATTTAAGACGAACTTGAGATTTATGAAGAATAAAAAAATATTTTCCTGTCACATAAAGGCCCCTTAACTGTTGAAAGAAAACCATATTAAAGAAATAGCACACACCAAAAAAAGCCGCAGCTGAATAAAATAAAGCTTTAGAACCTAAAAAAGGCACCACCAGTATAAAAATAAGTCAACAGAGATTTTGCTGTTTTAAGATAATCCTATTAAAGTAGGTGGTAATCTTAAGAATATGCCACATCATATTTATTTCAGTGAATCAATAACCTCATGATATTTGACAGATTTAGGAAATTAAGACCTTGAATCAAAACAAAACACCAGTAAATATTTGCAACATTAAACTTTCCCACAAACAACTCAGTTCTTTTCTGCAAAAAATATAAACCACAAAAATGTTATCAAGAATCCTTCAGTTTCTTTGCAAAGTCACCGCTGGAAGACTTACACTTTCTGACCATCTTAATTGTTTCCACACCATACTCTCCCCTATCTTGACTTTTCTAACTGTTGGGGTTATACTTCAGGCATTTAGAGGTGACACCAATTTTCTCAGGACAGCGAGTCAGGATGTAGCTGCCAAACACTGCCCACTGTTCTCAATAAAGTATCTTGAGTTTTCTACACTTGAGTCCACTGAACAATGTTTAACTTCCCACAGTCTAAGAACACATTCTGATACAATACCACTGAGTAGACTGCACATCTGACCCTACATTTTATGAATTTTCACTTCCTATAGGCCTTACTATCAGTGACACCCACTCCCCTCCAGATGAGAAATGCCCGTAAACCCCAGTGTAGTGGAGAAACTGGAGATTTCAGACACATCATCAAGATCCATAAATAAATCATCTGTTCTTCATGTTTTAGATACAGAGGTCTGATCCTGAAATATAAAAATTTGTCCTACATATGCATACGATCCAAGGAAATAAAATTTTTATTCCCTTTGAATAAGACGGTCCAGTTTCCTCATCTACAAAGCAATTCGCACCCAGAATATTATCTCCCTCACATTTCAATCTTTAAGGTCTACTAATAGCCCCAACTACAAATTAAGTGAAATGGTTAAGTCCATATATCATCAATCATTTCCCTGCTTCAGGATCAGTAATTCTCACCCAGTCACATGATTTTGCATAACAGGTCACAGGTTTATAATAGGAACGTAGTTTCAAATACAAAATCACCTTGCCAACTTCTACAGAGGATTTACTGCTGGGGCTACTAATGCTTGGCCCAGCCCGCCTCCGCTCCCCGAGTTTTGAGGCGAATCCAGGCCTCTGCTCTTAGGTGTCACCCTCCCCCACAGCACAATAGAATGACATACACAATTCTGTTAGATTTCACTGCTGCCTCCTGCTACTGACAAGCAAGGGGGCACCGTGTGCACAACAGAGTAATCCTTTTTTGATGCTGTGTTTAAAAAAGGACTCATGAAAGCTGCAGATCATCTGTCTCCAAAAGAACTTCCCTGCCTTGCCTAGTAGGAAAGGAAGTGGGCATACAACTGACATGATGGAAGGGCTTCCAACACAGTTCTTATAAATTAGGGAATTAGCAAGTCACAATTTGGACGTTATTGTTAAAACTCCCTGCTGCATAAAAAATAATTACAGATGTTCATTACAAAAGACTGCTTTTGTTTTCTTTGGTCAGCATTTTAAGAACTCTGCCCCTCCCTTTTTACCGTTGTATTTGCCCTTTATTATCTTTAGGACCAGAGACGGCTTTTTAAACCACTAGAATACGGACATATTTCCTATTACACCAAAAAGCTGAATTCGTGGGTTATTTAAACTATCTTAGAGTTTCAGAATGTCTAAACACTATCTACAGAACAATCCTTATACATCATCAGAGGATTAAACTGGTAAACACTTTCTGTGAGCCAGGGCAGAGGTCATATTAATATTTAAATCACTAAAGCAATCAGACAATTAGGCAGAGCCTGACATGGTCTTGCAGTTTGACAATGGCCTTTTTCAGAGTGAAGAGCTTCTTGCAAACCAGGATGTGCATTAAGATTAAGTTACAATCACTTGCATTGCAAGAAAAATGCTAGCCACCCTTGTTCCTTGAAGGAGGTCATTTACAAAAGCACCCCAAATCGCACTTTTCTCCAACACAGTAGAGAATCAGATCAAATCATCAGCTGGTTTACTTTCTCTCTATATCACATTTTACTATGTAGTTATTTAAATAACTAATAGCAGTTATACTAAGGAGTAACAACTTTAAGGTTTTATCAGCAGCAAGGTAGAGCCTGGATAAAAGCTTCCAAGGTGGGTTACAGAGGTGATGCCTGCCTTACTAAAAACTACTCAGAGTTTAGAGAAGAAAAGAACCGCAAAGCTGCAGTGATCTAACATCTAAACCAACATGCTGTTTTTCTCAAATAAGACTTCACTTCTGAGTTACCTTTCTAGTACTATTACTGAGCCACTTCTCAACTAGCTCACACAGCCCTCAAGCTTAAAAGACCAATCCTTAACACGTAAAAATGTCTGAAAGATCACAAATGTCGTATTTCTTCCACTTTCAGATATACTTAAATCTTAAAATTTTTAGGGAAAAAGGTTTTGGGGGCATTACAGAAAGCACAAAAATTTATTGTCAAAATCCTCTAACTCAGATGTAGGCATATCCTCAATGGATCATCTTCAACTGCTTCTCTGCTGATATCCATGAGGAAAAAATGAATTTCAAGTATGTGGTGCAACTAGACTATTCCAGAGGCATTAAAATGCACTGCTTTATTATACTAATTTCAGCAAAAAATGATATATTAAAAAAATCTGGTTTTCAAGTGCAACATAACATGCAATGAGGGCTGGGTGTGGTGGCTCACACCTGCAATCCTAGCACTTTGGGATGCCAAGGCAAGAAGAGGATCACTTAAGCCCAGGAGTTTGAGGTTGCAGGGAGCTATGATGACGCCACTGCACCCTAGCCTGGGCAACAGAGCAACTCTGTCTCAAAAAAAAGAAAAAGAAGAAGATAAATCACTGATCTCATTTTAGATGAATTAAATTTGCCAGGCAAATTTCTCTGCATGATTTTAAAGATTAAAATTAACAAAATCTGTTATGTGAATACAGAGACAGTTATGGGCAAACCAGAACTTAAATGAACAAGACTTAAATGATCTTAAAATTCTAATGTTTCTAATCCACACAAATTCCAATTTTTCCTGTTTTCTCGGAGAAATAAAGCCCACTCTGGTCTAGCCACACACATCTCTGCAAAGATGTGCAGAATTTAAAAATTTAGAAAGATATTTGATAAAAAGTTCCTCTTATTCCAAACTAATCAGTTTCTCACCAACTGCTTGCTGCCTCATATAAAGAACTGTATTAACTAGTATGAAAAGTATGCCAGGCACTAAATGACAAGGTTTTCACCCTACAAATGGCAGCGACATTTCAAGAGCATTTCAGGGGTCCTTAATGACATTTAGTGGGGTTTTCTTTTAATAAAGCATAAAAGGAAAGAATGCACAGATTAATGATGAGATATGTTCAGAGTTTCATTTTAATACCTTACTTTAAAAGGTCTGCAAATTCTAACACCAGAGCTGTCAAACACTCCATCACTCATAGCATTTATATTCCAACAATGTTTTAGGAGGTCAGTATAAAGGCAAAAAGCAGTTAAAACACAGCCAAATTCACACCAAATGCCCAAATCAAACAGGGGATTTGAATGAATTTCTCCAAAGTCTTGGATGAGACATTAGCATCCAGACATGCTCTTGAATCTGAGAGAAGCTCAATTCAGCTTCCCTCTTCACTATCTCAACCTTATCCCTCTCCCACATCAATATGAATCAATTGCCAGGCACCTCACATGGCTTAGGTGAGCCAAAATTAAAGCTTATTTTAACCTTTGCTTAACCACGGAACACTTCCTTCCCTCCTTCATAGGGTGACAGTGGAATGTAGCCAGTTCTAGCTCCTGGCCACCTGGGTTTGAAACCTGACTGTCACTAACTGTGTGACCTTGGTCAAGCGACTTCACCTTTTAGTTCCTTCTGTAAAACTAGAAAAAATAATAGCACCTATGTTGCAAGGTTGTTGGGAGAACTGAACGAAATCTGTGGTAAGTGCTCAAAGAATGCCTAACACACTGTAAGTGCTTTAAAAGCGTTAGCTATTATTATTATAGTACAAATTTGATGAACGCAAAGCGCTTAACATGAGATAACGATACTGTCATCGCCGGTTTCATGTTGGGATGCATGTTCAGGGCAACAGCGCAGAGACGTCTCCAAGATTAGGACAACTTAAAAGGATTTGGGGGCAAGAGAAGATAGGTTCTCACATCTCTTGAGATGCGAACGTTCGTCACCAATTAACAAGAAATCCATCCCCCGACCCCAGAACCACGAAAATAAAAAAAGCAAGCAGGAAAAGAAGCCCCGAAACCCGGTGGGACCCATACCCCCATCAAACTGCTTTCCGAAAGGACTAGTACCACAAACTCCATCTCGCAGAGAAAAGTGCGGCACACGCCGTCCAGTAGGTCGGACTGGGGCCCCCAGCCTTCTCTCTCCAAAGACTGGTCCAGTTTGCGGGGGGCAAGTGGATAGAGGCGGGAAACGTGGGGGTGGGGAGCAGAGTTTTCAAATTCCACGGCCAAGAGGAAAAGAAGCTACATCCCCATGCAATGAATGAGAGGAGCCAGGACAGTCGGCGGGTGGCGCCAAGTTCGGGACCCTAGGCCGGCCTCCCTCCGGCTGCAGCCCTCAGCCGGCGGGCCAACTCGCGGGGCTCACTCCCCGCGGCGCTGCAAGCCCAACCGGCCTCCCAACTTCCCTCCCTCGAACCCCCAGGGCCGCCTGCCGCCCGCGGGCCCGCCCCCCCCAGCCTGCCCGCCGCCCCCGTCACCTTCCAGCAGCCGTTGAATGATGCTGTCGATGTTGAGTTTATCTATATCCGCCATCGCCTTCCCACTGCCGACCCTCCCGCAGCGGCGCCGCCGCCGGCTCGCGCCCGGGACTCACGCCTCCTTTCCCACGCCACGAGAAGGGGCGGTGGTGGCGGCGGTGGCAGCAGCCGCGGCGGGTCCCCCCCCAGCCGCCCCGCTCCCTGCTTCCTCCTTCTCTCCCCACTGGAACCACGAGAAGAACAAAATGGCCGCCGACTCCTTAGCCAGCCTCGGCGGCGCACGGATGCGCGCGGGGAGTGCGGCGGCCCGACCGGCACTTCTTTATGGGCCATAGGGCGCGAGGGAGGGGGCGGGGCCAGGGCGCGGGAGGGGGCGGGGCCAAAGCTTGGGGAGGGGGAGGAGACGGTTGAGCGTAACTGCGTCCGCGCGCGGGATCCTTCCGCCAAACGGGTCGAGTAAATAGGTCCTCTGGCCGGAGTGTGAGTTGCAAAGTTGCACGTGGGAGCTGGAGCCGGGGGAGTAAATGCAGCTGTGCACTCCGAGGACTGCAACCTCCGTCGGATCCTGTACATTGAGGCCAGATGTTTACAGACCTGGCCATGTGGGAGCCCATCTAGGGATTTCGGGGGTCCTGGAATTTACCCCTTAAAATAAATATGGGGTGGAGGAGGAGAGGGAGAATAATAAAGAGAAGTAGGTTGATTTATTTTGAATTCAGATATGCTGGGACTTGGGAGACAAGGAAGGTTTATTTGGTGACTAAAAAGAAAAAAAAAAACTCTTCCAGATAGGTCAAAGTGATGTTATGCATTGTTGAGTGGTGAGAATATGTGTGTATTTGCGTATATTTTTTGTGCGCTTCTGTAACTCTACCTTGGGGAAAAATATGCATCCTCAAAAAAAAAATTTCATCATCTCTACCTTTGGATTATGTTTCTTGAACTCAGAAAGTTATATAATCATCGGAGCGGTTACCCTGACTCCAGCCAGGGCGAAGTTGAACGAGCGCGTGCAGGAGATAAAAAGAAGTTGCAGATTTCTCGCGTCCGAGCCCCGGGCGGGAAGAGAAGACAGAGTTTACGCAGGCGGGCTGCGCGGGCGGGCCCCGGGTTCTATAGACACCCCGAGAAACTTTGGTGCATTCCCCTCCGGCTTCCCTGCCTCCCCAAGTGCACGCCTTTCCGGGGGGGTCCCCAAAACTGTGCCACCTCTGGGGACTGAGCGTCACCTTTAGCTGGGTTTGGGAGTGCAGCCCACACTGTGTAAACACATCTCTCTTTTCTGACCTTTCCATTTATCTGTTTCTTCCTGCAGCGCTTTACAGTTTGCAAAGCGCTTTCCCTCCCCAGAGAAATTCACTTTGTTTTCCAAGGCACGCAGGACGCACGAATTCCCATCTCCGGATGCCATCCAGGTGAGCACCCGCTCTCTGGTGCCGGCTCGCTGCTGGCACCGGGCCGCTGAGGCTCAGGGATCAGCCTCTAGCTCTGCCTTGCCCAGCCACCAACTCAATCTCCCGTGCTACGGCTCTATCCACCAGAAGTCACACGAGTGTCTTTGGTCAGACCAAGGCACTGAGCCCAGGTGGTGACACTCGGAGGCAGTGCCCAGCGCTGCTGTGAACATCTGGCTGTTCAGGTCAGAGTGGCTCTGGCTGGAGTCCACGAGACCTTGGGCTCCTCCAGGGCAGGTTGCATCATCGAAATGGCATTTAGAGCAGAAATATGAAAGACAGTGATTCATTCGGCAGACAAATATTTATGGAGCACCTACTCTGTGCCAGGCATTGTTGTAGGCAGGGAAGCAAGAGTGAGCAAGACAGACGAGGCTTTTCTCCGTGAAGAGTCATTTAGTAAGCCGGGTGGACAATAAACAAAGATGCAAAGAAATATCAGCTTCCGCTAAGAGCAGTGGAGAGAAAAAAAATACTACCGCCTTCATTTTCTTCGTATGTGCCAAAAATTATCTCTTTGAATCCCCAAGACAGTCCTAGGAATGATGTACTATTCCTATCACCCCCATTTTACAGATGAAGAAAGTGAGGCACAGATAGGCTAGGCTGTTTGCTGAAGGTCACACAGTAAGTTACAGAGCCAGAGCAGGAACTCAGGACAGCCAGAAACCACAGCCCTTGTTCATGTTCAATAAATCCCACAGTGAATCCCCGGCAGCAATCACAACCCTGGCACGTACTGAGCACAGGATCAATGTGGAACCCAATGGAATGATCTAAATGTGTCTCTACCCACAATGGGAGTGCCATAATTTTCCACAGACAAAGTGGCAGGTGTGTTGACCTCTGTCGACATCGTCAGGGCTGGAAGAGGACTTCAGACTGATCTGGGACACGGGGAGAGCCTCTGTCCCCCGGCTGTTCTCCACTGGGCAACTCCCCTCCAGAGTGCAGTTTTGCTGGCACATCCTACGAGATTAGTTGGCTCCGAGCCTGGAGTGGCAGAGCTCACAGGAGTGGGGCTCAGCGGCACCCAGGAACCAGCCAACAGCTCATGGAGGAAAGAACTCATTGCCTGTTGGCCTTCCCTGTCATTATCAACACTAGTGGCTTCCCTAAGGACCAGCAGATTTTGCCAGAAAGGCTACTGCCTAATAGCTGGAGTGTCCCTTCCCCTCCCTAAGCCCCAGTCTGACTGTAAAATGAGGAGAGTGGATTAAAATGTACTTTTCAAATGTGCTGTCTTCATGGCTCCACAGAGCTTTCTTGGGGGGCTACTGAAGATCTTGGGGAACTGATGATTATAAGAGAGGGGTGGTGGCTAAAATATTTGAAACCCAATAGTATCTCTAAGGATACTTAGGCGTTGAGGGGGATCCCAGCACCTAAAGGGACCAGGCTGATGATATGCAAGAATTCAGCTGGCTAGGTGGGGCTGTAGCTAACTGAGCCCCAGTTCCCTCTGAGGGGGTGACCGAATCCCGGCTCCAGTGTACTGGTGCCATGTGGGAAACTTGGGTCCTATGTGGCCAGATCCTTAGTTTTCAGTAGAACTTAGGGATTTCCATGTGAAATGTTCCAATTTTAAAAAATTGATCATGACACTCAAATTGTTCTAAAACAGTGTGTGAAGCAGACAAGGCATGTCTGTGGGCTACATTTGGCCCTGGGCCAACAATTTGGAACTCTGTTCTAGAAGGTTGGAGATGAACTCTTTCCTTTCCCTCCCCCCAATTTAATAAGCATTGGGATTATTGTTAAATAATTGGAAGAAGTGTTTGTGATGAGGTTTGTCCAAAAATCTGGCCCTCCCTGGACACTATAAAGGTTTTATACAAAGTAGGGAACCATGGGGAAAAAATATGGGCGAAAGCTCTTTGACAAAGTCCGAAGCTATTTCAGTGTCCTGCGGTACGACCAGCAGACACTGGTATTCTTTTTGGCAAATGTTTATCGAGGCCTCACTTGGTGTCAGGCACTGTGGGGACACAGCAGTGAATAAACCAGACATAGTCCCTGTGCTCGTGGAGCTCCCAGACCAGCAGAGGAGACAGGAACAGAGAAACCAATCAAAGGGGATAATTTCGGAGGGTGGTGAGTTTTATGAGAAAATGAGAAGAGGTCATGTAACCACATAAGAGAACTCTGAGGATTGACATTTGAGTCAAGATCTAAAGCATAAGGAAGAACAAGTCATGGAGAGAACTATTAATACATAGGGGAAGATCATTCCCAGCAGAGGAAACAGCAAGTGCAAAGGCCCTGAGGTAGGAACAATCTTCCAGTTTTGGCAGGAGTGCCGTGTGAGGGGTGGGGGAAGAGTGTTAGGAGGGGAGGTTGGAGAAGTGGGCAGAGGCCAGAACACTCAGGGCCTTATGGACCATGAAAAACATTCGGATTTCATTCTAAGCCTAGTGGGAAGTCACTGTAGGGTTTTAGGTAGAGGAGTAACGTGATCTGATTTCATTTTTTAAAATAAGCTTTTTATTTTGTAACAACTTTAAATTTACTGAGAAGTAGCCGAGATGGTAAAACAGTTCCCATGTGCCTTTCACTCAGTTTCCCCTTCGTGTTAATGTCAACAGCCATGGCATTGCTCTTAATTTTTCTTAACACTTAAATCATAAAGAAATGGTGAACATAAAATATCATCTAATATCATTACCTAGAGAGCATCTTCTCCTAAATAAGTTCTGATTGCGTTTTGGGGGAGGGAGGATGAGATCTCGCATATTGCCCGGGCTGGTGTCCTGCAGCCTCAGCCTCCAGAGTAGCTGAGACTACCAGAGTGCGCCATCACACCCAGCTCTGATTGCATTTTTAAAAGACCCTTTGGGCCTGGCGCGGTGGCTCACACCTGTAATCCTAGCACTATAGGAGGCCGAGGTGGGAGGATCATTTGAAGTCAGGAGTTCAAGACCAGCCTGAGGAAGAGCGAGACCCCATCTCTACCAAAAATGGAAAAAATTAGCCAGGTATGGTGGCACATGCCTATAGTCCCAGCTACTTGGCAGATGAGGCAGGAGGATCGCTTGAGCCCAGGAGTTTGAAGTTGCAGTGAGCTATGATGACACCACTGCACTCTAGTCCAGGCAACAGGGTAAGACTCTGTTTCAAAAAATAAAAAAGTAAATTAATTAATTAATAAAAGATCCCCTTGGTGTCTGTGAGGAGAATGGACTGTAGGCATGCAGGAGGGGAAGCTGGGAGACCAGGGGGCGAGCTGTTGAAAAATGTGACTTATCTACAAAATGGGGATGACATCGCCCATCTCAGAAGGCTGTTGTGACAATGTACCTTCCAGTGTACTTAGGAAGCCACTAAGAATAATGACAACAGTGACAATGGTGATAATAGTCACAGCTAGTGTTTATTGAGTGCTTACTATGTGCCATTCCCCGTGCTCGTGGCCTTTCGTGCATGATCGTATCTAACCTTTACAGGAGTGAAGTTTAGGAGTTAGGTGTAGAGAGGGGAAATCATTTGTAATCGAGCTAGGGAGGGACAGAGCCAGGATTTGAACCCAGGGAATCTGACGTCACACCTCTTACCTCCAAACCAAGGAGGTGTGTTCTTGGGATTGGGGCAGGAAATTCTTTAGAATGTCCCCAGGAGCCTTCTCCGTGGAGGGGGATTTGGATAGGCCATTCAAAGTCTCTTGAGCCAGGCTTGGCCCATGAGGGGCCAAGTGACACTGGGTGTGTCTGTCTTTCAGAAGGCCCCGAGTATTCACCTGGACTTAACCAACAGAGAAATTAGGGTGATTATCGCTTTGCTAAATGTTCCTTAGCGTCACAAAATGACTCACTCTGTGATTGGGAAGGCAGCAAGCTGTCCCGGTATCTGGAAGGGGGATTGCACTGCCATTTGGAACGAACGCTGGCAAAGGGAGGCTCACTTTATAGCAGCGACGGTTCTCGAACTGTGTGGTATTGACATTTTGGGCCAGACCATTCCCTGCTGTAGGGGAGCCGTCCTGTGCGTTACAGAGCATTTAGCAGCATTCCTGATCGCCACCCCCTAGATGCCGTAGCACCCCCCTTCCAGTCACGGCAATACCGCCAAATGTCCCTCAGGGGCCAAAACACTCTCCCTACCCGGGTTGAGAACCACTGCTTTAGAGCATTTGGGGCCAGTGGCAAGGTGGCTTTGCAATTATGCTGTTTTCCTGTCACTCTTAACTCTGTGTGTTAAGTGCTTTGCTAAACACTGCTAATGTTTGGCCACTGATACTAATAGCCGTCGTTTATTCAGTGTTTACCATGTACTAGGCTTTGACCTAGCACCTGCCTTACATAATCTTCTGGCTCTGTTCCACTTAACACACAGGGCAAGTCACTATCCCCACTTTATAGATGGAGAAACCAGGAGTCAGAGAGGTTTGGTGATGCGGGTGGAGACACAGAGCTAAGAAGCTGCAGAGCCTGGATATGAGCCTGAATTCGAACCCACGTTCGTCTGACTCCAGAGGCACGCTCTCTAGCCATTCTGCTGTGCTGGGCTGCTGAAGCCAGTGATGTTAGAAGATCCAGGAGGGAAAATATTTTATAAACAGGAAAGAGCTGTTCAAGTATCGAGTAGGAGAAGCCGCATGGAGGAGACTTGTTCTGGATTGTTCTTGGAAAAGCCGAGTTCTAGTGCAGAGTCCACACGCGACTCACTGTGTGGCACTGGGCAAGTCACTTACCTGACTTGGTAGGTGGAACATGCTCAACAAGCCCGACCTCGCCGTCCGCGGCAATGGGCGAGACAGCTCTTGGAGCAGTTGTGACACCAGCGAGGCTCAGTGCTGGGAACTTCGCATACACACATGCTCTTGTTTCCTTTCATCCCCAGTAACTCTAGGAGGCACGAGCTCTCCCCACCCCATTTTAGAAATTGAGCTGAAATTCACATAAAACTAACCATTTTGAAGTGTACAATTCAGTGGCATTTAGTGCCTTCACAGTGTTAAACAAACGTCACCTCTGTCTAGTGTGAAAACCTTTTCATCACCCCAAATGGAAATCCATGCCCATTAGCCATCACCCCCCTTCCTCCCAACTTCTAGCAACTGCCAATCTGTTTCCTGTGTCTCTGTATTTGTTTCTTCTGGATATTTCATATAAGTAGAATCCTACAGTTTATGAACTTTTGTGTCTGGCTTCTTTTACTTAGTGTAGTGTTTTTTTCAAAGGCTTACCAACATTGTAGCCAGTATCAGGACTTCATTGTTTTTCAAGTCTGAATCATACTTCTTCATATGATAGAACACATTTTGTTTATCCATTCATCTGTTGATGGACATTTGGGTTGTCACGACCCTTTTTTTTTTCAGCTGAGGGACCTACGACCCAGGAAAGTTCAATGACTTCTCCAAGATCAGAGAATAGACAAGTTGGCAACTCTGAATTTTAAACTACAAAGACCACACTTTTGCCTAGTTTACCTGTATTAGAAATTCCCTTACCTTGGTTGATGATGAAAAAAATTTCATGAACTATTTAAAGCTTAGAGCAAAGTAACCGCATAGATGCTCCTATCTCACTCCAGAGTTAACAAATGCTAGCATGTGGCCATATTTAACTTAGATTTTTTTTTTTTTTTTTTTTAGGTAACAAAGGAAACGAAGCATTATGATTGAAACTTAAGCAGGATGGTTGAATCCTTTCTCCGTCCCACTCACTTCCCCTCCCCCTCCCCAGAGGTAGCAGCCTGCCAGCCCAAGATTGTTGCGTAGGTGACTATGTTTCCACTAAGCTACAGCAGTGCATAAACAAACTAACAGTCGACAAGGAAGAAATTCAACAACCTTAACCCCCAGGGGCAGATGCAATGGGTTTTTATAAAGCCAGATTTATTCAATTTCAAAGACAGTCTTTGATTCTGAGAGCAAGACTTTGCAACTTTATTTATATTAAAATGTCCTTCCAAGTATGAAATGGTGGTAATAGTGACAGATCGCTACTTTTTAAATGTCCTATTCGGCAAAAGAAAAAAATCCAATCATGGGAGGATGGAAAAATAACTTGTGGCATGTTTAGGCCGTGGTGGAAATGAATGAAATTTGTGGCATGTTTAGGCAATGATGGGAATGAATGAAATTTGTGGCATGTTTAGGCAATGATGAGAATGAATGAAACTGAGCTACATGTATCAACACGGAGCCATCTCCAAGCTGATG
This sequence comes from Varecia variegata, assembly GCA_028533085.1. Lineage (NCBI taxonomy): Eukaryota > Metazoa > Chordata > Mammalia > Primates > Lemuridae > Varecia > Varecia variegata. The sequence goes on from CM052452.1 coordinate 5,480,096, forward strand.
TCAAGCCAGCCAAAGCCAGCTGGGGGAAGGATTAGGACTGTGTGATGCTACTTATAGAAAAGTTTAATGCGGCAGAACACTATTACATATTTAGGGCAGTGTTTTTCAAGCTTTTTTGGGACCACAATGTGCTATAAGAAAAATATTTTACATCCCAACTCAATACATATATATGCAGATGTAAAAGTTTAACCAACAATTCACAAGACAATGCTTACCTTCATACATGTAACACACTCTGATCATGTTTTTAATCCTATCCTCGCTTTTGTAGAGATGGGGTCTCACTATGTTGCTCAGGCTGGACTTGAACTCCAGGCCTCAAGCAATCCTCTCACCTTAGTCACCCAAAGTGCTGGGCTTACAAGCATGAGCCACTGTGCCTGCTCCTTGCTTGAGGCCAGGAGTTTGATACCAGCCTGGACAGCATAGCAAGACCCCATCACTATAAAAAATTTAAAAATTAGCCAGGCCTGGTGGGACGAGCCTGTAGTCCTACTACTTGGGAGGCTGAGGCGGGAGGATCGCTTGAGCCCAGGAGTTCAAGGCTACAGTGAGCTATGATTGAGCCACTGCACTCCAGCCTGGGCAACAGAAAGAGACTCTATCTCTTAAAAAAAAAAGATTCATTCATTTATGTTGTGTGTGTCAGTAGTCCATTCCATTTTATTTCTGAGTATCCATCATATGGGTAGATGAGAATATGTTCATCTATTTACCTGTTGGCAGGCATTTGGGTTATTTCCAGTTTTTAGATTATCATTTTTATGCCTGAAATGGTTTATCAAAAAATAAACATACAATTTGAGATAGTTCAAAAAAAAAGAAAAAGAAAAGGGAAAGGGAAACCCAAAAAAGCAAAAATAATAATAAATACATCCTGTGACAGCGTGTCCCCCTCCATTACTCTGGCAATTTTCCTGGTGTCAAACCCCCAAGTCAAGGCTTCCTTGCCAGCACTCTGGAAAACCACCGATGCTGTCCGCAGCGGAAGTCAACGATCGGCCACTGGGCAGAGCAACCAGTCCCTGGGGACTATTCTTGGTTTCTGCAATGACCTGGCCTTTTCTCCCAGGAAATATTGATCACAATAAAGGGGCTGTCGGCTTGGCTTACAAAGTCTTCGGGTCTCGGATTCGTGTGGCCTGGAACGTCCAGCTCCAGCTCCCCTGCTGAGCATCCGAGCTGCACGTTGATGGTTTCTGGAATAGGTTCTTTCCACCAGCACTGCCATCTGCCCACGTGCTGGCCTTCACCCAGCCCGCAGGCAAGCTCCAGCCACATTTCAGGGCCCTCCAGAGCCAAGAACAGGCTTCCAGGGCCTGCTCAGAGCAAATTATCTTTTCTGCTTATGAAGGTTCAAGCCTCATCTCCTCCTTATACTCTTGAGATTAGAGTAAAATCATGGCCTTAGAGCCAGGCGGGAAACTAAGGCTAACCCTGTGGAGGCCAGAAAGGCTTCAAGTGGGCCCAGAGCAGCCAAGCCTGAGCTGCTGGCTGCCCTCTCTCTGCGTTGACCCCATTCCCTGGCTACTTCCTAGCCATGTCTGGCTGCATTTGCCTTGCTGGGCGCATGCCTGCTACCTGGACTCACACTACTGGCATCAAACTCCAGCTCTGTTCCCTTAGTGGCTGAGTGGCTTTGGGCAAGTGACCTGACACCTCTGAGCCTCAGTTTTGTCATCTGTGAAGATAGCACAGGATCGAGAGACTTAATATGTGGGGGGTACTTTGCATCGTACTGGACACAAAGTGTGGGGATGATGTTTCCCAAAATGGGCCATGACACTATTTCTGGTCCCACATGCTCTTCTAGAACCTTAAAACTCCCAAGAGGTGGACTCTATGGTCCCTCCGCTTGCCTGCGGGACTGTGGCTATGGGGGAAGCGAGGCTGTGTGGCTTTGGGGACTTGGTCTCAGAAGGTCATGGAGCTTCCATCTGGCTCTCTCTTTCTCCTGGGACACTTGCTCTTGGAACCCTGCCCCTGTGCTGGGAGGAAGCCAAGGCCACATGAAGAGAGTCTGTGCAGGTGTTCTGGCCACAGCCCCAGGTGAGGTCCCAGGTGACAGACAGTGTCAACCGTTGGACTTGTGAGTGAAAAGTTTTCAGATGATTCTAGCACCCGGGTGATCCTTTGAGCCCCCAGCAGATGCTGGGTAGAGCAGATGAGAGGTGTCCGCAGAGTCCCACCCAAACTGCAGATGCGTGAGCTAAATAAATGTCATTGCTTTAAGCCACGACATCTGTGGTGTTTTGCTATACAGAAGAGACAACCAGAGCACATAAAGGTCACAACAAACCTTGGTGTATCACTCGATGTCTCTCTTCTGCTCACGCTCCACACTCCCCATCCATCAGCAAATCCAAACGCGTTCCAAATCGAGCCCCCTCAAGTCCCAGCCACCTCATCCCTTGCTGGCAGGACTAAGGCAGACTGTTTCCACTCTTGCCCTCCTACCATCTCTTCTCCACCGACAGTCCAGAGCGATCTCTGAGAAACAGAAATATAATGTCACTCCCTGTTCTAAAGCTCCGATGGCCTCTTGTCAACTTGGAATAAAATCCAAACCCCTGCCTGTGGCCCATAAACAGTGCTGTGCTGGTACGTCAGCACTCCAAGAAGGAGAAAAATATGCCTGCCCTGATTTGTAGCTTTTGCCAATTTTCTTGTGTTAATACTCCCACTGTGGTTGGTTTCCAGCTACCGAGACACCATCATCCAGCTCTTGGGAGTCAGTAGGAGCTGCCTCCTAGGACAGAAGTGCTCTTCCCATTCATTCAGGTCTCTGCTCAACTGTCACCGTGCCAGAGAAGCCTTCCCTGACCACCTGTCTAAAATACCCCTCTTTTTTTTTTTTTTTTCTTAGAGATGGGGTCTCGATCTTGCTAAGGCTGGTCTCGAACTCCTGAGCTCAAGCAATCCTCCCACCCTAGCCTCCCAAAGTGCTGGGATTATAGGTGTGAGCCACCACACCCAGCCTGTATTTTTAAAGCATCAGATAAACATTACTTGTCTAATAAAAATTTCAGGTTAAAATGTTAGTCATTATTATTAGTCTATATTTTAAAAATATTTAGCAGTTTACTGTCCATTTTTAAATACTATATGTGCTAAGGGCTGAATTCTGACCTCCCCAAATTCATATGCTGAAGTCCTAACCCCCAGAGCCTCAGAATGGGACTGTAGTTGGTGATATGGCCTTTGAAGAGGTAATTAAGTCAAAATAGCGTCATCAGAGTGGGCCCTAATCCGACATAAATGGTGTCCTTATGAGAAGAGGAGATTAGGACACAGACAGAAGAACCTGTGAAGACACAGGGAGAAGACGGCCATCGACAAGCCAAGGAGAGAGGCCTCAGAATGAAACCAACCCTGCTGTCACCTTGATCTTGGACTTCCAGCCTCTAGGACTGTGAGCAAATAAATTTCTTTGTTTAAGCCACCTGGTCTGTGGTACTTTATTATGACAACCCTAGCAAACTAATACAATGTGTTAAACATATGGAAAACATAAAAACATGGAAAGGATAAAATGACACATAATTCTACCAACCCGCAGGAAGATGCCACTTCTGACTTTGAATAAAAGCAAGGGGCCTTGGGTTGCCTCTCCTCACCTCCCCACTGGGGAGGCCACTTCTGGCTTTTTGCCTTCAGAAATCCTGGGTTCAAGTGATCCTTCCACCTCAGTGTCCTGAGTGGCTGGGATTACAGACATGAGCCACCACACCCGGCTAATAATTGGCACTTTAAAAGGGGGTGAAATCAATAATTCCCAGGGTCTCTGGACACTCTCTTCCAGGCTGAGAACACAGGTTCTTTCCCCTTTTCTGTTCTAGCGTCTCAGAGTATTTGCTCCCTTGTGGCCACAAGATAGCTGCCATAGCTCCAGACATCACAGAAAATTCCAACAATGTTGGAGGCATTTTAAAACATACTTTTTTTTTTTTGATTTTCAACTTCTATATTGAGAGTCAGGCTCTTCCAGCCTGACTCTCAGGGGAGAGTGGGGAGAACGTGGGTAGAAGAGATATTGGGAATGGCTGTTGTGTGGGTAGCCAACCAACATTGTCTCTCACAACAGCACTGGCTCTGCTGCTTTCTATCTATATGACTTGAATCTCTCTGAACCTCAGTTTTTTTCTCTGTAAATTAGAATTATAGTGTCACCTACTTTGGTGGGGGATGAGAAATTGAACTGGATACGGGAATTCACTCACAGGGCTGAGAGTTTGCCTGGCAACAACAAGAGTTCAGTAAATATTAGTTGTTATGGTGACTGTGTTGTGCTTAGCATGATAAAGTGAAATTCAGTGCCACATAATGTAAGAGCAGTGGATTTTGAGCCAAAAGCTTCCATGTAATTGTTACATTATCCATTAATTAGGTCAGTCACTCTGGACACATTCAACTTCTTAGCCTCAGTTTTCCCTATCTGTAAAATGGGGGTAAGTTCCAAATGAGGTGTTTTATATATATATATATATATAATATATATAATATATATATTTATGATAGTTCCTATTCAGAAATCTTTATTTTTCTATTCAAAAAATATTTATTGAGCACCTGCTATGTGCCAAGCACTATTTTGGGCAGTAAGTAAAATGGAAACTACCCACCTCCAGCCCTGCAAAAAAAAAAAAAAGAAATAAAAAAATCATTGCCCTTATGCAGCAGTGCGGGGAGGTAGGGGACATAAAATAAAAATGATAAACTGTATAGAATGTTATATGGTGATGTCATGAGCAAAGGGGAACAGAAAATTGGGACTGTTATTTACAAGAACCAGGAAATCCGACTTCAAGTAGCTTTATCAAAAATGTTAATTGACTGATTAATGGGAGTAAAATGTGACATTCAGGTATGGCTTGATCCAGGAGCTCAAATTATGCCATCAGGGCTGGTCTCTCTGTGTCTCTCTCCTCCCATCACTGAGTCAGCTTCCTTCTGTGCTAACTCCACTCTCTCAATCAGATGGTCTCCCCTAGTTGGAGAGGTGGCTGCCGGCAGCTCCCACCCTCCCTCTCTCAGAACCCCAAGACCGGCAGAGAAGGGAAGGAGCTTCATCTTCCCAGCAGGTGGGACAAAAGTCATGGGCCTGGCTCAGTGGTCCAACCTGACCAGGCAATCACTATGGCCAGGGGCGTGTGGGACTCTGATTGGCCAGACCCGAGTCACATGACCACACTGGGCATCACAAGTCAATCTGCTGTCCCCCAGGCCGAATGAACCAGTAGTGGGGGGAGGGGGTGTCTGAGGACAATCGAGGTGTTGTGACTTGAAGAAAGGTGATAGATGGGGCATAGTGACACAGAGTAGGTGGTCAGTGTAGAGTAGCTGGATTTGAAGGAAGTGGTTGGCCTCCTTTCTCCGAGTTCTAACCTGGCTGCCTTTGGTTGCGTCAGAAGATTATTTCTGAAAATTTTTGGCAGTTCTGGCCTGGTGTTTCCTGCCAAAGAAACACATCCAGCAGGATTAAAGGTCCAGCTGCTTAATGAATGTGCAGCCCGGCGGGGAGACGGGCAGGTCTGTCGTGAGCAGAATGGGTGTGCCCATGCCCTCAGGGCAAAGACGCACCTGGTGTTGGAGCAGCTCACACTGTCCTGTCTTTAGCAGCCTCAGGCATGATCCGACTTGGATGGATGTCTCTGAATCACATCTTTAGGGAAAGCAGGAGCTTCCCAGGCTAGAGCAGAGCCAGCGTTAAGGGCTGTGACAGGAGACGGAGATAAGGGACATAATAGGCCAGCAGCACCCTGCGGGAGTCGTCCTGGAAGCTGTCTCCTTTTTGCAAAACTTGAGAACTGCCCTCTGCAACCCCCAGAAAACACAATTTTCCATCATGCCATGTCCAGAGCATAAGAAAATTAATAAGGTAAGAAGGATGTGTACCATAGAATTAATGTGGGCTGTATATCAATACAATAGAAACTCAAGCACATATTGCTTTGTTTTTCTCTCACATTAAAATAAGTTCCTCAG
>CM052452.1:5486583-5509924 GCA_028533085.1 Varecia variegata
ATTTGCTTACGTTCTCAAGGTTGCTGGAAAGTTTTCACAGCCCACTCTAGAGAGGAGCCACAAAGTCACCAAGCAGAGGGGATGGATGTGTGATTCTATTAAGGGAGAGATGGAAGATTTCCAGTCCACCGCAAGGACCAAGACAGAGTGCTAACCTTTCTTTTTAATAGCGCTCACTTCCCATCGTAGTGCCTTGCATCTTGCAGGTGTGCAATAAATATTGCTGACTGAACTATATCCTCCCAGCTGCTCCAAGACTGCAGCAACTTCCTGCTTGCGTGGAAAATCAAAGATGCAACAATCGGACCTCTGATTTATTGCACATTTGACTTCAAGCCGGGCACAGTGCTTAGAGAAACACCCTGCGTGCATCTTTTCATTATTTAATAATTATTTTATTTCATTTTACTTTATTTTATTTTTTGTTTGAGGCAAAGTCTTGTTCTGTTCCTCAGAGCTGGAGTGCAGCGATGCCATCATGGCTCACTGCAACCTTGAACTCCTAGCCTCAAGTGATCCTCCTGCCTCAGCCTCCTGAGTAGCTGGGACTACAGCATGCATCTCCATGCCTGGCTAATTTTTCTATTTTTTGTAGAGATGGGGTCTTGCTACATTGCCCATGCTGGTCTCGAACTCCTGACTTCAAGTGATCCTCCCACGTTGGCCTCCCAAAGTGCTGGGATTACAGGCATGAGCCACCATGCCCAGCCTTAATAATGATTTTAAACATTAGGGACTTGAAGCCCAGAGAGGGTAAGTGACTTGCCCAAGGTCACACAGTAAATGGTGGATCCGGGACTTGAACCCTCATCTGCCTGACTCAAAAGGCCCTTTTCTTAAATATTAGGTGATCTGACTTCCTTGATTCTCAAAAAACTACCAGGATAGTGCACTATGATGTTCACTGCAATGTCATCAGAGCTAACACTTATGGGAGGCTTATTTTGTGCCCGTCTGTTCTCAGCGTTGTACCCGTGTAGTCCCCACAGACAGTCCTGTGAAGTTAGCACTGTAATTATCCCAGGTAAGCAGAGTCGCAAGGAAGGAAGGGTCCCATGAGGGGACACATGTGTGCACACACGTGTGTGTCCTCAAATAGACACGCTGTGTGAGACGCCCCGGCGGCGGACATTCCAGGGAAAACAAGAACGTTGTTCAATTATCCAGCTGTTCTGTCTGAATATGTTGCACATCTGGTGGCCTGGAAATCTCTGGGTGACCTTTCACTTTCTATTTACTGTCTTGCAGTCTGCACCCAACCTCAGGGCTCTAGAGGAGGAAAAAAGGAGGAAAAAAGAGAAACGGGGGGTGGATTGGAAGCAAGGGGTTGGGGGAGGGAAAAAAGCAGATTGAGAGAGAGAAAGAGAGAGAGAGACAGAGAGGAAGGAGGAGAGGGAGAAGAAATTCAAATAGGGAGACAAAGAGAAATTGACACTGAGAGTGATAGAGAAATACAAAGAGACAGAAAGAGAAATTCATACACAGGCCAGGCTCGGTGGCTCACACCTGTAATCCTAGCACTCTGGGAGGCCGAGGCAGGAGGATTGTTTGAGCTCAGGAGTTTGAGACCAGCCTGAGCAAGAGCGAGACCCCATCTCTGCTAAAAGTAGAAAAAATTAGCTGGGCATGGTGGTGCATGCCTGTAGTAGCGGGAGGCTGAGGCAGGAGGATTTCTTGAGCCCAGGAGTTTGAGGTTGCTGTGAGCTAGGCTGACGCCACAGCACTCACTCTAGCCCTGGGCTACAGAGCGAGACTCTGTCTCAAAAAAAAAAGAGAGAGAGAGAAATTCATACACAGAGACACAAACATAGAAAAAGAAAAACGAGATAGACTCACATGGAAAAAGTCGGTTGGGTGCAACATACAGCATAAGAGAGAGACATAGACAAAGGCTGAGAGCGAGAGACCCACAACAGAGACTGAGACAAAGAAACCCGGACACACACACACATTCCCAGAGAGAGACTCACTGGAAGTGCTGGGCTGCCGGCCCCCGAGGGAGAGAGGGACAGAGAAAGAGACAGAGAGACTGAGACTGAGAGAGACACACACATATGGAGACATCAGGAGAAAAAGATAAAAGAAATAGAGAGAAACAGAGCAAGAAAAAGGCAGAGAAACAGACCCGCCCAGAGAAGGGAAACAAACCATTCAGATGAAAAAAGCCATCGGGATTCTTTGTTCTGCCAAAAATCCTGGGATTCAGAATATGTTAGGCCTTAATGCAAAACATCCATCTCTTCAGAGGAAAGAGTGGGCTTTAAAAATGTTTTTAATGTAAGTAATTGCTTCCCAAACGGGAAATTATTTTATTCAGTTTTTTTTTCCTTTTTATAACGTCAGAACTTTCTGAGCAGCACCAAAAACACTATTCGAGGGTTGTTTATCCACTTTCTACAAACATCTAACGTCAGCGGAAACAGGAGAAGTTTCCGATCAAGAATGAGGCCTCTTGATGAATGTTGTGGGGTGCAGAGCGGGCTGCCATGTAGAAAGTGCTAGAACAAGGAAGGAAATCCCCTTGCACATTCTGTGCCCAAGGCGATTAGTAGTGGCTGCCCGGGGTGCTGAGTGAGGAGTTCTGAGGCCACACGTGGGGGAAAGAGTGCTGTGATCCATTACTGATGTCTGCCGTGATCTGGGAGGGGTCGTGGTGTTGGGTTTGCCATATCTTTGCCATTCCTGTACCAGAATCTAGAACCTGCCTGAAACATCCGCACAGTCTGGGATAAGGGGGTCAATGGAGCTCCACATACCGTATGAGTAAATATATAAGTTTGAAAAGCTGGAAATCCAGTTATTTCCATGGCCTGGCCTGGGCTCTTGCTCTGTCCCCTGGGATTTCCCCGGCAGTCCAAGGAGCTGGGCTCCTCCCTGGACCGGCCTTGCCCCCAACATCCTGAGTGCTGGCTGGATACGCAGAGCAGGGCAGGGCAGTGCTGGGTCCAGGCCTGGGATTACTGGGACGCAGGGGCCAGACTGTGGAATCCAATTGCAATGACTTCCTGCCTTCAGGAAGCTGCCATGGGGACCTACCCAGGCGATTAAACTTGGGATTTCCAGGCAGTCCCGAATTATACTCCCTGAATAGAGGCGAGAAGCCAGCTTTAAATTGAAGGAGCCACTTTCCCCTCAGTGCGCAGCTGAATGTCTGGCACCTAGTAGGTGCTCAGTAAATATGTTTTAAAAACGAAAGAATCCTTCAAACACATTTCTTTGTACATGAGCTCATTTGAGTCAATGTCAGGTCTTGCAGCCCATCGATGCCTCGCAAAAGTGAGGGACCAGGGAGTGCTGACAGGACAGGGGTGCTGGTTTTATTTCATACAGGTGGCCAGGAGAGAACTCACTGGCAAAGTGACTTTTGAGCAAAGACAGAGGGAAGTGAGGGAGTGACCCGTGGGGATATCTGGGGGAATGATGTTCCAGGCAGAGGGAACAGCCAGTGCAAAGGCCCTGAGGCAGGATGGGGCCTGGCATGTTTTAGGCAGGGAGGCCAGTGTGGCTGGAACGACGTGAGTGAAAGTGGGGCAGCAGGTTATCACGTGGTCAGAGGTGGCTGAGGCTCACTCCCCTAGGGCCTGGTGGCCACGTCAAGGGCTTTGGCTTTTATTCTGAGTGAGACGGGGTCGTCAGAGGGTTCAGAGCCTCTGGAAGAGGATGAGAATAGGCCAGGCAGGGGCAGGGCACCAATGAGGAGGCCACTGCCTTGCCCAGGTGAGAAGTGATGGACCAGTGACTTGGAGATGGGAGGAGTGGTCAGACTCTGGATATACAATAGTGCCTCTTGTCCACAGTCGGAAAATACTCAATGGAAAATCCCCCAAGAAAACAATTCCGTAAGTTTTAAATCGCACGCCATTCTGAGCAACGTGATGAATTTTGCCTGTCCAGCTCTGTCCTGCCAGGGACATGAATCCTCTTTTTGTCCAGCACTGTTTTTTTTTTTTTTTTTGAGACAGAGTCTGGTTCTGTTGCCCAGGCTAGAGTGAGTGCCGTGGCGTCAGCCTAGCTCACAGCAACCTCAAACTCCTGGGCTCAAGCGATCCTACTGCCTCAGCCTCCCGAGTAGCTGGGACTACAGGCATGCGCCACCATGCCCGGCTAATTTTTTCTCTATATATTTTTAGTTGGCCAGATAATTTCTTTCTATTTTTAGTAGAGACGGAGTCTCGCTCTTGCTCAGGCTGGTCTCGAACTCCTGACCTTGAGCGATCCGCCCGCCTCGGCCTCCCAGAGTGCTAGGATTACAGGCGTGAGCCACCGCGCCCGGCCTGTCCAGCACTGTTTATGCCACTCGCCCGTGAGTCACCTAGTAGCCATCTCAGCAGAGCAAGAAAACATAGCACATATAAGGTTCGGTCCTATCTGTGGTTTCAGGCATCCACTGGGGGTCTTGGAACATACCCCCTGCGGATAAGGGGGGACTACAGTATGTTGCAGGCAGGGATGACAGAATTTGCCAATGAATTGGGGGTGGAGTGCCAGAGAACAAGACAGTCAAGTCTGATCCAAAGTATTGGCTGAGCAGTTGTCAGAGTGGCATCGTTGCCATTTCCCGGGTCTGGGAAAGGCAGTGGGTGTGGCTGGTTTAGGGCAATTGACCATTTCAATGTCAGAAATGGATTCGGGCCGGATCGCGGGATCCAGCCGCACGAGTGCTGCATCAGGCACGCACCACTACTGGCCTTTCTCTTTGCTCCTCGGGGGCTTTCTGGCTTCTCATCTGCATTTTGGTTCTCCCTCTTCTCTCTGCAAATAGGTTTTCTCTGATTATTTTCTCAGCCTGCCTCGGGCTGAAAACACCCAGCCCTTCCCTGATTCTGCCCACTGTTTGGCCAGCGAGTGCCTCCCTGTCTTAGTTTATGCCCTAGAAACAGCGATTTGCAAATTGTGTACCAAGGCACCCTTGGGCTCCCCCACAAACTCACAGGGACACCATGAGATATTTACATGTTCCAGGCAAATACAGTGAAAGTTCACATCTCTCGGATACCTCCCAAACTACCAGCCCAAGGCGGTTTAGTTTTAGCGTTAGATCGCACTACATCCGTTTCCATGATGTCATATCTTCCCAAGCTGGATTTTCCGTGGTTGCTGTGATGAAAAGCAATTACCACCCGAAAATCAACTTGGAACAGGAAATGAGGTGGTGTCCAATCCGAGGTCTGAGAATTTGTGCAGTGCCCAACAGGCACACACATCTCATTTGACAGCAATTGTGGTTAAGAATGAAAGAAGAGTATTTTTTTTTTCTTTTAATTTATCTTTTCAAATGGCTGCTAAGTTGTTAGGCCATAACTACTTTACTACTTAACAAATGGAACAGTTAGGTATTTCTTTTGGCCTAAGGGCACTGTGAAAAAAAAAAAGATCCCTGAAATTCTAAGGACACCATGACACCATAAACTGCCAAAGTTTGGAGAGACTCTAATTGGTTCCTGGCCAGCCAATGGGTTGACGGGCTCTGGCCCACCTGGTCTAGAGGCACAGTCCGGAGGGGAGAGTGTGGGCGGGCAGGTCAGCAAATCAATGTGTTTATTTTCATTAAAAATGGCCCTTCCCTGAACCATAACCTCGACACCAACTCAAATGTTAACTGCAAAAACCTCCCTCCAAATCTTAACCTGAGCCCTGTTGGTGAGGGGAAGTCTAGAATTCTAGAATTCGGCCATTTTTAAGATTCTTTAAGTGCCTGTCCCTAGTCTCTGACACACCTGGCTGAGCAAACATTGCGGCCTTTCCATTTTTCAGCTGCTCAGCAATCATGTCCCCATGCTGGCTTTGGGACTCCCCAAGATTATGGCTTTTGTGGGGGCAGGCAGTGGCCACCACAAGAAAGCAGGGGTTACCAGTATTGCCTTTTCCCAACATCCCTTGCAGTTGACCGATCCCCTGCACCCACCGAGGATTTTGACCCTGGAGTGGGCAGAGAAGCAGGGACAAGGAGACCTTTGGGGTGGGGGTGGAGGGTGGGGTTCCCGGGACAGCAGTAGCCAGCGGGCTGGCAGGGCTATGGGGAGGTGCCAGGTTCTCAGCAGCCTGGTTCCAGGCAGGTGTGTGGCTGTGGTCCCCAGTGTGGCTCCGTGTCCTCTGTGCCTTCCTGGCAATCACAGGAGCTCACAGCTCTCCCTGCGATAAATTCCTTTTCTGCCAATTTAGCCAGAGTCTGCATTCGTGTCTGGAGTCGCTACTACGAACCCTGAACTGATTCTGAAACCCACCTTGTTCATTTATTGGTTGGAAAAAACAAGCCTATGAAATATATCATACCTACAAAGTGTATGTGTCTATTTAGAAAAGGGCTAATAAAATAGATACCCATGTCTCATACCAACGGGCCATGAAATAGAACCTTATTCCTGTCAACCGGGTAGGGTGACCTTATGTTCTGGTTGGCCTGGAGCAGTTTGGTTTGCACCTATTTTCTGCCACAATTGTTACTAGCAACCCCTATTTCATCTGCAAAAGTGTGCCAATGAGATGATAAAATATATGGTCCCTTTACCATGAAGCCCCCTGTGTGCTCCCTCCCCATTTCAGCCCCTTCCTTACACGTAACCACTATCTGGAAGTTTACCTTAATCATTTCCCCCTTTTCTTCATAGTTTAAACACCAAAACAATGTATTTAGTTTTATTAATACCCGTTTTCCAACTTAACCTAAATGGAATGGTACCGTTCGTGTTATTTTGAACTTGCTTCTCTTACCTAATGTCAGGTATGTGAGGTTCATGCTTGTTGTTGCAAACAGCTATAGTTTATTGCTTTCCCCACCATATAATATTCCATTATGTGAAGAGCCCACAGTTCATCCCTTCTCCTGGGGGTGAACATGTGACTTGTTTCCAGGTTTTGTCATTATAAACAGTGCCGTGAGGAATGTTCTTGGACGTGTCTCCTGGCGGACACGGCTGAGCCCTTCTCCAGGGCTTACCCCAAGGGGAATCGCTGGCTCATCGTTATGCACGTGATCCACTTTATAATCTGGTTTTGCCAAATGGCTTTTCGGGAAAGAGGTAGCAATGGTATTAGTTTCCTGGGGCTGCTGTAATGAAGTGCCACAAACTTGGTGGCTTCAAAAAACAAATGTTTTCTCTCGCTCTTCTGGAAGCCAGAAGTCTAGAGTTAGCATCACCGGGTGGAATTCCAGGTACGAGCAGGGCCATACTCTCTCCTTAACTTAATCACATATTTTGCCGAGTAAAGGACTATTCACAGATTCTGGGGGTTAAGGCCTGATTAATTTGGGGGCTATTTTCCAACATTCCACCAGTAATGGACACACCTACCTGTTGCTCCTCATCCTCACCAATACTTGAAATTGTCTGGCTTTTACCTCTTTGCCAGATTAGAAAATGTGTTCATCTTCCTGTACTGATGCCTCTTCTGTGCCTGGCCGGGGCTAAGCACGGGGAAGCAGAAATGAGTCCCACACGATCCTTGACCTTGGGGAGCTCACGGATGGATGGGTGAGATGGACACGAGTCAAATGCTGTGACAGAGTCGACTTTGGGGTATTTCTGGAGCACTTGACCCAGCCTGGGCAGGTCAAGGAGGGCTTCCTGGAAGAGATGACACTTCAGTTGAAACTTAAAGCATTAGAAGAAGTTAGGTAGGGAGGAGGAAATGAGGACGTAGGAGTGAGTGTTTCAAAAAGAGAGACCAGCAAAGGCAAAGGGCTGGAGGTCTGAGACAGCTCGACGCATCTGAGAAATGGCAAGTAGCTTAATGTGGTTGGAACGCAGGGTGGAGTGGTTGAAGAAGTAAAGGCTTTCTTTGTGTGATCTGCCAAAGAGTCATAAATAAAATATGAATTCAAAGCATATATATTTCAAAAGGATTCATACTTGAGTGCTTGTAAAATATTCAGATATATTACACTTTGGAAATCAATCCCCCCCCCCATAATCCCAGCTGTCCCAGAAGATGATCTTTAAGCATATTTTGGGGTATATCCTTTTTCCCTTTAAAGAAATTAAGATACCACTATGTACAGGAAAATGTCTGATTCTTAAGTACAAATTGATCAATTTTTACCCATGCTGACACCTATGTTTACGTAATCACCACTAAGATCAAGAGGTGGAACAAGAAAATTTGGGGTCTTTCTAGATTTTTTTTTCTATTTATAGACCAGTAATCATGTGCATCTCCATGTTGATACTGATATATACATGGATCTACACCTGCATATGCTCATATGCAATGCAATTTTATGTAGTTATCTTATTTTTCAAAAATGAGATCATCCTTGACATAATATTCCGCACTTTTCTGTATCAATACATAAAGATCAGAGACCGAGGAGATCCCATTCATTCACGCATGTATTAATCTACTCATTCAGTCAACGAAGACTTCTTCTGAGCTTACCCAATATGCTCAGCTGTGTGTCACCGAAAGGGTTTGAACAGAGGGGCACTGTAACCTGCTTTCCTTTTCAGAGAGATCATTCTGGAAGAAGTGTGCCATCCCTTACCTTCTTTAGCAGAAGAGGAGGGATAAACCAGTCCCCGCAGGTGGGTGGCAGCTGCATTTTCCCCTCTTTGTTTTCTTTTCAAGTTTTAAGTATTTCTTTTTGAATAGGTGTGACATGCGAGTGATTCAACCTTCAAAAGGGAGGAAAGGACATTTTAGTGAAAAGTCTTCCTTGCATCCCGTCCGTCAGCCACTCATTTCCGCTCTGGGGACGCAGCCACTGTGACGCGCTTCTTACACATCCTTCCGGAGATGGCGGTGGTATACACGAGCAAATGCACGTACCATTTTAAAATTCGTCTTTTCCGACTTCACAACATATCTTAGAGCCCACTCGTATCGGTGCGTAAAGAGCATCCTCATTATTTTTTTGCCACTGCAGAGTATTCCACTGAATGGAAGGACAGCCTCCGTTTCAAACCTACCTGGCAGCCTGGTGTCTTTTAGTCTCTGCCAGACGACTCTCTGTCCTGCCCAGGGCACGCACAGGTGGGCTGGGGGCAGGCAGGCTCTGAGGGTTGGCCCCACTCCCTGGTCTGCCCGGGGAGTCTCGGGGCGCAAGCTGGAGGCATGCGTGTGCCTGCCTTCCCGGTTATTTGCCCCTGCGAGACATCCTGTGTCCCTGAGGCTGTTCCCACACTGTCATTTCAGGAAGCTGTCCTGGCTTGTTTCTGGTCCTTTTCTCCCTTGTTCCTGTGGCCAAGTGGGTCACCAGCTGGTCTCAGGGTCCCCCGCCCGAACGACATCGGTTCTCAGTCTCCCCCACACGCAGGCTTGCAGCTGTCCCACAGCTGTGCCAGAGCCCCCGGGCCTGTGCCCACACTTTCCGGGGTCACCCGTAGCCATGGGACAAAGGTACATTTAACGAGTACCTACTGTGTGCCAGGCTGTCTGGTAGCCTTTTTTGCTTTTTTTTTTTTTTCCACGAGTGACTGTTTAATTCTCTCAACAATCCTGCCAAGTAGGTATTGTTCCCATTTTATGGGTGAGGAAACAGGCTCAGAGAGGGGAATGTCAGAGCTGGGTGACGGTGGAGGCTGAATTTGAACCCACTGATGCCAGAAGTCTTGGTTCCCTGAGTCACTAAGCAGTGAGCCTCAATAAATACTCACAGATTGAACAGATGAGTGAATTTGAGAGATATTTCCTGAGCAAGTCCCTTATGTCAGGCGCTGGTCTAGGGACAGCCTTCTCGGAGCTGAAATTCCAATGTGGAAGACAATCTAAACAAATAAGCAAGCAAACAAAAATGAGGTAGTGATAAGATCTGTGGGGGAAATGTGATAAGATGAGGTAGCAGCCAGTGGCTGGGTGGGAGAGGGGTGGGTGGGACAACTTTAGATAGGTATGGGAGCTCTAAAGGGTGACCTTTGGACTGAGATCTGAATGGTAAAAAAAAAAAAAAAAAAAAGGAGCAAGCTACACAAATAGGTGAGAAGATGGAGAGGATTCCAGTTAGCAGGAACAGCAAGTGCAAAGGCCCTGGGGTCAGATCAAGCTTGGTGTGTGGAGGGAGCGGAAAGAATGCCAGCGTGGTTAGCGTGGAGTAACAGGGGAGAGCGAAGTTCGAGATGCAGGCAGAGGCCAGATCAAGCAGGTGCATGTCAGCTGCACACAAACTTGGAGAGTTTAAGCAGGGGACATGGGCTCAAGGGAGAAGGCAGGACAGGATATTGATGAATCATCCTATGGACAATATTTAAAGCCACGAGACTGGCTGAGACAGAAGACTGGTGAAGATGCATGTCATTCAGGGTGGAGGGCTGGCTTCCAGAATGGTGATCCGGGAAATCCAGCCACTCAGCCTCATACCCAACCCTGGGGGGCCCTGAGGAGCCCTGGCTGGTTGCTGTGGTGTCCTGGAAGCTGGATGTTGGACCTCAGGATCTTTGGCCTTCTACTCCAATGCCCTCATTCTGAAAGCCCTCAGATGGTCATTACCTGGATTTGCTGTTTACCTACCACCTTCCTCCAAGAATGTCAGAAGCCTGGCTGGGGTACCCTGGGAGCTGCTCTTCTCCCCTAAGGGCCTTTGCCAGAATGCAGGCCAGGAAACTGGGACAGCAGGTATCTCATTCAAGGTTGCAAGGGCTAGGGCGGGGCTGCCTGGAGAATCAGGGAGGACAATCCCTCTTCCACCCACGTTCACATGGGTTTGGTTTCTCCCCAGGCTTTTGTTGTGCCAAGTGGAATATGAAAACAGAAAAGATGACTGGGCACAGTGGCTCATGCCAGTATTCCTAGCGCTCTGGCAGGCCAAGGTGGGAGGATCGCTTGAACCCAGGAGTTTGAGGTTGCAGTGAGCTATTGTGATGCCACTACACTCAACCCAGGTGACAGAGCAAGACTCTGTCTCAAAAAAAAAAAAAAAAAGTAGAGCTTGAGGACAGAGCTTGTATTAACTTTTAACTTCTGTTTAATACAGAAGTTTAATGACATTTGGTTGGTGATATTGATGTGATACCATCCTTGGTCTCCACTCTGTTGTAAACCATTGCTTTGGGAGTTCTGGGGCAGAACAATGTGCTGAAACCAATCCCTGGAATGTTCTGGAGTGTGAACTACATATGGGTTATGTTGGGATGCTTCCTGCTGCAGACCGGAGGAGCTCCGGGTCGGGGAATACAGGAGTCACTTCTTTTTTTTTTTTTTTTTTTTGAGACAGAGTCTTGCTCTGTTGCCTGGGCTAGAGTGCTGTGGCATCAGCCTAGCTCACAGCAACCTCAAATTCCTGGCTCAAGCAATCCTCCTGCCTCAGCCTCCTGAGTAGCTGGGACTACAGGCATGCGCCACCATGCCCAGCTAATTTTTCTATATATATTTTTAGTTGTCCAGATCATTTCTTTCTATTTTTAGTAGAGACGGGGTCTCATTCTTGCTCAGGCTGGTATTGAACTCCTGAACTCAAACAATCCACCCGCCTCTGCCTCCCAGAGTGCTAGGATTACAGGCGTGAGCCACCGCGCCCGGCCCAGGAGTCACTTCTGTGTCCCCAGTAACCAGCACTCGACGTGAACAGAGTAGAGGATCAGGAATCATTTGTGGAATGAATGAATGAGTGAGCAGAGGAGTAGGTGAGTGAATGAGAGAAGTATAAAGAAGGTTGTACATGGGAAATAGAGGGAAGAAACGCAGGTGACACAAACTAGATGGGCAAAAAGGAAAATCTCTGACAGTGCTAAGTTTTGGTAGCCAGTCTCCAGCCCCTGATAATTCTCGCCTCCTGATATTGACACTGGTATTCGTTTTCTACTGGTATGTAGCAAATTGCCATAATGTAGCAACTTAAAACAACATCTGTTTATTCTCACAGTTTCTTTTTCTTTTTTTTTAAGTGGAGACGGGGTCTTGCTGGTTTTTTTTTTCTTTTTTGCACAATTTAGGAGAAGTGAAGGGGTCTTGCTCTTGCTGAGGCTGGTCTTGAACTTCTGACCTCAAGCGATCCTCCCACCTTGGCCTCCCAGAGTGCTAGGATTACAGGCGTGAGCCACCGCGCCCGGCCCTATTTTCATAGTTTCTACAGGTCAGAAGTTCTCTGCACAGGGTCTCACCAGGCTAAAACCAAGCTGTCAGTGGGGTTGCAATCTCATGTGAGGCTTGAGGTCCTCTTCTAAGCTGTTGGAGACGTTATTTCCTTCTAGGTTGTTGGCAGACGTTATTTCTTATGGCTGTGTGATGGAGGTCCCCATTTTCTTCCTAGCTGTCAACAGGGAAACAGTCACAGCTCCTAGAGGCGGTTCTCAAATCCTGGCCACGTGGCCCCTCCGTAGGTGGTTCCCACGTAGTTATTTGCTTCCTTGAGGCCAGCGGGAGAAATTGCTTTTGGCTTTGAATCTCTCTGACCTCTTTTAAGGGCTTTACTTGATTAGGTCAGGCCACTGGGGGCATTTTCTCTTTTGATTAACTCATAGTCAACTTATTAGGGACCTTAATCACATCTATAAAATCTCTTTTTTTGCTTTATAACATAATCATGAGCGTGACATCTCATTAAATTCACAAATCCTACCACATTCAAGGGAAAGAGATTACAAAGGGTATGGATACCAGGGGGTGGGATCTTGGGGGCTATCTTAAAATTCTGCCTCCCCTGCTGTAGAACCCTCCCACATGAATAGGGCTGACCTGTGTGACCAGATGGATACTGCAGAAATGATGGTGTGTGACTTCCAACACCAGGTCATAAAAGACATCATGGCCTCTCCCTTGCTCTCTCTTTCTTAGATCACTTGCTCTGGGAGAATCCAACCACCATGTTGTGAGGGTACTCAAGCAGCCCTGAAAATCACAACCATACACACACAAAGAAAGAATTTATTACAAAACACATGGGGGCCTCTGTCACTCAGAGTCTGTCACCCGGAGCCTGGTACTCAGAGCTGTCATAGCACAACCTGGAAGCCAAAGTAGCCACTCTCAGGACTAATACCATTTAGACCGCAGGGAAAAGCTTCTCCACATCCCTTAGACTGTGTCCTCAAAATGACAACTGTGTCCTAATGCAGTGAAGGTTCACGGGTTGGGCTGCAGCCAACACTGGAGATGGATGTTCTTGTAGGGCAGGGATAATTTGAGAGTTGAAAGCACTTAGATAAGAACAAAGACCAGTGAATTAACTTGCCAAATCCTTCCTCTCTGATAGCACAAATGCATAAGGAGCTGAGGCTTCCTGTAAGGATTTGCACCAGAACAACCCCATGACCTTAGAAACAAATCCTTCCCCACTTGAGTCTCTAATGAGACCCCAGCCCTGGCTGACACCTTCTTTGCAGCCTTGTGAGACTCTGAAGTAGAGAACCCAGCTAAGCCATAGGGGGATTCCTGACCACAGAAACTATGAGATAGTAAGTCTGTGTCATTTTAAGCTGTTAAATTGATGAGAATTTGTTACACAGCAGTATATATGTAACTAACACGACAACAGAGGATCATTTTGAACATTAAACAATTCATATTACTCTTAAATTTGAATATATGTAGATCTGGATGTAAAATGCATGAAGTGGGATACATTTCTTTGACCACTAGACACTGAACTCTAGAATTGTTAGTCCTTGTATTTTTAAATATTTATTAAGATTTAATTAAATTTTAAAATTAAACTAATGTTTATAGCTTTACTTAAATAAATTGTTTTAAAAGGTTATTTTGATTTTACCATTTGTATTTTGCCTTTTGATTTTAAAAGATAATTTCAATGAAATAAATAATTTAACAGAAACAGTTAATAGCGTATTTAAGGAGAAAAACAACTTTTAAAAGCATAAAATAATCTTAGTTAATTTTTTACATTTCCTTTAATTTACATTTCTAGTGAAAATATATTCAAGTTTTGTATACTTTGCACTGATTATGATTATGTTTTATTTTTTATTCCTTTAGATCATCAGTGTCAATAGAAGGCAAATTATGTAAAAATCTTGATTATAACAACATCAGTGATTTTGCTAAAATGAAGGCAAGAAAAAGACATTCTATGAATAAATACACAATAATTTATTAATATGTATGTCTTTAAAATTACTGATTTCGACATCACTGGCCCATCAATAAAACACCCAGACATGCACAATCATAATTTAATTTACTCGTCTTTGATATTTTGCCAATTTTCAGACATACAAAAACTATAGCTGTATACACACTTTTTTCACTTTGTTGTGATGAAGGTATATGTGTTAAAAGAGGCAGTTAGAACATGTTTTATTTGAAAATTTGTGAGTTCGATTTATTCCAAGAAGATATTTAGACACATGGGCTGGGAACCTCCATTTGTTCTCTCGTCCGGGGCCCTGCGGAAGTTGGGGCAGGCTGGCCCAAGCTCTCACAGGGCTCTTGTGCCTGTGTGACCTGTCTTGCTTCCATCCTGCGTCAAACCCAGATGAGAAGCCCAGCCTCGTTACTGTCTTTGAGAGAAATCCACTCACACTCAGCATTTAGTATGCGTAGCAATTTTGCTGAAGATTTGAAGGGTTATGGAGAAGGATCACGAATTGCACAACCCTCCACTGTATTTATGGCCCCACTAGTCTCCCATTTCTCTCCAGAGACACCGGGGAAGGCTTCCTAGGACGGGTGACCTAGGAGAGGCGACATTTGACTAGATCTTGAAGGCTGAGGACGAGTCAGGCACAAGATAGTGGCAGGTAAGAACATTCCAGGTGGAGGCAACAGCACGGGCAAGTGAGGAAACATCTGGCATAGTTGAAAAAAACGCACATTGTTGGCCTGGCTGGAGTGGAAGACATGAGCTGGGGATGAAACTAGAGTGTTCCACAGGCTCATGAAGCTAAGCTAGAACCACTTTCCCAGAATTACCTTCTCTATATATGGTTCTGGGTTTGCATCAGCCACAGGAGAAATTCGTGTGAGATTTGGAAGGTGGGAAGGAAACTGAGTCATAATGTTTACACTCTGAAGGTCAATGCAAAGCCCCAGGACCTGTGGGCACAGCTGCCGTTTGGTCCTCTCAGTTGTCTTTGTGGCTCCAAGTTCATCCTCAAGGTTCTAATTTGTCCTGGCTCCCGTTCACGTCCAGCCTCCTGCTTGACAACTGATCTAAGTAACCCAGAGACAATGTCGGCGAAGAGACTCCTCTACCAGCTCCCCAGTTGTATGAGGCCTAAGCCCGGCAACAAATCCCTTCCCCTCTATGCCCACAGCGGATCTCTGATTGAACCTGGAGCGACACAGCCAGGATCATAAAGGCCTTTGCTTTCTACACTGAGGAGTTTGGGCTTCATCTTATAGACCAGTTTTTCTCAGATTTCAGTCATTTGCGGACTGCTGTGGCAGAAGTAATGCTAAGTGCTCACCAACTGCCCCGTCTTCCTGGGCACATGGCTTTAGTTCCAGCCTCCCTTGCAGCTAAGTGGAACCATGGGATGAAGTTCTAGCCAACGGAACATGGGCTGAAGTGAAGTATGCGTGTCTAGACCTGGCTCCCAAATCCTTCCGTGTGACACTGCGGCCTCTCTCTCACTGCTCTCGTCGGCCAGCTGAATGTGTATTAATAGAAGGTTCCATGGTGGATTCCAAAGCCTGGGAGCATTCAGAGCCTCTAGCTGGAAGGAGCCTGTGTTCCCAAATGAGTCCTGGGAACAGAGGCCTCCACTGACTTGCGCTGGGCTGTGACTTGAGAAACAGAACTTTGTCATGTAAAGCCAGTGAGTGTGGAATTGTTTGCCAGAGTGGGTGGCCAATCCCAGTGATAACAACCACCTTCACGGTCTTAGCCGTAACCTTTCATCATCTGTACCATAACTGATTTAATCACTTTTTAAAAAAAATCAATTCACTTTTTATAGCCTCAATTTATTTTAAAAGAAAATTTTGTATCACTACCCACAAATGGAGAAGCAGTATCACTCATGCTAGCGTGAAGGCAATGGTAAAAAAATGAAAATCAAACACTGATATGATATTCTTGCTGTATCTTGTTCCTGCTAAGAGCTCTCGAGCCTGAACCTGCTCTCACTTTGCTAGGAAGGGGCATTAACAAGTGCTTGTTAGGTGTGAAAGACAGGATAGCTCCAAACTGAGACTTTCTCTGGAATGCTCTTGAACCACCACATTATTATGATTATGTAATCACACCATACTTTATGAAACTATTAATACATGAGGAAAAGAGAGCTGATGAATAATTTCTAAACATTTCTTATTATGGAAAAATCAGAACACACTCACTTAAATGTCCTGAGAATAGCATCATAAACTCCCATGTATGCGTTACCCAGCTTCAACAGCTACCAACCTTCTGCTATTCTTATTATATCTCCTACCCCTACACATACCCTACTTCCTTTTCTTGCTGGGATATCTTTTTCATTCTTATTTTTTAGAGACAGAGACTCACTGTGTTGCCCAGGCTGGCCTCAAACTTCTGGGCTCAAGTGATCCTCCCTCCTCAGCCTCCTGTGTAGTTGGGACTATAGTCTCTTGCTGGATATCTTTAAATAAATTCCAGACATCATATAATTTCACCCACAAATACTTTAGTATGTTCTTCTAACAATAAGGGCATTAAAAATATTCACAGTATCATTATGATACTTAAAGACCTAACAATTCCTTATTACCATTTAGTATTCATTCTATGTTCAATTTGCCCTAATGACCACAAAAATGAGGTTTTACATACGGTTGCTTTGTTGAAGTCAGGATCCGAATGAAAGCACACATTGCATTTGGTAGATAGGTGCTTAGTCTCTTTCAACCCTGCGGTGAATTGGTTGCCAAGAATGGCCTCTGTCTGTCTCCTTGCCCTTGGTAAGGTGACCTTACAGCTTCTCTTGGTGAGAGGTGGAGGCTATTTCCAACCTCTGAGGCTGGGCTCGATCACGTGACTGGCTTGGACCAATAGGATGCGGCGGGAGTGAAGCTGAGCGATTTCTGGGTCCAGGCCTTGATGTCTCTTGTGGAATTCCACACGTTCTCTCGGACCCCGGCCTCAGCCACGAGAGCAAACTCCGGCAGCCAGCTGTGGGGAGAGAGACCACGTGGAGGAGAGCTGTCCCGGGTGAGGCCATTCTAGACCAGTCCCTGCCCTCCGACCAGCCAGCTGACCATAGAGTGTACGAAACTCCAGCACAGATCAGCTGAACTTGGCCCGGACCAAAAGAGCCATAGCCTCGTGTGTAGTCATAAATTGTTCTTTTCAAATCACTACTCTCCAGAGTAGTTTATTACAGTTTTATTGTGGCAAATAGATAATCAATATACGTCGGCAAAATTTTTCCTCTTTTTAAAATGTCACTTACTTGCCGAAGACCATGGGTCTTGGTCCTTTAGTTTCCCACATTCTAGATTTTTGCTAATTACATCCCATGTGAGATTTATTGTTAGCACTATTCCTTGCAAACTGGTAGTTAACCTGCAGGCTGGATTAGACGCACGTTGGATTGCTGGCAAGAATGTTTTACAGGGATACTTCCTACATCACAGCAGGAAGCAGACAGTGTCTGGTTATCCCACCTGGAATGATGTTAAGTTCGGTCAATGGGTTCAGTGAATAATTTTAGACAAGGTTGGGATACCCAGGGGAGACTTCTTGGAGGAGTCAGACTTGGGTTGGACCTCTTTGAAAGACGGGGGGGGGGGGGAATTAAGTAAGTGGAGAGAAGGAGCAAACATTCCAAGTGAGGAGGGAGGGATGGGCAGCATGAGTCAGAGAGTGTTCTGAAAGTATAGAGCAGTAACTAGTCAACCCTCACTTATATAAGTTTCCTTTGTTATCTGCTGGTATAGAGGTCAGGGCAGGAACCAGATTTTATCTCAGGTTCTAACTCTAATGAGTTGGTAATGGGTACAGGGAGTCCTTCTTTGAGATATTTGTGAAACTGCATTCCTGCTTGCTGCAATCGACTAGTGATGTCTGTCATGGATCCGAGATGCTGGATGGTGGTATGATTGCTGTGCATCTGCCTTGGAGCAATGACTCTGCCCCCGCCTCAGGGTCTTTGACATGAGACCCTCGAAGGAAATAAGGGCTGAATGGGATATCTGACATGGCCTGTGCAGCCCTTTCCAACATTCATTCACCTTTCTGTTTTTGCCAATGGAACCTTAGGTCTAGGATGGCAGAGATTGGTTTAGACATGAATAATGACCCACTTCTGACCGAGGAGACATAAGGGGAAGTCAGCTCCTGGGGCTTCTGCAGAATTTTTATTTTTTTCTGAATTAAAAGAAATGTGTGAAGAGATGTTCTCCACCCTGCTTCTCCTTTGGAAGTCCTTGTATGAGTACACGATGCCTGGCAGTGGCAACGGCAGCCATCTGTGACCATGGCCAGCATGTCAAGGATGTTGGAGAAGAAATAAGGTAAGAACCTGGGTCCTTCATGAAGATGTTGAGTCATGAACTAACTCTGCAACCACCTGTTGCCAAATCTGTTGTTATGCAAAAAATGAACCCTTCTTATGTAATTCATGTTGCCTGCAGCCAAAGACATCCCAAAGTGTGTCCACTGCCTGTCCTTCATGCTTCATGGGCGTAGCCCAGGCTGGTGTTCCCAAACCCATGGCTGAGTGAGTCATGAAATCCACGTGGCGGGTCACGACCAACATTAAAATACATGAAACAGTCTAGGTAATATGGATGCATGACAGATAGAAACAATCAATATTGTCTTGCGCACGTGTCTCCCAGGTTAGGTTCCGCAGGAAGCAAGCCCACTCTGGGACGGAATTTAGTGCTCAGGAGGTGGCTGAGGGGGTGCTCCTGGGGAAAGGATCAGAGGGGAGCAGGAGCGAGCAGCGGAGAAGCTGACCAGGGTACAGGTCCAATGACCCCCTTAATTAGCCCCACAGGGCACCTGGAAGTTACAATATTGCAATGGCTCTTCAGAGCCTGTAGTTGGGTGGCCCTCTGCAGGTGGGGCAGGGCCCAGCCCAGGGGTTCACAGCTGGAGGCTCTCTGAGGACAACACTCCCACAGCTGGGGCAGTAGGGTCCCCCCTGAAGCGAAATGGAACATATGCTGTCCACCGCAGCGTGTGAACTGGGTTGTGACGCAAATGTCTTCCGTATTGTGGGTCCTGGTCAAAGTGGTTTGCAAGCCCCTGGCTGAGCTGTGTCGTGCCTCTGCCTGAGATGTTTTTCTCCTAATTGGCCCGTGGCGTCTTGTCACTTTTTCTGAGGCTTGGTTTGAGAGAAGCAGCCCTGTCTTGGTAAGACTGCTGCCGCCCCCCGCTGTCCCCCGCCCCCACCCTCCTGTCCTGTCCCTGGCGGGTGTATTTGAACTGCGACGTCAAGCAGCGCTGTTGGTGCCTCCCATGTATTAAGAAATGGCAGCTGCTGCCAATGTCCCCAAATGAAAATTACTAAGGAGGATTAAAGCCAAGTGGTGTCACCATTATCCCTGATGAATACACACACAGGAGCCCTCTGTCCTTCTCGGGTCCCCCTTTGACACGTCCCGGCGGCCTCCTTCTTTACCCTCGGTTTCTGTCTTCCTGTCTCCCTTCCCCAGAAGATTGTCTTTAGCAAATTGTATTTTAAGCCATGTCATTATGAGTGGGTTAGAGGCTCAGAGCAAGCTCTGCCCTTGGCAAAAATCTGGAAGAGCCCGTGGTGCTGTTGGTTTGCAAAACCCTTCATCAGTGGCTCTTTGATTGTCGCCTGGAACAGCAGGGAAAGGCGTGTAGAAGCCACAGGGGCTGTGCTTCTGTCCCCTGATTGGAAACAGAGGCCCACGTTTCTGCAGAGCTGGATTAGGCTTCCCGTGTACCAGCATCCCCAGGGAGGCTTGCTACAAATGCAGATTCCCGGGCAGCTCCAAAAGTCTGGTGAGTCGGGCTCGCCAGGAATCCGCATTTAAAAAAAAAATCTTCTCACTGAAATAATTTCACTTTTACAAAAAAGTTGCAAGAATAGTTCAAAGGAGTCACATATACACTAGAGTCCTGTGTGCTCCATCGTTTCTCTTTCCACATAGAAACGTGCGCATCATTTTTTTTTCTGAATCATTTGAGACGTTCCAAACACGATGCCCCTTTACCTGAGAACAAGGACATTCGCTTACATAATTCAGCATAATTATCAAATTCAGGATATTTAGATTCAAAACAATACTATTTTCTAACCCACAGGACATGGTAAATTTCCTTAGTAAATTTTCCCATAATAAATTTTCCTCCCCTCTCCCCTTTTTTAAACGATCGCACCGTGCTTTTAGTTGTCTTTTTATTAATTTATTTTTTTGGTCCCTTTTAATCTGAAAGAGTTCCTCAGCCTTGTCCCCACTCCCGTCGTTCATGACCTTGACGTTGCTGGTCGGGCAGAATGCCCCTCGTTTGTGTCTGTCTGGGGAACAGGGCATCGACCTTGAAGAGGATCGGTCAGTACTGTCTAGATATACACACGCATGACTCTCACCTCTCAGGAGTTCAAAGGACTTTGTTGGAAAAAAAGCAAGAAAAACCTTTGCAGGGCACCAGAGTTAGTTCCTCAGAGGGGTTTCGAGTTGGGGACTCTGGTTTTTAAGATCCGATTTGCTCAGAACTCAAATCCGGGAGATTTCTTAATTGCCGGGGTTGCTAAGCTGGCTGCGTTTTAAGGGATCCCTGCTGGGCTTTTAATTTCTCTGACTTTGATCCTCTGGAAGGCGGGAGGGTTCTGGCAAGGTCGAGGAGCAGGCTGGTGGGCGGGGAGTAGAGGGCAGACAGAGGTCAAGGTTGAGCGGGGAGGAAAACTGCAACGGAGTCCTCCCCGCGCACTGAGGGCTGGTGACACGCCGGGCCCTCTGGGCAGATCTGCTCCCCCAGGACTCTCGCCCTTCTTTGTGGTGTGAAAAAGCATTAGGTCTATTTCACAGATGAGGTGACTGAGGTTCGAAAAGGTGACGTCACTTATTCCTCATTGCTTAGTCAAGAAGTGGCTGAGCTGGGATTTGAACCTAAGCCCGTCTGACTACGAAGCCTGTGTTTGCCTAACCATCACGGCACCCCTCTCACCAGGGAACAAGTAAGGTCCAGAAAGCTCTGGAAGGAAGCTGCAATCAGAGGCTGAGGAGCATGCAACCTGGCCACAGTGATGTGTCAGCGTCAGGGTGTGTCCCTAGTCTCGTAGGTGGTCTTTAGACCTGGCCATCTGCAGCTGTTTTGGTACGTGCTGGAGCCAGATAGCTCGAGTTCGAATTCTGGCTCTGCCATTAACCAGCGGTGTGACCCTGGGCGATGTTGGGTGTCACGTGGTGGCCTCCCCAGATCCACTCCCTACCCCCTCCACCTGCTCTGCTACATCCATAGGCTGCCTTGGGCCTGGGCAAGAGGTAAAAGGGGCTGAGAAAGCAGCTTTCGGGGGAGAGGGGTGCTCAGCTCTTACAGGGGCTGCGATCCTCCTGCTTCAGCCTCCCGAGTAGCTGGGACTACAGGCACACGCCACCACACCCCGCTAATGTTTTCTATTTTTAGTAGACATGGGGGTCTCACTCTTGCTCAGGCTGGTCTCGAACTCCTGGGCTCAAGTGATCCTCCCGCCTCAGCCTCCCAGAGTGCTGGCATTACAGGTATGAGCCACCGCACCTGGCCTAGATCAGCTTCAATTTTCTGGGACATTGAATGATATGGAATTTGGTGGAACTTGAAAATGATGCAGAGCCAGGGCAGGGTGAGTGGCTGGGGACAAAGGGGGAGGCCACGGGTGTTGGGTGTTTAACTACAGCCCTTCGTCAGGTGGCCTTGGTGTTCAAGCCATAGATGCTCCCAGAAGGTGAAAAACACACCGTCCCCAAACTCCCTGCTGTTATTAATCAGCAAACGTCCCAGGAGCAGGTGCGCATGAGTGAATTTTGGGGTCACGGAGGGTAATCCGGTCTGGCCGGGCTAAAGCAGGTGACCCGACTGTCCGCCTGATCCTGCACTAGGCTTACTGGATAAGAGGATTAATCTAAATCTGTCTGAGGAGAGGATGGGTTTTCGAGAAAGCCCGGGACCCAGAAAATGAAAGTTAGACTTCGGGACCTCGGGCCTAAATTCCAAGCCATCAGGCCGGTGTGACCTCAGACTTGCTCACCTGGGGTCGTCTGGGAAAGCTCCCGTTGTGGTTGAGCTGAAAACACAGCCCGAAGGGCGCTGGGAGGAATGGAAATATAACATTGGGGTTGGGGGCTGGGGCGGAATGTGGAGTCCGTGCCCTCCTCATGGGGACAGTTAAGCTGCCAGTGATTGTCCCTGAATAGAGCCAGACAATCTGCGTTTGGGTCCTGGCTCTGCCTCTTACTCACTGCGTGACATTGGGCAAGTCATTGTCCCTCCTTGTGCCCAGTTTCCTCATCTGTAAAACTGAACAGTAATCGAGCCCCCCTCATAGAGTTGCTCTGAGGGCTAAATGAATGAACATTTGCAAGTGCTTAGGATAGAGCTTGGCACATAGGAAAACGCGCTGTATGTAAATGTTTGCTAGGAAATAAGGTAAATAAGGACGTGAAGCTTTTGTCGCCAGATCTTCCAGTCTTTCAAGGAAGGTAAAGCTGGAAATCCAAGTTTTAATCATCATATTAACGGCAAACAGGCAGCTCCGAAACACCTTAAGGTGTTAAATATCAATGCAACATTATGAGGAAGATACTGTTATGACCCCCATTCTACAGATGGGGAAACTGAGGTACAGAGGGGCCTTGTAACTTGCATGAAAGTTACACACTGGTGAGTGGTAGGACTCGGATAAAGGGTGACCAACTGTCCCGATTTTCCTGGGACTGTGCTTCTTTTAGCGCTGTAAGTCCCATGTCCCAGGAAACTCCTCAGTACAGGATAACTGTCACCCTGGATTCGAACCTGGTCTGGCTCCAGCACCCTGTTCTGGAACACTGTACCCCATTTTTTCTCACACAAATGCTTGGGATTTATACATGTGGCCATTGTGGGCCAAACAATTTACAATTCCTGAAAGAATCTGATGCTCCATGGTATCAGATTCCCCACTTGTTATAGAGATGTGCCTCAGTTTCCACCCCTGTAAAATGGGAAAATAATAATACAGACCTTGTAGATTTGTTGTGAAGATTACATGAGTTCATAGATGCAAAGCACTTAGAACCATGCCTGGCACCAAAAAAGTGCTATAGAAATGTTTCTGTGTATGATTGTTGTTAAATACACTTTCTCAATCACCCCCCACCCCCCCGCCCCCGAGACTTCCTGAATCTGAATCTCCTTGCTTGGGATTCAGGCATCTGTTATTATTGTTATTTTTTTAAATCTTTTTTTTTTTCTCACTCTGTCACTCAGGCTGGAATGTAGTGGCATAATCATAGCTCACTGTAGCCTCGAACTCTTGGCCTCAAGTGATCCTCCAGCCACAGCCTCCCGAGTAGCTGGGACTACAGGTGTGCACCACCACACCCGGCTAATTTT
>CM052452.1:5510024-5529069 GCA_028533085.1 Varecia variegata
GGGGTTCCCACTATGTTGCCCAGGCTGGTCTCGAACTGCTGGCCTCAAGCAATCTCCCTGCCTCAGCCTCCCAAAGGCATGAGCCACTTCACTCAGCCTATTGTTATTTTTAGTACCAGGTTCCCCAGGCAACCAGTTTGGGAGTCAGGAGTTCTGGGGTCAAGTCTGAATTTTGCAAGTAACGCATTGTGTGACCTTGAGCAAGTTCTTTACCTCTCTGGGCCTTACTTCTTTCCTGCAATGAACCAGGGCTCTGCCTCTCTCACAGGGTTGATGTTTAGGGGTTTAGAGGCTTCTAGAGCCCCTTGGGAAGGGACGGCATTCGATATAAGGCAGGTGAAGAGGTAAAGCAGTGAGGAGGGGAGCCCCTCGTTGGACTGGAAGGGGTCTCGAGATGCAGGCTGGAGGCTGAGGCTGTGGGAGTCAGGACGGACTTGGCTATGCTGAGTAACAAACAGCCCCAGTGCCTCAGTGGCTTTAGACAGGACGTGACTTCTCACTGTCCTCCGCGCACCTGTTATTAAGCTGCCGTCTCTCAGCCGCACATCTGCCTTTCTATTCTCCGCTCTGCGATGCTGGGCCGGGACCCCAGAGCCACACGGCCACTTCCCCAGCTGCTCCCTGGCTGGCTCTGCAAGGCTACAGGGGCACACGGGAGGCTGCAGGCTGGAGGGAGGAGAAAGGACTGTCCTTTCCTTCTGTTGTCTGTTCCGGTTAGTGTCACCCAGTGGCCATTGGTTCCAGTCTCTAGCTTGTTTACACGCTCTCTTGGAACCAGGCTCCTGTGTCCCTCGGAGGCAGCAGCACGAGCAGAGCAGCACCCCCACTCGCAGTCCGAAGCGCCTCCTCCAAGGCACCAGGGTCGGACACTGCGACCTTGACCCTTTGTTCCCCCCCAGCCTGGGGACAGCGGCTGCTTCCTGCCGTTGGTATCTCTGTGCAGTCTCCTCACCCCCCTTTGCTTTTTCAGTCGTCCACATCTGTCCCAATGCTCTGTAATAAGTTTTCTTTGTTAAAATGACTGATGTGGTTTCCATTTTCCTGCCAGAAACTCTGACTGGTGCCCTCCGTGCCCCGGGAGCAGTGCCACCTGCTCCTCTCTGAGGCCCACTGAAGGCAGCTGCTCCCCGGAACTCACGTCCCTGGGCAAGGGGGAAAGAGCCCTGGATCACACGGGCCAGCTCTTAAAACCTTTACCAGAAGGGACACGTCTCTTCCGTCCATGTTTCATTGGCCATGGCAAGTCACGTGACCACTGTGCGTTCCACAGGGAACAGGAAGTAAATATTTATAAGCATCTACTAGTGCGTCCTTGGGTAGACCCAGAAACTATACTCTGCTCTCCTTCCTAACAGTCAACCCTGATTTGATTTTCCTGAATAATAATAACCAGCAAGTTATGGAGCACTCACTAAGTGCTAGCCCAAGCACCAATTTTCAGAGAGTCCACGGGGTAGGTAGCTAGTACCCCTAATTTCAGAAGAGACTGAGGCTCACAGAGAGGCAATGGCTTGCCTAAGGCTACACAGCAGTAAGAGCGAAGCTAAGGTTTGCACTTGAGTCTGCCAGCTTCCAGAAGCCCAAATTCTCCACCTCTACACTCTGTGAGGTGTCCTGCTCTTATTCTAGAAAACTGACAGTGAGGGAATAAGGAAAAGCATCTATTTAAACTGGCTTGGTCCCTGTAACTGGCAACCCCACCTCACACTCAAGGTTGCAGGTTCACTTTGGTCCACAGTTCAACAATCCAGAAAACCTGAGCCTTTGCCTCTCTGGCAGTTCCCACTCTGGCCTTGGGACTTGGTTTGCACCTGTTAGCTGCCCCCACCGTGCACCACGCTCAACCCCAGCCTGGCTCAGCATTCTGCCCTTCCAGCTGTCTGGATGGGGGAGGGAGATGCCCAGAGCCTGAGGTCCCATCAGTCTGGCCTCTCACAGGACTCTATCACCCCTCAACATACAGAAGACACTGGGCTGTGCTTGTGGCACTAGCCATTTGCATCTTGTCCCAACAGACATCAATTTCCCCCACTTAGAACATAAGCTCTTAGAACTTGAATTACATCTTTGCTATTTTCTGCACAATATTGTGACAGCTCAGCCCTCAACTGACCCCAGGCTAGGCACCCATTTTAGTGTACCTGGGATTTATTTTGATCAGGTAGGTGAAAGGATGGCATTGCTAATAGACTGTATAACGGAGAAAAATAAACTATCAGAAAGAAAGGAATAAACTCACAGCTCATAATTGCCCCTTTGAAGAGAAAGATCACAGCACACAATAGCCCCTGTGTTTGATCAACCACCTGAGGCTTAACTCGTTGTCTTTAAGATTAACCACCTGTGGCCTCTGAGAGTCTGTTTTCTTTCTCACCACAGGGCATTTCTCCCTTGTCTATCTTTCTCCTTAGGCTCCGATCACCACGTGCCCCTATAACTTCCTGCCCCCTCCACACAAAAACAAAATCTCTCTCCTCCATAATAATGACAATGGTAATAATAGTAATGGTAACATCTTTTGAACACTTACTATGTGCCAGGCACTGTTAGAAGTACCTTTCATACAATAACTCATTTAAAATTCTTACCACAACCCTGCAGGGTAGACACTCACATTATCCCCATTTTACAGATGAGGCAACTGAGATGTGGCTAGGATAAATCCTCACTCCCTGCCCTCCTGGACCACTCCAAAAATCAAAATCCTACTTAACGAACTATGCTGATAAATTTAGCCCTTTTGTTTGTCTCATCCTGCTAGACCAGCCCAGGGAGAATGCAGGGAGGGAGAGGGGCTCACCTCCAAAACTAAAAAGTCCCGTCCAGATGGTTGCCTAAATAACAGAGCAGTTTTCACCCTAAGAGAGATTCTTCCATATTTCTCACAGACAACATTAAAAATGATCTCTTCCTCACTTTGTTTTTAAAAATGTGATGCCAAGTTGTTTGTCTTGATAAATAAGAGATTTTTCCAGCCCTCCACAAGCATAACTCCAGGCCAGATCTTAGTCACATGGCCAGCCATTGCTGCAAAGGAGCCTGGGAGTTGTAGTTTTTAAAGTTGGGCACGTGCCATCCCCAGTGAAAGTTAGAAAAGGGTAGAAGGAAGGAGTGAGAGGATATCGGAGAGGCAAACAGCAGAATCTGTCACACTGAAGCTTCAATTTCCCCTTGAAGAGGAGGCCAGACAGACCTGATCTCTGCTTAGAGCAGCTGAGTGCACGGCGGGTACGTATACTGCTTGGGGCACCAGGTCTCTGCTGCCACCTCCAGATGGGCAGCCATTTGGTCCCCAGTCCCTCGCAGGGTAAAGAAATGACACATAGTCTTCTCTTTCCCTCTTTCCCTCTCTCTCCAGCTCTGTGAGCTCTACCTGTTCAGAGTCTCAGCCAGGAAGGTGGGACCACGACAAGAAGAGGAAGATGGCACACACAGGGATGGGGGAGGGCCTGGTTATTTACTTTTTCAAAAAGATGGAAGTTTTTGGCACAGCTCCTGGTGCTCAATTGAAATTAATGCTGGCTCCACTCCCAGGCTGGTTCCCACCGTCCTCCTGAGGGCACAGCTTCTGCAGCACTGAATCCAACAAGGTCACTTGCTTGTCACACAGGAAGGTGGGGGAGGGACTGTGACGGTCAGGGCCCCAGAAGAAAACTGAATCTAACTCAGACGGATCAAGAGACTTTAAATAAGGGACTTCTTTCCGAGTGCACACAGGGTTAATGGGACAGGGAAGGGAGGTCAGGGGACTGAGATTAGCAACAGAGGGAAGTGTGATCGAGCCCAGGGAGGGCTGGGGCTGGGGAGAGGGGTCATTCAGATAGAGGCTGCAGCTGCAGAGGACATAGCTACTGCCAGGGACACGATGCCAAAGCAAGGAGGGACTTTAAAAGAAATGTCCCAGCTCTCTCTCACCCTACCTTCTGGTCTCCTGCTGGCTCCTTCTGTTGGCCGAACCCGACCAGAAGGCAGAAGGGAGCCCATGGGTGGTGTGGACCATGCTGTCCACTTCTGGGGACACAGGGCAGGCAGGGAAAGGCAGAGCATGAATTGGAGGGAAGTGGATTGTGTAAAACAATACACATGCACTGTGCATAGGCTCAATAGATGTGGTTATTTTCACAATTATTTTTTCAATACTCCAGAATGTCTCCTCTTGTTCTTTTTAGAAAACTTTTTTATTGAAGTACAATGCACACGTATAAAGGGTCCATATCAAAGGTGCACATCTTGATGAATTCTCACAAATGAGCTTAACCAGATCAAGAAACAGAATATTCTCACCACCCTGGAAACTTCCTGATTTCCCTTCCAGTTATTCCTTCTCCAACCCCCTCTATCAGATAACCTGTATTCTGACTTCTAACAGCATAAGTGAGTTTCCCCCAATTTTGTACTTTACACAAACAGCATCTATTAGTATGAGCTCTCTTGGGGCCGGCTCTCTCCTTATTTACTTATTCCCACTTGTCCTATACAGACGTTACAGTGGGCATTTCTGTGCATTGAGATTTTTTTTTTTTTTGCCTTTGACTTATTTTCTTAGGACGAATCCCCACATTTAGGTTTCCTGGGTTGAACAGTGTAAACATTCTTACAGCTTTAGTGGTATGAGGCCAAAATGCTTTCCAGAGGATGTACCTATCCTCACCACTTCTTGTCTCCATCTGTCACTCAGGTTATAATGGTGACTCTAGCTTTCACTGGCCAACACAGGTGCACTTCCGGATGGCCCCAGGGAGGAATCTGAAACTCTAAATGCCGGCAGTGCCCTGTCTATATCTGATAGCTCTCGGTTGCAAATGACAGTATCCTCTGCACTGGGTTAAGCAGATGTGGAATGAATGCATGGAAGGTGACCAGGCAGTCCACGGGCTATCATGGTGGGCTTGGAGGTGCCGCGGCAGGGACAGAACTTCAGTTCCTGCATCACGGGGCCCAGGGACTGACTTCGTCTTACACCATGGATGCTGAGCACGGGACGTCGAGCCGGCATCTCTGTCCCAGCATCTCCCAGTGGGTTTCCTCTCGTGTCTCACTGGCCACCCCAAGATCTCAGGCAGACTCAATGACATCTCAAGAGCTAAGAGATTCAGAGTTGTCCATTCAAGCCTGGAACAAAAATCAGGATTTTATTAGCAAGGGAGATGTGGCAGAAAGGCTGTGTGTGGGCCACCTTTGTGGCCACAGCAGTGTACACTCGGTGGAAAATGGCTACCCGGCCTGACTTCGCACGTTCTCTTGGTTCCAGCACCCAATACCCCGTTAACCTATTACTCAGCACTTTGTTTCCCGGGGAAGTTTGCATCCAAATTCCACTTCCTGGGAAAGAAGCTCTGATTGGTCTAACCTGGGTGGGGTGTTCTCGTCAAATCAGTCACTGCAGCGGGGAGTCTTGGGGGACATCACATGCCACAAGCACGGAGATTAGGTGACTCGGCTGAGCTGAGGAAGATGCAAGGGGCAGGAGTGGCCTCCTTGGCTGGACAAGACAGTTTGTAACTAAAAGACAGACTAAGCCAGTGCCAGTGGCACCAGCGAAGTAGGAACACCTAAACTTTTTTTTTCCAAAATGATTTGTTATGTCATTATAAAGACATGACAGCAG
This sequence comes from Varecia variegata, assembly GCA_028533085.1. Classification (NCBI taxonomy): domain Eukaryota; kingdom Metazoa; phylum Chordata; class Mammalia; order Primates; family Lemuridae; genus Varecia; species Varecia variegata. The sequence goes on from CM052452.1 coordinate 5,515,633, forward strand.
AAGTCAGAATCCAGTCACACTGCCTGACACTTATCTTATGGATTAGTACTGGTTTTATTTTCAATGTCACAGATGGGGTGAAATATTTCACAATCTTTGCAAACTTTAAAGTTCTCAATTTGGTCCTGGAAGTAGCAAGAAATCGAGGCTCAGAGAGGTCTACTGACTTTTCTAAGGGCACACAGCAAATTAACGGCAGATCCAGGACTCCCGTGTTCTCTGTACTACACTACTGTGCCCTCCCTGCCTGTACTCCCTTTTCTGAGAATTATTTTCACAGTCCCTATGGAGGGGCTATTGTGCCATCTGACTATGACCTCCTGACCCCATGTGATTGGGCCAGGGCATCACATCTGGGACAATTGTATTCTCTTTCCTGAGAAGTTGAGATTAGGACATTGATTTTTATTTTTTAAACTAGGCTCTAAAATGGGAACGCCTGAAAAGCAAGCTGGGGGAACAGGGGAGAGCAGAGAAAAGAGTCCTTTAAAAAAGAGGCCAGGTTGAGAGACTAGGTGGTTCCAGAGAGACAGAGCTTGAGACAGGAGCTGCCTTGGTTTCTGAAAGCTTTCTAGTTCTTGGTTCTTTTTCTTCATGGGCATCTGCCTCCAGCTTACACAAGACAACCCTGGCATTCATGTAATTGAGCACACTTTTGGCTGAAAGAAGCAGAAACTGCAATCAAGACTGGCTTAAACAATAAGAAAACGTAATCATTTTCATAATGGGAAGTGCAGAACTAAGGTGGGTTTCAGGCATGGTATAATCAGGGTGCCGGCTACATTGTTGTGTAATTCCCTCTAGGCTCTTTCTTCCATCATGTACTAGGCTTGATCTCACATTGGTTTCCCTCATGGTTACAAGAGGGCTGCCAGCAACAAAAAGACATGAGCGACATGCTTCCTTGTTCACATCCATGGAGGTGGAAAAGCATCTCCTGGCAGCCCTGGGTTATATATCCTTCCTTTCTGTCTGATTAGGCCACGGTCAGTTACGTGCCTATTTCTGGACCAGTTGCAATCTCCAGGAGAACGCTCTGCATTCATTGGCTTAAACTTAGATTCCTGGTGCAATCACTGGCAAGGAGCATGGGATGGCTGTGATTGGCTAAGACTAATAGAGATCTACCTGGAAGGTGTGTATCACATGGGCTGAATGTGGGAGGGATGATTACCTGAACAAACTGGGATCTGCTGGGAAGGAGGAAGGGTGAACAGATGCTGGGAGGCAGAATAAAAATCATTTTGAGTTAGTTCGAGTGGGTTTCTGATCCTTGTAGCCAAAGAGTCACTTGGACAGTCAGCTTCCTGGGCTGTGTGCAAATGCCTTTGCTCAGCCCCTCTGAGCTTGGCTCTAATTTCCTCCTGCATTCGGTAGACACTGCTGTCGCCAACATTTCTCACCGCTGGCTCATCGCGTTGGCAAGCTGGCATCTCACCCCGCTCCAAGCCCCGCTGATGGAGCAGAAGGTCCCGTTAGCAGAATTGATTCTGGCATGTTCTAATTAAAAGAGCCTTGTATGTCTCTGCATGGGGGCTGCTGAGATCTGCACCCAGAAGGGCAGAGAGAGTAAATTCTTCTGAGGAAGGCCTATTTTTAACAAGTCCTGAACCTAATTGAATTTAATCATTTTTCAGTCGTTGACACTTGAAATGTGTGAGTCACTGGGTTGTGCATGGAGCTGAGGACTGGAGCAGCCTTTTAAATATCAGAGAGACACCAGCCTGCAGAGAGCTGCTCGGGTCTGGGGCTGTGGCTCCTCTCGGGGTTGTGCTAAGGCATAGGGCTCTAGAGACAGCCCGCCCCAGGTTCAAGTCCTGGCTGCCCTGCTTATTGCAAAACGCTGTTTCTCCAAGCCTCTGTTTCTTCCTCTGTAAAATGAGGATGGTAATATATGTACATCCAAAAAACTGTGTATAAGTCATTTGGAGGCAAGGCTTGACATGAGGCTGTTCAGAATCTATATTTATCTCAACTGGCATTTCCTTGCAGAAACATTAACATGTTAATTTTAATGTGTTGCCCAAATCCTATACATGATATCCTGTGATGCTAACTTTCCTCATGGTTACAACATGGCTGCCAGCAACATCTGGGGCAACATGCTCCTTTTGTGTACCATGTTACCTTTCTGAAACCAAAAATATAGTATGTTCTAAAACACATCTTGTCCCAGAGTTTAGGTATAAGAGGGTGGAGACCTTAGCAGGGCTGAGCTACAATTCACTCAGGGATCTAAGGAGGAAAATGGAAGTCACCTGGAATTGAAGTCACTCTAGAAAACTAGTACCCCGTGGCCAGTTGCGGTAGCTCAGCCTGTAATCCCAGCACTCTGGGAGGCTGAGACAGGAGGATCACTTGAGCTCAGGAGTTCGAAACCAGCCTGAGCAAGAGCAAGACTCCATCTCTACTAAAAATAGAAAAATTAGCCAAGCATGATGACACACCCCTGTAGTCCCAGCTACTGGAGAGGCTGAGGCAGGAGGATCGCTTGAGCCCAGGAGTTTGAGGTTGCAGTGAGCTATCATGACGCCACTGCACTCTACCCAGGGTGACAGAGTGAGACCCTGTCTCAAATAAATAAATGAAAATAAATAAATAAAATTAAAAAAGAAAAAACTAGTACCGCAATAATTTCTCCCTAGCCCTGTGACTGTTCCTTGAGTTTAGCCTCTGAGGAAGCAGGTGACTTATGTTTCAGGGCCTTTGTATGAAAAACGTGTGTCTCCAAACTACCAGACTCTGGTTAGGGCAGCGAAACGCTCACCGTGGTCACACTTGACCGGGAGCAGACTGGGGTTCCGATCTCATGGTCACAGGGGCTGGGGTGGGGGTGGGTCCTGAAGGAACCCCACCCCCCAGCACTGGTAAAGTGCTTTTCCGTATAAATGATTTTTCTCTCTCCTTTTTTTTTTTTTTTTCCGCAGCGCAGGGAGAATTGGGTCCCTTGAGTCAGCTGCGCGCCTCGCAGGGCGGCTGTGCGTATGAGCAGGAGCGCGGGGAAGCGGGTGGCAACTGGGGTGGGGGGTGCTGAGCGTGTGAGTGGCTGAGGGAGGGACTGAGAGCGTTGACCCAGTCAGTGACAAGGAGGATCCAGGGCCAGTCTGGTAAGGGGTCGCCCTCTCCCGCTCCCGCAAGCGTCCTTCTCACCCCCTGCTCTTGTCCCCTCCTCCTCCCGAGGGCCCTGCGCCCTTCCGGGGGAGAACGCCCGGTCCCTGCGGGTCACAAAGGCTCCGTTCCAGGGGTCCGAGAACGCCCGGAGGTGGGGCAGGGGGTGGCACGAGCAGTCCTCCCAGCGCCGTGGGACACGCGCAGTCTGTCGGGCCGCCCCCTCTGGTAAGTTTCGCCGCCACCTGCTGCGGAATAGGGGGGTCGCAGCCCCCAGCCCCTTCAGGCTTGGCTGCTCCAAGCCTGGAAAACATCATGGTCCTCTAGGGTTAAACATAAATAAATTACGGCGTGTAAAATAACTCCAAAAACGTCCAACAAATTTCTATTTTCCTCCCATAACCATCCTTTAAAAAAAAAAAATCTGTGTATGTGTTTCTGTGCTCCTGCTTGGCTGGTGCCCTAAGCACATGTTTAATTCTGTCGCCAGGTTGTACAGCCCAGGCCTTCCCTGCCCCAGCTGATTAAACATTAGACCATAAAGATGATCTCTGCGGGAGGAAGCTTCATTCACTCAAACTGTATTTGCCAAGGCAAACTGATACTTGAAAATACTGATTCGAAAACAAGCTACATTCATCCAGCGCCTGTCACCTGCTAGGCACCCTGCTAAGTGCTTTGCATACATTATTTTATGCTGAGACATGGGTGTGGGTACCCCCATTCTATAGATGAGGAAACTGAGGCTCAAAGAGGTAAAATCACACTGCCAGTGAAGGTCAGCTATTCCCACGTCGTGCTTTTAAAATGGTGCATTACAGATCCACTTAGAACTAAAAGAGCCCTGGAAAATAGAATGGCTTAATAAAAAAAAATTGGAGCTGCACAAAATTGCAGAGTTGAAAGAGGTCCCAGAGTGAATACACTTGGCCCAAACCTTATCAGTCAGGTAAACCCTGCTACAGCTTCTACCCACACCTTGAGGGCTCATCCAGAAATGATCAAGATGTGGCTCCATTGTCTTACACCATTTCCCTGCCTGTGGGAATTTTCCCTCAGAGAATGACTTACCAAAATTCAGTTGGCCCCTAAACCCTCTAGAGTATAACAGGGAAAAGCCAAACGTTCCTACATTGCCAGATGGTATTGTCCTATCACCCATCAACTTGAGAATCATTTTCAAGGTAGTGTATTATGGAAGTTAGGAATGCTTTAGGCTATAAAGAGCAAAATGCTTGATGAGTGCCTTAAACAATAGTGACACTTGTTATTTCACTTAACAAGAAGCCTGGAGGTAGGCAGTTTCAGGGATGGGGCAGTAGCACACAGTGTCAATTAGGACCTAAATTTTTTCCCATTTTTCCTCTTTGCTGTCCTCAGTGTGAAGTGATATTTCTCCTCATGGTCATGGGATGGTTGCCACAGCACCAACCATCATGCATGCCTTCATAATAATTTCTGAGAGCAGGAAGAGAGGGGAACATGGACAAGCTCTCACTTTTTGTCACAAAGGAACAGAGTAGAATTCTCCTTATGTCTCATTGGCCAGATATGTGGGTCACATGCCCATCCTTAGACCAATCATTGACAAAGGGAAGCGGGGTTACCATGACTAGTGGGAACCAATGATGGCTCATGCTCTGGAGCTGGGCACACTGAGGGAGACACAGTCAGAATTGTGTTAGGAAGAAAGAAGTTGGGGTTACAGTCATGCTAGCTGCTGTAACACATACATCTCCACGTTTAATTCAACAGAAGTTAATGTCTCATTTGTGTCACAGTCCAATGAGGATGTTCACGGTTGGCAGGTAACTGCCTTCACAAGTTGATTTGGGGAACTGTTTTGTGACTCTGCCTCCCATAAATATCAGATAGGGGAAGAGAGGATGGAAAAGTCACAACCCCTTCTTAGAAGTCAGGGTTTGGAAGTGACACATTTCCCCTCTGCTCACATCCCATTGGTGACAGTCCATCACAGGGCCCTGCATGGGTGCAAGAGGAGCTAGGAAGTGTGACCCCTGGCCAGTGAGCGACCTCAAGCAACTCCACATGAGGGGGAAGTGGCCGTTGGGGAGGCAATGAATCAATCTCTTCTCAGCTAATCTTATTACATCCTTGCATTTAAGGGACATCCAGTCTTCTCCAGACCTCTTGCTAGTCACTTCCCTCCGGGTGCTGCCACCTATTCTAGACCATGAATCATTCTCTGAACACTCCTTTTATTCACTTGCCCCTCAGCCTTTGCCCAGGCAGTTCTCTTAGCCCAGAATTCCTCCCAACTTTTCCTCTCTGCCTACAAACTCCTATTCATCCTTCAAAACCCCAAGTGAAAAGTCATCTCTTTTGTGGAGCCTTTTCCACTATTTTACCCTGGGCAGGCTTCATAGCACCTTGAAGGCTGACTCGCCACTGAATTCCCTACAACTGTTAGCTTTATTCTCAGGCTACCTGCAGAGGCAAGGTGGCTGTCAGCCACTCTTGACCTCACTCACCTAGGCTCAAGTGCAGGAGGAAACAAAGTCTCTCTCTTCCTGAGTGTTGAAGCTTCAATTCCACCACTCAATTCCACCACGCACTCTGCTTGGACTAGCCAGGGCCATGTGCCCATCCCTGAACTAATTCCAGGCCAGGGGGCTAGCACTCTGGCCTATCCAGAGTCATATGCCCCAATCCTGAAGCTGGTGGGGTGTGGCTAGCCCGGGAGCAAAAAATGACCAGGAGGGAGGGAGGGAGCTGCTGGCTTCCCACAGGAAATCCATGGTATTGTTACCAGGAGATAGAAGATGCTGAACATCCCTCAAACCCTTGGAAACACTGACCACACTGGATCTTTGCCGTGTTAAACCACCTGTATCGTACCATAGCAGCCCAGCCACTGTTTACTGAGCACTTACTATGTGCCAGGCACAGTGCTAAGGTGCCTTACACATTCAACGACCTGCAAAGTGGCTTCTAGAATGTCTCCCATTTCCTAGATGAGGAAACTGAGGCTCAGAGAACTGAAGTGACTTGCCCCAGGTTAATAAGTGGCCGTGGAGGAATCTGAGCTGAGATCTGGTGGTGGACACAACCAATGCCTTAACCGCCGCATCGCAGGGCTGCCCAACGGTTGCAAAGCTGGAATTTCTGCTTTTGGAACCCAGCCCCTGCCGTCTGAGAGCAGCAGTGTGGTGGTCTCATGGCCTTATTGAGCTTGTGGGGTTAATTTTGTCCCTTCCTCTGAGTACCTATGCGCCAGATGAAGTTCAAGTTGTGACATGATAAAAAGGCCTCTCAGTACCGCTGGCTCCTGCTGTAAGATGGGAGGGTTGGGGCCTCCCCACAGCTGCACTGAAGTTGGCGCATTTCGCTTTAACCCTCTCTGGGGACACACCGCCCTGATGCCATTTTGCCCCCTCTTTGGGAACACAGGGAGCAGAAGGGTAACTGACATGCCAGAACCATCTGCCCAGCTCCTAATAATAAATGGTGACAGGAACAGGTTCCAGGCAAACATTGCTTTAAACAACAAAAAAAAGTGCCTCTTCTCACACCCGGGCAGCCATCTGCGTGTCCTCCCCATGTGCCAAGCTGTGGGCGGAGGAGGGAATTGGGGACTGCGGGGAGGGGAAGAGGTGCCCGTTCTGTCCCGCACCGCCAGCAGGGGTGGCTCATGAGGTCTGTTCCCTTTGCCACTGTGGACAGGGCATTGCAGAGAGAGACAGGCACATTCGTGGCTTTGACCTCCCTGGGGACGGTGTCTGAGCAGAGGGAAAGCGAGATTCCTTCAAGATGTCGATGGTAGGTGATATACACATTCGCTCATCTAATCCGGACAACAAATCTATGCACACCCATTTTAGAGATGGGAGGCTGGAGGCTCAGAGACCTCCAGTGACTCACCTGAGGTCACACAAGGTGGCAGAACCAGACCTTGAACCCAGAACTCCTCTTCCCCACACAGCAAAGCTGCCTCTTCAGTATGCAATAATGAGGCCAGCTATCTCTCCACCCTAGCAACCCAGGGTGGGTTTTCCGTGCAACAGACAGGCCGCTGACATCACCCAAGGGGGGTCTCCCACTTCCAGCCCTGGCCCAGCCCCCGCCCCAGCCCTTGAACTGAACTCTGGGCTTCTCTAGCCACCTGACCCATTGCTGCCTCCCCTCCTGTCCCTGTCTCACCCAGTCGAGGAAGAACAGGAGAAAATCCTCCGCTCCTCACCAGGAGCCTTCGGAGAAGGTCAGAGAGCAGCTGGCCGAGGCAGAGCTTCGGAAGCTGCAGCAGCAGTTCAGGAAGATGGTGGAAAGTCGGAAGTCCTTCAACTTCTGCAGCCAGCAGAAGATCACGAGTCAGTAGTAAGTGAGCGGCGCAGTTTTGCGCTGAGTGATCCTGGAGGAAAGTTTGGGGTTGCGTTCCCTGGTGCTCGCCTACTCTCCTGTGTCAGGGAGCCACTTCTGAACCCCGTGTGGGGACTCATGTTCTCAGTTGCCAGAGAAACCCACTTGGGAAGGCTTCGGTGGCGAGGAGGAACTGAATGCAGGGTGTCTTGGGGACCCCTGGAGAACAGGACACCCACATCTCAGGGAAGGACCTAATGCAAGAACCATTTCTGGTCCCTGTTTCTCTCTACACATGAGTTTTGTTCTTCTCTCTCTGAATTTCAGCCCTGGCTTGTGGGAAATGGCTGCCCCAACTCTTGAGCTTGCCAAGCTACACAGAGAGACTGTCTTGAAATCAATTCCAATTCCAAACACCCGGGAGAGGGAGACCCTGATTGGCTCAGCTTGGGTCAGGTGTCTACTCCTGGGGTGGGTGGGTAGGAGCATAGGACACATGGCTTTGGCTATCACTCCTATGGTCCTGCCTCAGAAGTGGGAGAGTTCCCAGAGAATGCCAGAATCATGAGGCTGCGGACACCCCAAGGACGTTTCCTATTGGTGTGTCCTTAGAGCACTGCAAGGTAGAATATTTAAAATTGGGTTGTCCAATTATGGAGTATATTATCTCTTTGGGCAATAGAAAGGTGTTCCCTGGGGTTGAATAAACAAACATTAAACAGGCATTCTTAAATTCCAAGGAAATGTAATTCCTTAGCTACATCCACATTGTTTACAAAGGCAGAAACAACTGTCCGTTTTTAGAAACAAAATCTGACTGTTGGATAATATGGGAAATTCAGAGGATGGAGAAAAGGGATTCTTTAGATTTTCCATAGATTCAACTTACTCAGGGCCAGGACTAGTCCATATGGGACCTCCATGTGAATTTTTAAAAAGGCACCCTTTCTCAAGACACTTTACTGCCATCTGTTGGAAAAATTGTCATTATGTAGAGATTTTGCTAGAACAAGAAAAAATGTCCCCTAGAAAAGAGTAATAAATCAACAAATCAGGGATGCGTTTTCAAGTAATGGCACTTCCTAGGGCTGTGCAGTCCACAACCTGCACATCTGTGCCTGGCTGCCCTGATTCTCAGCCTACCTCCAGTGGGCATCAGGAAGTGCCTCCTTCCTGGTGTGTCTCTGACAGTTTTTCTTGAATCTTACCCTTCCACACCCCCACACCACCCCAGACACAGGGTTCTGGCTCTAAGTCAATCTCTTTGATCTAGTTTCACTTTGATGGAACTGAAAAAGAAGGAGTGGAAAAGTGGAGATTTTAGGTTCTTTAGAGTGAAACATCTATTAAATATAAATAGGGCCAGAACTGAGGTGCAGTGCCTAGGGTGTAATATTTAAGGAGGCGCTTTTCCCCCAGCACTGACCCTATGCTTAAAGCACCCTGACAGTGAGTGCCTCCTTAAATTTGGGGGCTCCTTGCTCCCTTATCCCAGTCCTAGCCCTGCATACAAGACACACAAACCTTCCTTTTGCTTTTACCAACCCTTCCTGAAAGCCTAGTTCTGGTAGAGGGTGGCACTCTCTCTTCTTTCCATTTAACAAGGACCCCTTCCAGGAGGGGCTTAAGAGGGGGCAAAAGTCCCAGCATGCAGGTTGAGAAGACTGGGAGCTCCCAGTCACTAGCCACATGTGGCTATTTACATTTGTAATTAATTAAAATAAACAAAATAAAAAATTCAGTTCTTTGTACTAGCTGCATTTCAAGTGCTCAGTGGTCACATGTGCCCAAGTGGATGCTCTCAGACCCTGTAGAGAGAGAACATTTCCATCACTACAGAAAGTCAGCAAACTATGGCCCACGGGCCCAATCTGGCTGGCTGCCTGTTTTTGTAAATAAAGTTTTATTGGCACACAGCCACGCCTATTCACTTATACATTGCTTGTGGCTACTTTCCATTGCAAGGGCAGAGTAGAGTAGTTACAACAGAGACCACATGGCCTGCAAAACCTAAAATATTTACTGTTTGGCCCTTTATAGAAAAAAGTTTGCCAATCCCCACTCTAGAACCTTCTTTACTGTTCTAGAGCAGTGCTTCCAAAACTTGACCGTGCACACGGAGCACTTGAGTCTTGTTGCAGAGCAGATTCTGATCCAGTCGGTCCCCGGGTTGGGGCCTGAGAATCTGCATTTCTCCAAGCTTCCAAAGCTCTTCGAGGCAGCTGATCTGCAAACCGCCCCGAGCAGCGATTGTTGGTTCCCAATTTTCCAGAAACTCAGCCTCTGTGCCATTTCCCATCATTCAGTTGTTGTGCAGTCTTCCAGGCCACCTTTTCTCTTTCAAAGTCCCTGTTTTCCCACATCCCCCACCCTGTCACTTCTCCAAAGCAGACAGGAAGGGGAAGGAGGAGGCTCAGATCAGCCCATTTAATAAATCGTTAGCACCCCAAGTAGAGAAACCATGGAGGTTATTATGCATCTCTGTGTTGATGCAAACTTGAAAATCCTGCCTGATGAGTTTGCTCCTCATTACCAGAGATAATTGGCTGCAGAGTCTGGGAAGATGGTCTGCAAACTCAGACAGATGCCAGCCAGCCGCTGGCAAAAGCGAACTTGAGGGCTTCCGCCATGTCTAGGTAATGGATTTTGACAAGCGGAGCTGCAAATTGTTCCCTAGGAAAAAAATACCCCGAGGAGCAGTGGAAATTGCAGCGAACTGGGTCTCAGGCGATCAGGGTTCCAGACCCGGATCCGAGGCCGTGGGCAAATCCTTTTCAGCCGTTTGAGCGGGAGGTGCCTCTCTCTGCCAGTCTCCTGTCGGGGCGATGGTGCCTGGCGTGTTGGAGCAAGGTAAGCGCAGGAGGGCAGACTGAATCATGGGCTGCTTTCCCAACAGCAAGGAAATCAAGACCCTGAAGGCAGAGCAGGATGAGATCAGCCTGCTTTTGAGTCTCATGAAGTCCTCAAAGAACACAGATCTGAACAAGAAAAACTACATGGAGCTGCGTTTCCTGCTGCAAACCAAGGAGGACTACGAGGCCTTGATTAAGTCCATGAAAGTGCTGTTGGCCGAGCTGGATGAGAAGGTGTGGTCTTTCGCTTAAAGGGTTAACCAGAACACAGAGCAAGGGTGAGGAGTGGGGGGTACCCATGATGCCTCAGGCCAGACCTGACACCCCAGTATCTACCATGACTTCTTGGGAGAGCCCTCTAAATGCCACTGTGGCTATTATCTCCACTACCCTTGTGACCTCTGGGCTCCCAGTATCTAGGCCCCGTCCTATTAATCTGTTCCTCCACCAAGCTCCCCCTGCACTTAGGACAAATCCCACATCCTCACCAGATCAGTTAGGAGAGGCTAGGTTAGGCTGCAGTGGTTTAAACCAATAAAGGTTTCTTCCTTGTTCATGCCACATATCTGTCGTGGGTTGGCTGAGGACACTTAAGTCTTCTCATTCTGGGCAGAAAACATATCGCTGATGTGTTTTCAAGCGATGACACTTCTTAGGGTTGTGCAGTACACAACCTGCACATCTGTGCCTGATGACTCAGCAGTGTACTTGGCTCTGGGTGTCCTTACTTTCCTTGAGCTACCAAACTTGTGTCAGGAAACTGTTATGAGAAAAAGATAAACCATAATTAGTTTAAGCCACTGTTTAGTTGGGCTTTCTGCAATTTGTAGTTGGCCCACTTTAGATTTCTATGCCACACACCTGGCCACATTTTGCAACCCTTAGAAGAGATTTTTCTCTCAGTGTCCTCATGGTGACAGCTGAGACTGTGCTGTATAGACTTTCTGAAGACTTGGGGGTAACCAAAGAGAATTAAAACTCAGTGATGCCAACACGGGATCCCAGATGCAGCTGGTCCCAGAATTCACCACGCTCTGCACAGGGCCCCCTCGCTTCCAGCGGGAGGCTGGCCTCCGTGTGGCTGATAAACTTTATATGTCACCACACTGAGCACTTAAGCCTTTCTCCTCCAGAACTTCTCAGTTCCAGAACAGGACCTGGGCTTCAGACTGTCCCCCGTGGGGAATTCACATCTCTAGACAAACGGGAACACAGCAGCTTGCTTCCAAGGGCAGTGTCCCCTTCATTCCCTGCTGCCATTATCCACCAGAGCTCAAAAAAAAAAAGAAAGTCTCAGAACTTAGTTTCAGCTCAAACCCTAAGAGGAAAAGCACCTGTGACGCTCTTAGGACCTGGTACGCACAGTCTCTGAAGGGCGCTTTTCTTTAGGTAAAACCGTTAGACTAAGGCCACGGTGCGGGCTGGTTCTGTCACAGCTGGCAGCGTGTGGAGATGACTTGTACGAGGAACCGCGGAGTGAGGTCCCTGAGGCAGCGGCTGGGGAGGGTGTGGGCCTGGAGGACTGGGCTCGAGTGACAAGGGCGGAGACAGATGCCAAGATTCTTTCCTGCCAGCTGCGGCAGGTGGTGTGTCACTTCTCTGAAGTCAGGGTCCCTTATCATAATGGGCAGAGTGGACGGCGTGTCAGTCAGGAATGCTTTTAGCCAAGGCTAAAGTGACATAACACCCGACCAAGACAGGCCTGGACCAAAACGATACTTATTTATCAATTTTTTAAAGAAACGTCTTATCTTGGAATACTTTTAAATTTACAAAGATAGTACAGAGAGTGCCCACACACCTTCACCGGCGTCCCCTAATGTACACATCTCACAATGCCGTGCAACATTCGCCAATACAAAGAAATGGTTATTATTTTTACCTGAACTCCAGTCTTTGTTGGGATTTCACTAGTTTTTTCTATCCATGTCCTTTTCTGTCCCAGGATCCAATCCAGGGCACCACATCGCATGTAGGTTATTCGTTTGTTGCTTAACAAGAAGTCCTCTGGACATAGGTGACCTCAGTGTTGTTTCACCTGCTTTAAAAGATTGTGGCAGCCACGCCTTCCCCTGCACTTGACCTTGCGTCCCTCCCTGCTCTGCAGGCCTGCGTGCCTCAGAGGGAGAGGTGCCCGCTGCCCTTCTGCAAGGCCAGGCCCCTCCTGTGCTAAGCCGCCCTCAGCCCCGTCCCTGTCATTAAATGGAGACCTCGCTGGATGGGTGACACCCTTGTTGCTCTCGTCTCCACCCTCTCTCTCTCCGAGGCGCTCTTTCCTTGCCTCCTTTATCTTAACCTGAAAACCAAGCAGATACAAAACCCAAAACAACATTCCTGCAATTCCAAGTTACTGCCAGCTTTTCCCCTTTCTAGAATTTTCTAGAAGTCCTCATCTGCATTCCCTGCTTTCCTTTTTAGGGAAGGTACTATCTCCACTTCTGCCCGTGGTGATGGAAGCAACATCGCCTCCCCCAAAACTGCTTTCTCTGGGGTCACCAAAGACCTCAACCTCTCTCAACCCAGTGGCCTTCCCTCAGCTTCCAGCCAGAGACTTGGAACTCCCAAACGCACAGCCCGTGCGTGGATCCCTTTAGGACAGCGGTTCTTAAACCCATCACTCCCAACACTCATTTCTTGTCCTTTCTTTCTTCCTCCCACTGAGATGTTACTTAACACACAGCAAGTGCACATGTCTTAAGGGTACAGCTCAATGAATACACAGAGTATTGCAGCACTGGGAAGGCTCCCTCTGTCCCCTTCCATGAACCACCCCCAAGGAACCCCTCTCCTGACCTCAGCATCGTGGATTTGTTTGGTCTGCATGTAGTCCTGCACCTAAATTGCCTTTTCTAGAACGTGAAGACATGCCTGGCTTCTCTCAGTCAACACTGTGTCTGCCAACAGCCCTTTTCAACAGCAAATAAATACCCCTGAAATTTGCAGAAAGTAGAATCCTTTACCCTTACTTATTCTTTTAAATCAATACGATGCCCTCATTATAATATATAGGAGAAATAAATGTCATTTGTACTAAAATTTTTATTTTGATATGTGAATGTTCTGGTCTGACTCACCTAGAGCAGGGCCAGCAAACTGTTTCTGCAGGGGACCAGACAGTAAATATTTTGGCTTTGCGGCCACCTGGCCTTTGTCGCAACTA
>CM052452.1:5529169-5619909 GCA_028533085.1 Varecia variegata
CAGAGTCTCGCTCTGTTGCCCGGGCTAGAGTGAGTGCCGTGGCGTCAGCCTAGCTCACAGCAACCTCAAACTCCTGGGCTTAAGCGATCCTACTGCCTCAGCCTCCCGAGTAGCTGGGACTACAGGCATGCGCCACCATGCCCAGCTAATTTTTTCTATATATATATTTTAGTTGGCCAGATAATTTCTTTCTATTTTTTAGTAGAGACAGGGTCTCACTCTTGCTCAGGCTGGTCTCGAACTCCTGACCTTGAGCGATCCACCCGCCTCGGCCTCCCAGAGTGCTAGGATTACAGGCGTGAGCCACCGCGCCCGGCCTGTCGCAACTATTAATATTAATACTTAACTCTGCCTTTGAGGCCAGAAGGCAGCCATAGACAATATATCCATGAATGGGTGTGGCTGTGTTCCAATAAAACTTTATTTATAAAAACAGGCAGTGGGCCAGATTTGGCCAAGGGCTGTGGTTTGCAGATCCCTGGCCTAAAAGGTGTAATCGGAGACCTGTAATGCTATGTAAAATCACCAAGGATTCCACAGCCGCACTGCAGGCTGATTCAGGCTTGTTGTATCCACAACTCAAAGAACATGATCCAGGTTGTGCTAGTGACATGATTTCCGGAATGGTGACCAACTCTTGGTAAAGTTCCAAACAAATCAAAGAATAATCTTCTCTTGATTTATGCAGTGACTACAGTCATGGGTAATTCAGTGTCCATTAGAAACAAATGAAAAATATGGTGTGTATACATATAAAAGATAGTTTTATTCTAGGTACAGAAAATCATAAATAGGTTTTTCACCTACATAATGCCCAGAGGGACACTGGGAAGTCACAAGGAATGGGGGTGAGTCTTAGATGTCTGGTGCTGTCTTACATGTTGCAGGGTGTGTGGCATCTCATGACCCACATATTAAGTGGCACTAGTGCCCTTATCATTGCAAGAGCCAAAAAAAAAAAAAATCATGAAGTTATAGAAGGCCCCTTGACAATGTCATTTGTGCTGGAAACCAGAGGTGTAGGGAGGCAAAATTTATGTCCACATGTGAGTAAAATTTACATGCACAGGTGAGAGCAAAAACTCTAAATTGCCTCACTTTACCCCAAACTGGCTAAGATTAAGTTGACTTGAGCAGGCCTCCCAGAGATAATCTAAGATTCTATTTATAGGAAAAGAAAGAACATTGCGGTTTTTGTTTTTGCACACTTGAGTGAGTGAACTGTAGAATGTGTACCCATGCAGATGCTAACACAGCTGGGCTTTCTCTCTTTCTCTTTTTCAGATTGTTCAGATGGAAAAAAAAATCGCAGACCAAAAACAGATCTTCTTAAAAATGCAGGAGGCCAACAACCCCCAGAAACTTCAGAAACAGATCCACGTTTTGGAAACCCGTTTGAATCTCGTATGTAAGGTGTTCTCAGCAGTTTTGCCAGCAGCTCTGCCCTCCTTTGCTGAGACTAAAGAACGGTGTCAGCTTAGCCATTTAGCAGAATGTACCCATTTCGCTGGTTGACTCAGGAGGTTAACTAATGGTGGCCATGTAGACCAGGAAGCCTTTTAGAATTTACCATCCACCCTGCTCCACCCACCCTGTTCCATCCATCTTACGAAAGGCTCTTATCCCCTGAGCCCTTTCCCCCAAGCCCCCACCTCACCTGGGAAGCCTACTCCTAGTTTCCTGTCTTGAAAATTCTTGCTTGTTTTCAAGAAGCAGCTCACCAGACAGAATTAGTTAGACCTTCCTCCTCCATGGCAGTCTTCTCTTGTCTCTATTATAGCTACTGTCTTCATTGTTGTCGATGTTGTCTCTAAGAACTCTAAGGCATAGACGTGTATAACTTGATGACGGGAAATGTGACAGTTCCTGATTGCTCTCAATTTACAGTGACTTTTGCATTAAGCAGGATTTTCTAAATTGCAAAGTGGCTTAAGCAAAAAAAAAAAAAAAAAGAGGGGGAGACTTGTATTGGTCACAGAACTGAAAAATTCAGAGGAGGAAGTGGGGCCTTCAGGCACAGCTGGATCCAGGTGCTTCAAACATGTCTTTAGGACATAATCTCTGTTCAACTCTCCTCTGGGTGGACTTCATTCTTGTAGCTCCCAATGTGAACAATTGCCAGCAAAAAGGAAACATTTCTCTCCTAACACAGTATAATGTTATTACCCATAGTCCTCATGTTGTACATTAGCTCTCTAGACTTATTCATCCTACCTGTCTGCTACTTTGTATTCTCGGACCTACATCTCCCCATTTCCTCCCCCACCCCCTGCTCCTGGTAACCACTGTTTTATTCTCTATCTCTGTATATTTTACTTTTTTTTTTCTTAGATTCCACATATAAGTGAGATCATGCAGTATTTTTTTTTTTTGTCTAGCTTATTTCACTTAGCATAATGTCCTCCATGTTCACCCATGTTGTGACAAATGGCAGGACTTCCTTTTTTAAAGGCTGAATAATATTCCATTGTGTATATATACAATGTCTTTATCCATTCCTGTGTCGGTGGACATTTAGGTTGTTTCCAAATCTTGGCTGTGGTGGATAATACTGCAGTGAACATGGGAATGCAGACATCTTTACGAGGTGGTGACTTCATTTGCTTTGGGTGTATGCCCAGAAGAGAGATTGCTGGGTTGTATGGTAGTTCTATTTTTAATTTCTTTAGAAACCTCCATATTGTTTTCTATTATGGCTTTGCCAATCTACATTCCCACTAAGAATGTAACCAACAACATCATCTTTTATTCACTTATTTATTTTTTTTGAGACAGAATCTCACTCTGTTGCCCTGGGTAGAGTTCAGTGGCATCGTTGTAGCTCGCTGCAGCCTTAGCCTCCTGAGTAGCTGGGACTACAGACATGCACCATGATGCCCAGCTAATTTTTCTATTTTTAGTAGAGACAGGGTCTTGCTCTTGCTCAGGCTGGTCTTGAACTCCTGAGGTCACACGATCCTCCTGCCTCAGCCTCCCAGAGTGCTAGGATTACAGGCGTGAGCCACCGCGACCGGCCAAACCAGAGAAATTTTAATATGGACTTGGTATTTGGTAATATTATGAAAATATTAATTTTGTGAGGTGTGATACTAGTCTTGTGTTTATGAAAGAAAAAGTTTACAAGACCAGTGCTCTAACCCCTGAGCTATGGAGCCATTGCCTGAAAAAGTTTAATTTTAAGAGATACAAACTAAAGTATTTTGGGGTAAAATGTCATGACACTATGTGGCACTGTAGCCTGGCAACAGAGAGAGATTCTGTCTCAAAAAAAAAAAAAAAAGAACATTCTACCTTTTGGATTTGGTTGATTATTTTCTATGGTGTCATTTAGTTTGTTCCTCTCTCCCCTGTTAATTGCTGAAAACTGGAAGTTAGATCTAAAAGTAGTTGAGAAATCCAGCTGGTGGCCAACTCCAGCCTCTCAGCCAGTGCTCCGACAGCTGTTTTGTGGCCCTGGGGTGGGAGGTGGGTGAAGGCCTTCCAGCCCTCCAGCTGCCTCCTGGAAGCTCGTCTCATGCCCTACGAATGACCCTGTTTTGAAGCACAGCTCTCCCCACAGGTCACTGTTCAATTTGACAAGATGCTGACCACCAACGCCAAGCTCCGGAAGGAGATTGAGGACCTACGGTTTGAGAAGGCTGCTTACGACAATGTCTACCAGCAGCTGCACCGGCGCATGGCCACACAGAAGAAAACAATGCAGGCGGCTATCGAGCAATCTACGCAGGCCTATGACCAGAGGTGCGCTGGGGGAGAGGCCCGGGGCAGGGACGTCTCTTGGCCCCTTGCTAAGCATCTAGCTTCCTGCTCTGGGCCACCTCTGCCCCCAGTGCTTACGTGTTGGGGAACCTTACAACGTAATAATCGTAACAGTAGTAATTCTGAGCACTGTGTGCCAGGTATGATGCTGGAAGCTCAGGGTATTATTTTAACCCTCGCAACTTGCCCTAGGGTTATGATCCCCATTTTACAGGTCAGGACAGGGAGGCTTAGAGATGCTAAAATACTTACCTGAGATCCAGGTAAGTGGTGGATGCGGTGGAGCTGAGATTCAAACCTCTATACAATACCATCTCCTCCAGGGGTCCCTGCCTCTAGTCCAAGGGGTCTTTCTCAGTCTGGTTCTCTCCTGGCTTCACACTTATAGAGACAAAAGGCACATAGTTGTGCTGCAAAGAGCCCGGGTTTTAGAGTCAGACAGATCTGGGTTTCAATCCTGACTCCATCACTACTGCGTTGTTGTAGGGTCTCTTTAGGTGGTAGAGAGGATTCAATAATACATGTATGTAAGGGAGTGCTGGGACATCGTAGTTGGTAAGTGATGATGGTGGTAGTGGTGATGACGATGATGTTGGTGATTATGGTGATGATGATGGTGGTGGTGATGATGATGCTGTGATGATGATGATGGTGGTGATGATGGTGATGATGATGGTGATGATGGTGATGGTGGTGGTGGTGGTGATGGTGGTGGTGATGTGATAAAGGTGATAATGATACTGATAGAAAAATTTCCCGGAAGTGGTCTAGAGCTTACAGCTCCTGTTGTTCAGGTAAGGAGGGCTGTTTTTCTGCCCTAGAAACCTTCATGATTAAAAAAGCAATGGTCAGCTGGGCGGGGTGGCTCACGCCTGTAATCCCAGCACTTGAGGAGGCTGAGGTGGGAGGATCGCTTCAGGCCAAGAGTTTGAGACCAGCCTGGGCAACATAGGGGGACCCTATCTCTACAACATATAAAAAAAAATTAGCTGTAGTTCCAGCTACTTGGGATGCTGAGGTAGGAGGATTGCTCAAGCCAAGGCATTCGAGGTTGCAGTGAGCTATGATCATGCCACTGCCCTCCAGCCTGGGTGATAGAGTGAGACCGTGTCTCTTAAAAAAAAAAAAAAAAAGACAGACATTGGCCAGGCAGAAAGTCTCTCTTGATTGGCAGGGAAAAGGAAGCAGAAGGGGGGAGCTTCTGAACACTCAGGTTCTGCACCCACTCCAGGCTGGAGGCCATGGCCCGAATGGCTGCCATGAAGGACCGCCAGCAAAAGGACATCTCGCAGTACAACCTGGAGATCCGAGAGCTGGAGCGTCTCTACGCCCATGAGACCAAGCTCAAATCCTTCCTGCTCAGCAAGCTGAATGACCGCACTGAATTCGAGGAACAGGCCAAAAAGGAAGAAGGTACACGCTCTAGGTGCATGTGCATGTGTTCCTGCACTCTCTCTCTCTTTCTCTCTCTCTCTAAGGTGCCCAAGTCTCCTTGTAATAGAGTTGCCAAATTTAACAAATAGAAACACAAGATGCCTAGTTAAATTTAAATTCTAGATAAACAATCAATTTTTAAGATAAGTATGTCCCAGACAGTATTTGGGACTTACTTGTAATAAAAAATTTATTCATTGTTTATCTATAACTGGGACATATTCATACTTTAAAAATTGTATTCTTTGTCCCAAATTCAAATTTAACTGGGCCAACCCTCACCTGCAGGACATGTCCTCACTCTGGGCTCTCCTGTTGTTTGGGGGAGGCTGGTGTGTCAGGGGTTCATGAGATCATCCCTGGGTTTGATGGTTCACTGGGAGGACCCACAGGGCTCAGCATATAGGCACACTCATGGCTATGATGTATGACAGTGAAGGGACACAAAGACAAAACAGCAAAGGGAAAAGGGACATGGGGCAGAGTCCAGAGGAAACTAGGCACAAGCTTCCAAGAGGAGTCACACAGAACACTCTTAATTCCTCCAGCATCTAGTTGTGGCAATATTTGTGAAGAGTTGCCCACCAGGAGAGCACACTAGGGACTCAGTGCCCTAAATTCTTACTGGGGGCTGGTCACGTAGGCAGCCTCTGCCCAGCACACACCAAAATTCCAGATGCCCAGAGGGAAATCAGGTGTCCAGCCTAAAGCACGCTGTCTGTACAGCCCAGACACAGCGAGCCACTCTTACCACCCACGGAAAGTTCAGCATCAGTGTAGGGAGCTGTTTACCAGTCAAGTTCCCAGATGTCTGCCAAGAGTCAGCCTCGCAACCAGGCCTTTCTAAAGACAGCAACCTCAGACCTGCTATGTTAACTCCCTTCTGAATAGACTGAAAAATTTGAGCTCTTCTGCGAGCCCCCCTGTGCTGCTACATTTGTACTTTCTGTCTCTTCTGCCATTTCCTACCTTATCATTTGGGCCAGTATTGCTAGAAATGTGTTCCTGAGGAACTCCCATCTCTTACTCTCTAAAATAACAAAAACCACCAAAAAGCTTTTTAACCTTTTGGACTTTTCATTCCTCTATCCATCCATTAACTCAATCACCTATCAATCCAGTCATCTATCCATCAGTCCAGTCACATATTCGCCTATTCTTCCATCCGTCAGCTATCCTTCCTTCCTCCAATCATCCATCTCGCCATCCATTTACTGAGCCACTAGCTCATGTGAGCTTCTAAGTGCTTAATATACATGATTTCCATTTGGTCCTCACAACTCTAAGAGGTAGACATTATTATTAATATGCCCCATTTATAGATGAGACACTGCAGCTCAGAGTGGATATATGACCAAGCCAAGGGCCACGGCAACTTAAGCAGCAGACCCAGGGTCCCATCCCAGATGTGTCTGCCTCCCAAAGCCGGAGGTCCTGTCTTCTCTCTATCCAATGAGCAGCTTCACGACTCCACCAGTTTTGTTTTTTCTACGTCTTTTTGATTCTCGAATCTCACAACCATTCTCCCTTTCCTCATGCCTCAGTCTTGGCATTATCCCCATTGCCTTCCTCCCAGCCGCTTCTGCTGGGTCTCCCTGCCTCCAGCCTCCTCCTGCTCCAAGCTGCCCTCAGAGTGATGCTTCAGGGCTACATTCTCCATGATCTGTTGATCCCTTCATTCATCTCTGCCTCTAGGTCTTCCTTGGCCGCTTCTTTGACCTTCATCTTGCTCCAATGTCACCTCTACAAAGAGGCCCTCCCTGGCCACCCATCTAAAGCAGAACCCCCATTACGGCATTTAATGGTCCCTTTCCGGCCACATTGGTAATGACTGGATTTCTTTTTCTGTTTACTTGGATATCTTTCTTTCTTTCTGTCTTTCTTCTTCTTGTCTGATTCCTCATTGTCCCTGTGATAAAATTAAAGCTTCTCAGCATCATTTAAGACCCTCAGCAACTTGTTACTGCCAGACTCTATCACTACTTTGCCTAAATCCTGTGATGATTTCCAGCCACACTTAGGGTAAATGTTGTGCTCCCCAACACAGCCTAAAAGCTCCATGAGGCAGAGATTTTGTATCAGTGGTGCCTAGTACAGTGTCTGGCATGTAAGAAATGCTTAATTCAATATTTGTGAAGTGAATAATGAATGAAGCTTCTGCCCATCTCCTGGAAAAATTGAGTCATAATATCAATCACATCCTAGCTGCCTGGCACGGGTCCAAGGAGCTGCCTTCTGGAATTCAGTGTGGCTGGTGTTTCCTTCCCTAGCTTTCAAGGCAAAGAAGCATGGCAAGAAGAGCAAGGGAGAGAGTTTTGAGAGCTATGAGGTGGCCCACCTCCGGCTGATGAAGCTGATTGAGAGTGGGAACCTGAACCAGCTCATTGAGGAATTTCTGGCCAAGGAGGAGAAGAACTTTGCTCGGTTCACGTACGTCACGGAGCTCAACAATGACATGGAGATGATGCAAAAGAAGACCCAGAGTATCCAGGTGGGGGTGGCTCTTGTTTCCCTAGGCCTGGGACCCCCTGTGCCCATAGCAGCCTTCCCCAAAACAGGCTTCTCAGAAGGCTGCATGAGATACTCTGCAGAAAAAAGGGTCTCAAGGTCAAATCCACTTGGCAAACACTGCTATATTCCCCCAGCCTTCCCCCTGCATGTTACCTTTTCAATTGATATGTGCATTTAATGTGTTCATGTCTCCCCCACCCCAACAGTGACATTTATAATCCATAGCATGTTTTATAATCCAGGATTCAGTAAACTACAGCCCCAGGCTGTTTTTGTACAGCCCATGAATTAAGAATGATTTTTACATCTTTAAAGTGATAGAGAGAAAAAAAAAAAAAGAAAAATATGCAAGAGACCTGCAAAGCAGAAAATATTTATATCTGGCCCTTTGCCTTAAAAGTTTGACCCCCCTGGTAATCGATAGCTTCCTAGACTTGAGGAGAGATGGGGAATTCTCATCTTGGAGAGACTTGATGTATATGAGCACAGTAAAGGCTCTGACAAGTCCTGCAGTAAAGAAACCTGTTTACCTTTGTTGAACCCATAATTTCCCAAACTTAATTGGCTCCCTGGGCTACATACTCCCCAGAACATAAATAAACATCCTTTGGAACTGTCTGCACAGAAAAGAGTCTAAACCCCTTAGTGTAACACTCAAACCCCCTTCAAAATTTGGCTTCAACCTGCCTTTGAAGGCTCAGGTCCCATTATAACCCCCTGGGCACCCTCTGGCGAAGGCACCAGCTGCCAGTCCCAGCTGTCCCAGGCATTTCCCTCCTCCAGTTCTCTCCTGGTGCTGTTACCTCTCCCTCTTCCACCCTTCCCTTCTGATGAAATCCTGCTCATTAGTCCTGACCCAGCACAAATGTCACCCCCTCTGGGGATTCATTATTCCTTCCTCTGAGGTCCCTGTCCTCTGTTTATATGACAAGGGGAGCTCTGCTTTGCAATATGTCACTGTTTTCCAAATGGCAGGGGGTGTATGCTGGCCATGTGCAAATAGATTGCAGCTAAAATATAGGTGAAAACATTTTCCTTTACTAGTGAACTAATCTCAATGACTATTAGAAAAAATATAGCTTGCAGAGGAAACTTGCTATTTTATGGGTGCTACTTAGGGTAATAAGTAGTAACAGTAAACACAGAATAAACATAATAAAATAAAACTGGTTGATTTCAAGAGAACTCGTAATAATCCTAGATTTTTATAGATAATAATAGTCCAGGTGGGAGGTGACCATGGCAGCAATTAAGTTGGTTCTATCAGTTGGGGTTGTCACAGGAAACAGATGGCACAGTCGAAATGAGGAAATGGAGGAGAGTTTTTAAAAAAGGACTATTTACTAAGGTCTGAGGAAATTAAGACGGAAGAGTGCAAGAACAGCAAGAGCGGGGATCCACAAAGGGTGAGGGGTGGGAGAAGTTTCTGGAACCAGGAGAGAGGTGTGTGGAGAAGGCTGCAGGCTCCTCGCTGCAGGGCCCTTCCTGGAGGTTCGCGGCTAAACTAGGGAGCTGCGGGGGGTGGGGGGGACGTGAGGGCGACAAAGACCCCCAGCCGCCCTCTCCGCCCACCCTTTAACCTGGTGCCTCCCATTGGCTGTGCCCGACCGGAACCGGAACCGGTGCCTCCCATTGGCTGTGCCCGACCGGAACCGGAACCGGAGCTCGAGGGGCCCTGCAGGTCCCGCGGTGATGAGGAGGGGGTGGATCCGGAAGCAAACGGGGGGGCTCCACTCAGTGTGTAGGGGGTAGGGTAGAGAGCTGCTCTCTGTCCCCGTCCTGGAGGGGCATGTTCCAGGGGACAGGCCCCACGGTGGCTCCCTGTGCCCACGATGCGCCCTGCACCCTGTGGGAGGCACCGGAAGTGGTTCCTCCGGAGAGCTGACCTTGACCTCCCCTTCAGCGTGCGGGTGCTCTTCCCTTTCCTTCCTCAGCCTTGCAGCCGTCCGCCCCGGGCCTCAGTCTCCCCACCTGTAGAATGACACACGTGTTTGGACTAGAGGAGTAGCTTCCAAATTTTTCTATAAAAGCTACAAAACATTTTTGTTTGAACGATGTTATTAGGAAACCCTAATATAAAACAGATTAAATGGAGCAGTCTTGGACGAAAGGGTGACGGGAAGGGCGCCTGGGACCCTACCTTTCTGCCCTCTTGTGGAACCTCTGCTCATACTGGGTTCAGGTCCTAAAAAAGCCTTTGTTTGTTTGTTTGTTTTAATTAAAAATGATTAGGATTCTAACATCTGACTTCACCCCTATCTGATGGCTCGGGTCAGAGGTCATAGCTGAAGCTTCTTTCGTGGTCTCCTCCATCCCCGTCCCCACCCCCCATTTATTAATTTATTTGTTGCCAACATTTAAATATCAGGATATTGTATATGAAAATGTGAATTTCTGGTTTCTCTTGGAAAATCAGATCTGCCAACTCCGGCCCACATCCCCGCGGGCATCTGAGTCCCTGTGAACGGGCCAGGCCCTCGCCCCCCGTTTACCGCCACCCGCGGGGTCTGATGTGACGCGGCCGGCGGAGCCCAGAGGGCCTTGAGGTCGCGACGGCGGGTTTGGGCGGCCCACACTGCCCTCTGATGGCCGTTTGCGGTATTGCAGGGAAGGGCTTTGCGCAAAAGCGCTGAGCGCTGAATGCTCATTTTCCAGGGGGCAGCACGTTACTAGTCCCGGTGCGATGACGAGGACGAGCCTTGGCACAGGACTGGGAGGACGCCAGTTGGATACTCCGACCTGATCAGGAAATGTTCCTGAACCAGAATCGGCCTTGATTTTTCCCATTCCCCGTAAGGGGACCCTCTCCCTTAGCTACACGACCTGTCTCCTTCGTTAGGACAAATGTGTCTGATGAAAGAGGAGCAGGTCCGTGCCCTTTCTGGGCCTCAGTTTCCCAATCTGTGGAATTATGTTTGGGCCAGAACAGCAGCTTCCAAAGTCTGTTCAAGTTACAGAACTGTACCTTTTGGGGGCTCAAATAGAACCACAAGTGCCTATTGAATAAGTCTGGAAAGCACTGATTTCCAATGGGAAGATCTAATTAAAAAAAAAGTTATAAGAGAAATTCATTATGGAAAAATTGGAAACTATGTAAGGATAGAAGGAATTTTATCCCATTGCCTGGAGACAATCACGGATGACATTTTGAAATATTTCCTTCTAACCTTTTCTTTGGTTGTGCTTTTAAATTAACATATAGTGCTCATCATATATAGTATATATAAAGTTGTACATTCTGATTGAAAAAACATTCTTTTGGTTATTTGTTCATCCAGCAAGTATTTATTGGGAACCTACCGTGTGCCAGGAGCTGTTCTAGACACTAGTGATATGCAGTGAACAAAATGACAAAAAGCTCAGCCCCCATGTAGCTTCTATTAATATCCTGGCAGAAACAGTAAACAAGCAGCCTAATAATTGCATAAATTATAAAGTAGATTATAAAGTGAGAAGTGATGCAGATACAAAGATGAAGTAGAACAGTGTATGATGGGTTTGGAGCTGTTTGAGGACATGGTGGTTGAGGAGTTAAGATTTAAGCAAACTTGCAGGTAGAGGAGTGAGCTACCCAGATCTCTGGAGGAATAATGTTCCAGGCAGAGGAAACAGCGTGTGCAAAGGTCCTGAGGCAGGAGAATGCACGCAGGTCAAGGAGTGGAGAGAGACGTGGGAGGGGGCAGGAGATGTAGTCCGAGAGGCAAGGGATGCCGTGCACATTTCCAGAAGGGTTTTTGGCAGTTACTCTGAGAGACAGGGGTCATGGGACAGTTCTGGGAAGAGGAGCAGCACCATCTGAATCCGTTATTTACACAATTTGGGAAATGCTAAAGTGTATAAGTATGAACCTCAAATCAGGAAGAATCCCGTCACCTGGAGATAGTATTGCTTAATCTTTTTGATAGGGTTCTTTCTTGCTTTTTTTTCCTCCCTGAAAAGATTGGAAGACTCACTTCCTTTAATGATTTTCCAAAATAAAATGATTTTATTCTAATTAGAAAGATAACATATACACACCCGTGGGAAAATATAGGCAATTCAGAAAAATATAAAGAAAATAAAAGTCACCAAGACATCACCACTGGGAGGTAATTAACATTTTGGTGACATTGCTTGTTGAAGGCAGCGTGCACTTAGACATGTGCACACTGATGTGCACACTCGCGCGCGCGCGCACACACACACACACACACACACACACCCCTAGATGCTTATTTATAGTCCTAGGATCGTACTAGACAGTTCATGCTGTTTTGTAAATTTTTTTCCTGGTTTACCATGGATACCTCCCAGCATTTTCCATGTTCCTTTTAATGGCTTCTGGGGACCCTGGACGCCCTGTAGTAGAATCACAAGATGCTTCTTAAAAACACAGATTCCCCAGGCCCTGTCTCATACCTACAGGCCTAGATTCTCTGCGGATGGGCCAGGAATCTGCATTTTAGCCACATTTTTATTTGAGATCTTTCCCCCCTGTTGTATGAATGTACCATCATCAGTTTAACTGATCTATCAGTAGACATTTGGATTGTCCCTAACTGGGGGCCCTTATGAACAGTAACACAACGGGCAGCATGGAGAACCCATCTGTGCCCACTTATCCTCCTATTTCCGTGGGACAGACCCCTGGGGATGGACTTGCTCAAAGGGCATGTGCCTTTTATATTAGGACACGTCGTTCAAGCCCAGTGGCCCCAAAAGCCGGTCTCCAGAGCAGCAAAATCAGGGTCACCTGGGAACTAGTTAGAAACGCGAATTTTCTGGCCCCACCCCAGACTTTCTGAATCACAACCCCGCAGCATGAGGCCTAGCAATCCGTGTTGTTACAATTTTCCAGGTGATTCCGATACCTGCTCGGGTTTCAGACCTCTTCTCTAGAGCCGCACTGGCCAGTGCAATAGTCACTCTCCACCTGTGGGTATTTAAGTTAAATTAATTGAAATTAAATACAATTTCAACTGTTCAGTACCCACGTGTGGCTAGTGACTACAGTATTAGCAGATAGGACATTGCCACCACTGAAGTTAAACTACTGCCTGCGCTGTTCGAGACAGTTTTCCAGGAAGGAAACCAACCCCCCTGCCATGCCCTCACCCTGCTTTTAATTAAGAAACATCAGAAAGAACCTCCACGGGCATAAGAGGGGCCCAGGGTCTGGGGCTCCTTGGAACAGAGAATTGAAATCCTCATCAACGCCTTGGGGCACAGGCTTTTTTTAGGCATGGCAGGGAAGGGGCACCCCCACTTTTCCTCATGTTCTGACTCTCTCCCCGGCAGAACGAGATCATCGACTTGCGATCCCAGCAGAAATCGTCCCATGATGACAGCCGCTCTGTCCTGAGACAGCTGGAGGTAAGACCAGGATGCAGAGGGAGGGACGCAGGGGCCTCCCTTGCCTGTCTGTCTGTCTGTCAGCTGATTCTCAGGGGCAGTAAGATGTCTGCCCCATGACTTGAGACTGGCCTGGGTCACATCCAGACATGTCCTGACCGTTTGTCACAGGCAGCCTCTGCTACAGGTATTGCTGCAGAATTTTGTCCCTAGACCCATGCCCCATTTCAGGGAGTCTAGCCCAGGCCGTTGGGCCCGTAATTTCACCCCCAACAGGCTCCTTCCAGACAGATCTCTGCCTCAGCCTCTCTTTCTCTCACCCCCTTGTCCCGGCTGTGTCCTGTTCTCAATCAGTAAGGGCATGTGCACACACTTTGTGAGCAATCACTATCTACTAGGCCCTGGGCTACGTGCTTTGCTTGCAGCATCTCGTGGAAGCCTCACAAACACCCTATGAGGCAGGTGGATTGATCTATCCATTTTACAGATGAGCAAAATAAGTTCGCAGAGGTAAAGTCACATGACCAACATCAAGGAGCTGGGATTTTGTATGAACTTTGAATTGTATTCCCCTGCTAATAACAGGGACCCAAAATGACAGTAGCCTGAGCAAGACAGAATTTTATTTACTTTAAGAAATAAGTCTGAAAATAGACACTTCAGGGCTGGTATGGTGCCTTCATGATGATGTCATCAGTGGCCCAGGTGTCGTCTATTTTTCTGTTTTGCCACCCTTAGTGTGTGGCTTATATTCCATGGGTGCCTGATTATTGCACTGTAGCTGCCCCTGGGACCACGTGGGACCCCAAGCATGTGCCCAACTTCAGGACGGTCTCCTTGGACCTGGACCCTGCCTGGAAGTCTGTAAGTCCCCACACCCGATTCCTGGGAGCCAGAGCCCCTAACGGGCAGCACGTGCCATGGTGCTTTGCTGCCACCCAGTGGCCCAACAGAGAATGACACCGCCAGCCCTGTCTACCAGGTGCATGCCAAGGACGGAAATAAGCCACAAGCAGGGGAAGAGAAATGACCCCGGAGCGCAGTTCTGGGTCATAAGAGAATTTACCCTACTAGCAGTGGGCTCACAGATGGTCCAGACATCACATATACATTCCAGACAGGAACAAAGGGGGGGGGGTAGGGAAAAAAGATCTTGCTCGCTAAGTCAGCCAGCTTAAAAGGTGTTTCCCAGAAGTTTCAGCTAGTGACTTCTGTATTTATATCTCACTGGCCATCCCTGTTGCAAGAGAAGTTTGGAAATGTAACTTTCAGCTGGACCATCTCCTGGCTGGTCACATTGCCACCCTAAATAAAATCAGGGTTTATTAAGGCATAAGGGGGATATGGATAGCAAATATCTGACAAAGATATGAACTCAGAGAGTTAGACTGCAAAGCCCTGTTCTAATCCAGTAGTTCCTGGCCCAGGAACTGCGCTCCTGGGTCGTTTCTCTTCCCTTGTTTGTGGCTTATTTCTGTCCTTGGCATGCACCTGGGTAGACAGGTATGGTGGTGTCATTCTGTGTTTGGCCACTGGATGGCAGCAAAGCACCATGGCAATGCTGCCCGTTGAGGGCTCCGGCTCAGCGACATCTCCCAGGAATCGGGTGTGGGGGGTTACAGACTTTCAGGCAGGGTCCTGGTCCAAGGAGACCCTCCCAAAGTTGGGTACATGCTTGGGGTCCCACATGGTCCCAGGGGACCGCCCAGAGTCCAGAGTCCTGTTGGGGCTGAGACGTGCTGCTCTCTCTACATCTTGGGGTGTGGGAGGGGCTGCCCAGGCAACCTCAAGCATCCCCCCAGCCTCTGCCTGGAGTCCCCCCATTAACTTTTTGTTTCTTTGGCTTAGCTTGACTTTTGGGAGCTTCTTTTCAAATGCAAATACTCTAAGCAGGAGAATTTGTCTTACTAGCCATGGGCTCACAGATGTTTCTTACCTGCTGCTAAAGATCGCTTCCACCTGCTCTATCCTGGAAGCCTCTCCTACACCTCCCATTTCATCTCCTGCCCTCTGGGCGGAGTGGTGGGACCTCTCCCATGATGGAAGGGGTTTGCATAGGAGTTAAGCAGCCAGGCCCTGGGAGCTTGGGTATGACTCTCACAAAAGTCACTTCCTAGCTGTGTGACTTTGAGATACTAACTTAGCCTCTCTGAGCCTCAGTTTCCTCATATATAAAATAGGGATATAATTGTACCTACTTCCTAGGGCTGTGAAGGTTGAATAAAATCATGCAAGTGCATGCTTGGCACGCTGCAGCACAGACAGCAATAAATGGTAGCAAAATTATCATTTATCTTGTAAGTCAGAAAAACTCAAATCACCGTCATTTTGTTACTAAATCATTGCTCAAGTAAAGAGCTGAGCTCAAGGTCAGGTCCTTAGATGAGCTCAGTACAGAGAAGCTAAACACAAGTTCTTTCCTTCTCTGGCCTCAATATTCCTCATCTGAGGACTGGGCCAGTTGTGAGGCTGAGATGAGATGATTCGTGTAAAGTGCCTGGAATATTCTGGGAGCTGGACATGCATTACCACATCAGGTTGACACTGACCTTTTTTTGTTTTTAAATTAATACTGTGACTGAAAAGAAAAACCTATGTGATCTTTTAAGGCACTTTTACAGAGGGCAGCTCTGGGAGGAGAATATTCCAGCAGCTGGGCAGAGGAAGCCTCCTGGTGTGGTTGAGAGACTGAGTTCAAACCCTAGTTTCTGTCTCCCTGCTGTGTGCCTCGGAGCCTGGGTTTGCTTTGTCTGCGAAATGGGGGTGTGGGCAGGGCTGGCCGCTTGGGATCGTAGTTTGGGGTGGTGGATGCAGTATCTGCCCTCGGGAACCGGGCTGGGCCCTGCAGGCCATGTTCATTTCGCAGGCTGAGAAGTCAGTGGGGGAGGAAGGAGTGGGGTGAAGAGCACAGCCCAGCACAGCTTCCCAGCCGCAGCTGCACGTCGGAATGGCCTGGGGGGGCTCTAACACTCCCTGATGTCCCCGGTATCCCAGGCTAAGTCTGAACCTCTGCGGGTGGGGTGTGGGCAGCAAATATTTTTGGGGCTCCCAGGTGATCCGAGTGTGGAGCCAAGGTTGAGATCCAACCAGCTGGTGGAGGTTCTCGACTTCTCCGTGCCTCGGTGCCACCGGGGGCTTGTTCAAGTGTTTGATTGAGTGGGGCGGGCTGGGAGTGGGGGGCAAGAATGTCTTTCCAACAAGTTCCCAGGTGAAGCTGGTGCTGCCTGTCCTGGGACCACACTTTGAGGACCGCTGGGCCAGGGCAATGTGTTTTAAACTGGGAATGGTGAAATCAGTTAATGGGATGGCAACCAGCATTTGAAAGTAGTGAGCTAATTAGGCCAGGCACAGAGGCTCGTGTGCTCGTAGTCCCAGCACTTTGGGAGGCCGAGGCAGGTGGATCGCTTGAGGCAGGGTGTTCAAGATCAGCCTGGGCAAGACAGCGAGATACCTCCCCACCCATCTCCATAAAAAATAAAAAAAAATAGCTGGTGTGGTGGTGGCACCTGTAGTCCCAGCTACTTGGGGGAGTTGAGGCAGGAGGCGCTCCCTGAACCCAGGAGTTCAAGGCTGCAGTGAGCTGTAACACCATTGCTCTCCAGCCTGGGCAGCACAGTGAGACTCTCTCTAAAAAAAATACACACACACATATGTATAAAGAATATTGATTTGTGAAACTTTAATTTCATTTGATTAGATAATATATATAAATATGCAAATGTATATATGTATGTAGTGGGTTGCAATGTATCTCTTCCTGTGGGCTTTTAAAAAAATGAGTCAACAGCTTTTTAAAAATATTATGATCCAGGACACATGTAGACACACATACATCTATGTAAGTGAAACAAAACTTACGTTAAACAATATTTATCCTTATGACCCTTAATGCACACTAGTATTTCTCTTCCTTTCTTCACTGTCCTATTTTATTTCATTGTTTAAAAAACGTGATGGAAGCTCATGAAGTTGGTCTCATGCCCCCCTGAGAGGTTTGAAAACCTGCGGCTTAGAGACCCTGGCCCCTGAGGGTCCCCCGAGCCCCTTTCCCCCGATGTCCTCCTGGGAGGCTGACCCGTGGCGGAAACTGGGTTCTGCCACCAGGAGAAACTGAGGAAGACCACGGAAGAGGCAGATATGTATGAGAGCAAATGCAGGGAGACCAACGACACCCTGGAGCGTCTCAAGAACTCAGTGGAGAATCTGTTTAAGAAGATAAACTGTGACGCCACCAAGATCCTGGTGCAGTTAGGGGAGACCGGGAAAATCACCAACATCAACCTTCCTCAGTATTTTGGTGAGTCATGCTGGGGCCTGCTGGCCTCTTAGGAACCATTTCCAGAGCTTTCTGTGACCAGGCATGAGGACCTGTTCTTTTGGAGGTAGTGAGCCTAGTGATGACACGTGTGGCACTAAAGCCCAGCTGCCTGGGTTTGAATCCCAGTCCTACCCTTACTAGCTGTGGGGCCTTGGGCAAGTTTCTGAACCTCTCTGTGCTTCAGTTTTTTCATCTAAAAAAAAAATGGGTCTCTTTTGATGCTTCCAGTTAAAAAAATGATATTAGTGGGAGAACTAAGTAAAGGAATAGTTCTTACAGAAAAACTCTATGATAAGCTCAGTAGATGAAGAAGCATTTGATAAAATTCAGCATCCATTCACGATTTTTAAAAAACCCTTAAAAAACTAGAACTAGAAGGAAACTTTCTCAACTTGATAAAGGGTGTTTACAAAAACAACAACAACAACAACAAAAGCTGCAGCTAACTTTATGGTGGGAAGCTGAAGGCTTTTCTTCTGAGATCAGGAACGAGGCAGGGATGCCTGTTGTTACTGTGCTTATTTAAGGGTGTAGCGGCGATCCTAGCTAATGCAATAAGGCGAGAAAAAGAAATAAAGGCATGCAGACTGGAAATGAAGAAATAGCATCCAGAGCAGTGCCTGGCATGTAGCATAATGCTTGTTAACCATGACGCACATTTCTAGGCATAGACCCTAAGCTCCGAGTGCAGAGGGAGGGAGGGGTACATCTACACAAATCATGACAATTTGGAATGAAGGGCTTCTGTTGCTCTTAGGATTAACCCATCTGTGTTTGGGAGGTTCCCAAAACACCCCCCAACCCTCCCACCACATTCATTGATTTGCTAGGAGGACTCAGTATACAGCCATACTTATGGCTGTGATTTATTACCGTGAAAGCAACATCAGAAAAGGGAAAGGGGGAACGAGGTGTTTTGCATTAAACACATCATTTGTGTAAACAGTTTTGGCATGGTGAGCCACTTATCAGTTGATGGTGGTGGGAATGCTCCTGAAATCCAAGTTCCCAGATGCCAGCCAAGGGCCAACCTGGTCAGTGACCTTTCAGAGGAGACAGAGAGCCTCAGCCCTGCCATGTTAACTCTTTCTGCACACAGCCCGTCAGGTTCTTCGTCGCCTGGACACTGCTAACATTTCTCATCTCTTGCCCTGCTCTCCCCTCCCTGCTTACCATCTCTAGCCACACTGTTGTCCTGTCTGTCTTCCAGTCTTCTCTGCTGCTGCTGCACCTCATTCCCACCTCAGGGCCTTTGCACGGGCTGTTCTTGGAAGACTTGTCTCATGCCCAGCTCCTCCTTGTTCTCGGATCTCAGTTTCATTGTTCTCTCTCCAGCAAGGCCTCCTTCCTCTGCCCCAGCTGAAGCTGCCTCTCACAGCTGTCCTACTATTTGTCTCTTTGCTGACAGCTTTCACTGTCTGAATCTATGAGGTTCCTGAAATCCAATAGCCAGTTTCAGTTGCAAATATTCTTGGTCTCTGATTTTTAGATAGAATGGCAACAGTTGGACAGTGTGAGGTTTATTTTTTTTTAGAAAATCCAGATCCAGTAGTTGTGGAATTCAGAAATGAACATCGGGGTAGTGAGGGATGCCTGTATTTACCTGCTCCCTGGTTTAACTTGTCTTTCTCCCTCCGTACACACTGAAGCTTCATTAGGGCCAGGACTGCGTCTTTGTTGCTGTTATTGTCATAGTTTTGTTTGTCTTGCACCCCCGGTATCTAGCACAGTGCGTGGCTAATCATTTGTGCATGCAGAATGAATGACTAAGTCTCGTGACTGCACGGGGCTATGGAAACACAGCGTTCGGAAGGGCAGCTCTCCCGAAGAGAAGGCAGATCAGGGAAACATTCCTGCAGGCGTGAGGCCTGACTTAAGCTTAAAATACCAATAGGGCTTACTGCAGCAAGGACGTAGGGAAGGGCATTCTAGGACTAAGGAACAGCATGAACAAAGACCTGGAGGCCTGAGACAGCGCTAGCGAAAAGCCAGCACAGCAGTGCAGGGCTGGGCTGTCCCCAGCTCTCAATTTTCAGTGTCACCTAGTGTTTCTCAAGCTTCTTTTCATTATCACCCTCCTCCCACAGGAAGCCTCTATTCTTTTCCTGATTGTCCCTTCTCATGACACTTCAATCCCATGGATATACCGTGTGTCTGTTTATGTCCTGTATGTATACCTGTGTTCGACACATTAAGGAGTCGATTTTTGCCTGCCAAGAACCACGTTCCACCCTCTACGGGGGACGTCCCCATGAGAATGTCTGGCATAAGCCGGGAGAAAGCCCATGTCCTTGTAGGAGCCTGTGACCTTCCCCCTGTACTTCCTGTCCTTCCCTTCCTGTCCAGCGGGGGGCAGCACCCCCAGGAACGGGTCTCTGGGCAGCCATCCTGGTCCTGCTTCTTGTTTTCCAGCCATCATTGAAAAGAAGACCAACGACCTGCTGGTGTTAGAGTCCTACAGGAGGATCCTGGACATGGACAGGGCCGAGACCGATATCCTGACGCCCTTTGTCAACCCTTTCTGGGGGGGCTCTGCCCTCCTCAAGCCCCCAGAACCCATCAAGGTTGTCCCGCCGGTGCTTGGGGCAGATCCCTTCAGTGACAGGTTGGATGATGGTGAGTTCCCTCTGTATGTCCCCATCGGTGCAGGTCGCTGGGTTGAGGTTCCTCGAAAACTTGTGCCTTCAGGGCCGGGGATGCTGTGTCCAGGTGCCTGAGAGGGCTGCAGGGCTGGGCCTCAGTTTCCCTGTCTTGATGAGCCCTCATGGGCCTGTCATTTCCCTTGGGTACCATCTTGGCTGTGGCCACTTGACATCCTTCGTTGTGGACTCTGCTTCCTATGGTGCCAGGGTGACCTGGCCACAGATCCCAGAGTTTAGTTACCCTGTGTATTTTTGTAAAGATCAAGGCTGGGCGCGGTGGCTCATGCCTGTAATCCTAGCACTCTGGGAGGCCGAGGCGGGCGGATCATTTGAGCTCAGGAGTTCGAGACCAGCCTGAGCAAGAGCGAGACCCCCGTCTCTACTAAAACTAGAAAGAAATTATATGGACAGCTAAAAATATATATAGAAAAATTAGCCGGGCTTGGTGGCACATGCCTGTAGTCCCAGCTACTCGGGAGGCTGAGGCAGTAGGATTGCTTGAGCCCAGGAGTTTGAGGTTGCTGTGAGCTAGGCTGACGCCACGGCACTCACTCTAGCCCGGGCAACAGAGCGAGACTCTGTCTCAAAAAAAAAAAAAAAAAAAAAAAAGATCACAACTACTTTTTAATCATTTTAAAAGAACCTTGAGGCCGGGCGAGGTGGCTCATGCCTGTAATCCTAGCACTCTGGGAGGCCGAGGCGGGCGGATTGTTTGAGCTCAGGGGTTCGAGACCAGCTTGAGCAAGAGTAAGACCCCATCTCTACTAAAAATAGAACAATTAGCCAGGCGTGGTGGTGCGTGCCTGTAGTCCCAGCTACTTGGGAGGCTGAGGCGGGAGGATCACTTGAGCCCAGGAGTTGGAGGTTGCTGTGAGCTGTGATGACACCACTGCAGCATTTCAGGGGTGCTTGGATGGAGGGAGCAGAGCCCCACCACACAGACACACGCACACAGCTCCCCTTTGTTTTAGCAGGTATGAAAGGTAAGTCAGATGTCACACACCTTAGCACAACTCACTTGGCCCTTTGGAGTTTCCTAAAATGGGAGGGCTGGGGGTGAGGCGGGACACAGCAGCTGGGAAAGGTGTCCTCACAAGATCAGGAACTTAACAAATAATGTCTTCACTTCCGTTCAAGGGAAAGTTGGTAAACATTGTGTTCTCCTAGCCCCCTATCCCCTGTGGCCCGTAGGTGTGAATTAGAGGAGGTGCCACTTCCGGGTAGATTAATTAGGAAAAGAGCCCCTCTGGGTAGACATGGCTTCACAGTCAAGTGGGGGCTAGATTTCAGCCGATCTGTTCACCTCTAGGTGTCGGTGTCCTTGTGCAGCGCACATCCTAAATAACTGCACATGGCGGCCCTATGTCCTTGATATTAAACCAAACATCCTTCACATCCTTGTCTGGGAGGAAAAAAGCAGTCATGGTCTGGGCATCCCTGAGAAGGACGCTCGTGCCCATCCTCCCCTCCCCGAGACCTGAGAATTTTCACACTGCGCTCCGGAGCGCGGTAGAGGGACATCAAACCAGGCTCGGCATCCTTGCCTTGGGCAGCCATGAACAGGACAAGGAGAGCCAGTCCCCGGGAGGGCAGCCCCAGGGCTAGGTCTGCGAACGCCTCACGCGCGTCTTGCCTGGTGCAGTGGAGCAGCCCCTGGACCACGGCAGCCTCCGGCAGCTGGTGCTGGACAGCTTCGTGCAGAGGGAGGCTCGGAACAAGGATTCGCACTCGGACAGTCTGCCGGAGAAGGCGGACGAGCTCAGGGCCAGGAAGAAGGTGACGCTGTGAGGTGACGGGGCCGCATTTGTACCATAACCGGAAAGAATAAATGTTTTGTTCCGCAAGCGCAGCGCCTTTCCGCACTGGTTGCCGAGAGCCTTGGGGTGCGGGAGCCGCTTGGGGGTGGCCGCGAGGAGCAGAACGGGGGCGGGGGGCGGGCATGGGCGACAAGAATTGCGTGGGGTCCACACGGGCCCTGAGGACCTCTGAGGTGGTGACGGGCACAGGTTACCCCTCCCCGGGGGCCATCCGGGGAAGCAGGAACGGGCAGGGTGCAGGGGCCACGTGGGGGCCACAATATTGCCCCGAGCCCCCTGAGCCACGTGGGGCGCGGTGGGCACGGGCAGGCGGCGCCGCGGGGGCTCCGCGTGTGTCCGTGTCTCCCGCGGGCGAGCGTGTCATGGAAGTGTCCCGCCCTGAACCACAGGCGGCCCTCAGCGAGCGTCCTGACTCAGCCTCCCCAGGAGCCCCAGGTATCGGGTCCGCGGCCCGGCGCGACCCTGGAGCGAACGGAGGCTGCGGGGCTGCGGGTCACTGAGGGGTGGGGGTCATCCTGGGTCGTGGGGGTGGGGGCGCTGACTCCCCTGGGTCCCTGCCCACCCAGGGCCCCAGTCCGCAACAGCCAGGGGGCGATTTCATCAGTGGCAGCGGTGGCCTGGCCCCGAGCGCCTCCCGGGGCTGGCGCTGTCGTTATTCCCAAGCCGTGAAGACCCTCTGGCTCCTCCGCCCCCGCCCTTCCTCCCTCCCACGTGACCCCAGCTCCACTCCCACCCCCTGTTCCGGGTCTTTTTTCCAGCAAGGTGTTAACTTCAGCCGTGTCCTGAGTTCTTGGGATTCTCTTGAAAGCTCAGAGCGCCCGACGCCTCCTTTTGGCTTCTCGGTTTTCCTTTGGGGGATCCCCCCTCCCACCTGCCGGCGTGTGGTCCGGAGGGGGCTGACCGTGTGACCCAGGCCTGCCCGGCAGAGCGCTGCACCTCCCGGCCCCCGGAGATTGGCTGGGGCGGCTCAGGTCCCGGAGAGACCCCGGGGGCTCCTGTTCCGATGCTTGTGTGGAGCTGGGGGGCAGGGGGTGCCCTCTTTGCCCTGGCACTGCTGAGGGGATAGAAGGCAGCCTGGTGCAGTTGTAGCTTTTCTGCCACCGCGGAGAGCAGAGAGCAGCATGAAAGAAAGCAGGGCAGTGGAGAGGAGGCCTCAGGTTCTGACCGCAGTGTTTGAGCTCCTGGATGCAGCTGTGCCTGAAGCCCTTGGACTTCTTAGTTATGTGAGTCCATTTGTTTCTTAAGTTGGGATTCTCGCAGCCATATAGACCTGAATGCTTCCGCCATGACTTTGGTCACTCAAAATCAAGGGTCCACTCACACCCAGGCCTGGACCCCAGAGAGGGTCAGAAATCAGTACCCCTCCCACAGTTTGCCAGGAGAATACAGACAGCTTCTACTTTATCTGAAACTAGAAATCAACCTTTTATGATTAGCAGATGTCATTTTTGTCAAATAAGCCACATTCTTAGCCTGTGTGTGAGGCCACCTGCTTTCATTGTCATGGGGCCCATGTTAACATACCTATGGGAAAAACGTCCTGATGGTGGCCCAAAGGAAAGGATGTCATGGAAGCTAGGCCTATACATGGAAGGGAGAGCTGTGGAAGGGAGGGCTGTGTTCATCCAGGTAACACTCCATTAAAATGTGGCCCTTGAGAGAAACAGTCCTGAGTGGCTGCAAAGGTCTATATTAAATAAAGAGTTACTAAGATTCAATAATAATAGTAATGACAGCAGGGTCATCACTGGCTTATATGCCGCCTTTGCTTTTCTTACACAAGGTGCTTCTAGCTGGCAGAGGAGCACCATGACCATATACACGACCTCCTGTTTATTTGAACTTGGGCTCTGGGTGGATTTCCAGCCGCAGTACGTGTGGCCATGTATCTATAAGCCACCCAGGGTGCAAAGAAGATGGGGGTGGATAAATGGGGGCAGCTGCGGGGCTAACAGGCCAGGGGTGGGGCATAGAGAGAAGGGCCGAGCCCACCCTGCAAAGGTGAGCCCGGGCAGGGCGGTGAGCCCCTTTTAGTCCTTCTCTTCTCCGTGGGTGATGATGTGCACCAGGTTCTTGTAGTCCAAGTTGCCAGTCACATCAGGGGGGAAGGCGTTGAACATCTGGTCAACCTGCAATCAACCAGCAAGATGTGCTGGGGGCGAGGGGAGGGGAACCAGGAGGTCGGGGCCGAGTGGAGAGGCAGCTGGGGCGTGGGGGTGTGGGGATGGCCACTCAGAGCCCCTCCAGGGAAGGACTTGTTGCCCAGCTGCTGCAGAGAGACCCTCTCCCAAGATCATGCCCTTCTAGGGGCAGCCCACAGCCAGGGGTGAATGGGCCTGGCCACCTTGCCCAACCTGGGACTTCTCAGAAGGGCTCTACTAGCCCCCTGGCTCCCTGGAGCGTCAGCCGTGGCTGTCTTTGAGCCTGAACCTTGGCTCAACGTCTCCCTCCATGCACTCCTTCCCTGCCCTTCCTTCCCCAGGCACTGACCCCAAGTCGCCTCCCAAGTAAACATCCTGCAGCGATGTTCTGGAAACCCAGCCTTCAACCAGGTAAAGTGGGGATCAAGAACTCGAGTGTTCCAAGGGCAGTTTATGTAAGGGACAAAGATGGGCCCGTGGGTGCTGTGGCTAAATGGAGATACGTGGCCCATCTGCAGAGGTGACGGCTGCTCACAGCCAGCTGCATGTGGCCACATGGGCAGGGAGGTCAGAAATCTAGATTTTTTGTTTTTTTACATGCAATTTCCCCATTTAAAAAGTATTGGCTAGTTATTTTTTTTTTAAAACGCATTGGCTGTTACTAGTTAACACTTATATTGCCCTTACACATGTCAGCACTTTAACACAGATTAACTTGTTGAACCCTCACAATATACTGTGAGGTAGTTCTATTATTATCCCCACTTCACAGATGAGGAAATTGAGGCACAGAGAGGTCAAGGAGCTTGTCCAAAGTCACACAGCTGGGGGAAGTTGAAGGCAGCTCTTTTACCTGCTTGAGTTTTGGGAAGGAGTAAATCTAAATACAATTTTTAGTAAAATGTGGAACTTGGAAGCAGGCCTGAGAAGCTACACAGGGACTATTTTAAATAAACTCATTTAAGGTTCACTAATAAGGCCGGCAGGACCATTGCTTACACATGTAGAACCTTGGCAAATTAGCAAAAATGCCCCTTCTTCTAGATATGTTACTGCACTTGCCAGAAAAAGTTCATATATACTGATTTTTAAAAAATTATAACAAGACACTTTACTGCCGCCTGCTGGAAAAACTATTGCAAAACCAAATATACAGTCTATGATGAATTTTATGAGACTGGCATCCCAGAGGGTTGTGCAGTGCACAACTTACACAACTGTATGTGGCAGCCCTTCACACCACACCATAGTAAACTGATTCTCTATCCAGGTCTCTATGCATTGTGAGGAAGGCAGAACCTGGAGTCAGACAGACCTGGGTTTGAATCCAGGCTCTGGCATTTAGCATTGGTGTTGATATTTTTGGCAAGTGACTTTACTTCCATGGGCCTCAGTTTCCCTATCTGAATAAAATGACAATAATATTAGTCTCTACCTCATAGGGTGATTGAAAGAATGCAATGAGGCAAGTGTTCAGTAAATGATAGCTAGTTCTCTCGCTGGGGGATCAGGGGTGATTAGACAAGAGAGGGAGGCAGAGCCCCCTGGAGGATGAGCCCAGGAACTGGGGTGCAGGGAGTGGGCAAAGGACCCCATTACCTCATCCTTGGAAAATCTGTCCGCCTGCGTGGTCAGCATCTCCCGAACGCTGCAGAGGGAGAGCAGGTGTCGGTGTCAGGTGTATGTGTTGGGGGAGGCAGGAACCCCCCCTCCCACAGGCCCCACTCCACTCACTAATCAGCCTTCAGCACCCCCTTGCCTTCGGGGT
Organism: Varecia variegata; assembly: GCA_028533085.1. NCBI lineage: Eukaryota > Metazoa > Chordata > Mammalia > Primates > Lemuridae > Varecia > Varecia variegata. Next base: position 5,554,891 of record CM052452.1, read on the forward strand.
CAAACACTTTGAACGCGTTGAGAATGGTCTCCTCAGGGTCCGCCCCTGAAACAGAAAACAGAGCTTACGTGTGCCACGGGTGGCTGGGAACCTGGGGCCCCCCAAGTGGCAGGGCCCAAGGCCCCCACTTGGAGGCCCCCCAGAGAGGAAGGGGCCAGCACAAGGCTGCTTTGCTTGGAGGAAAGAAGTCGCCTTCCCCTGAGCACTGGGTCTCGGTATGTTGAATGAGAAGGCTGAGGACCCGGTTATTTCTGAGCAAACCCAAAGTCAAACATGATCTAGAATCGGAAAGATAGGATCTGAATCCTGACCCCGGCACTGCCTGGCTGTGTGGCCTCAGACCAGTGACTTTCTGTCTCTGAGCCTCAGTTCCCCATCTGTATACTGGGAATAAAAATAGAACCTGCCTCCTGCGTGCTGTTAAATGAGGTCATGCGTATAAAGTGCTTAACCTGAGGCCTGGCTTAGGGTAAGCCTTGGAGTAATGTTAGGTGCTGTTTGTAGGGTTTGTTTGTTTGTTGCTTTTGAGACAGGGTCTTGCTCTGTTGCCTGGGCTAGAATGCAGTGGCATCATCACAGCTCACAGCAACCTCAAACTCCTGGGCTCAAGCGATCCTCCTGCCTCAGCCTCCCAAGTAGCTGGGACTACAGGCACGTACCACCATGCTTGGCTAATTTTTTTTTCTTTTTTTCTTTTTTTTTTGTAGAGACGGGAGTCTTGTTCTTACTCAGGCTGGTCTCAAACTCCTGGCCTCAAGCAATCCTCCCGTCTTGGCCTCCCAGAGTGCTAGGATTACAGGTGCGAGCCACCGTGCCATGCCCTGTTTATATTCTTTTTTTCCAATGGTACTTTGTCTCTTTTGCCAACCCCAGTCTGTTCTCTTAGTGCCTTAATTCATGCCCAAAGGTGAAGACACACAGATACACACACACACACACACACACACACACACAGACGAGCTTACCCTTAAGTTTCTCCCCAAACATGGTCAGGAACACAGTGAAGTTAATTGGACCTGGAGCTTCCTTGAGCATATCCTCAATTTCTTCATTTTTCACATTCACACGCCCTAGGGCAGGAAACACACACTCAGGGACTCTGAGCTGGGAGAGAAACAGCTATTAGGACACTGCCATTTGCCCCTGTAATTCCACTTCACGGAATCTAGTGCAGGAATAATCAGAGATAGGGTGGATACACTCAACGATCCATGTGAGATGTTCTCAACAGTGTTATTTATAATAACCAGGTGACTGGAAGTGACCCAAACATCCGAAGTGCGGAGAGGTTAGTTATTTTCTAAAATAGTGTCTTCAGAACCTGGAACATTTTATACAGATATGTTAATTTTTTACTCCAGTGGGAAGTGCTCATATTGTAAACTAGCCCTTCTCAGTTGGAATGGGAGAGACAGATCAGCATCCTCTGAGGGAAATTTTTCAAGTAATACCTGCTGTAACCCACAGCCTCGGAGATTCTGATATACCTGTTCTAGTCCTACCACAAGCCCACTTTTGTGCAAATTAGAAAAAACCACCCCTTCTTAAGACAATTTATGTTTTAAATATAAAAAGCTACAGTAGCTACAAATGTGAGTAGTGCTGTGCCCTGTAGAATTGTGCAGTGCACAACCTGCACAGCTGTGTATGGTGACCCCTGAGTTCTAAGGATGGGAGTTGGTAGTGGTGGTGGGTGGCAGATTGGACATGTTTATCTTGAAAAAGCTCCATGCTCACCCTGTCAAGATGATAAATTTTAAAAGGTGAATTCAAAGTAGAATGATTCTAATTATTTAAAAAACAAAAACCAAACGGATGTGCCTAGAAAATCGCAGAGGAGAGACTGAAATGTTAACAGAGGAATGTGACCTTGCAGGTAATGTCATTTTCCCCTTTATACTTTCCCAAATTTTCTAAATTTTCTATTGAGAGCTGGCATTGCCCTCAAAATCACACCGAAAAAGTCACTTCAAGAGACAAAAGATACGTGAGGACACTCAAAGACTAAACATTTCTTTCCCATCCTCTAAAATTCATCTTACAGGCCAGTTATGGTTGAGCTGTTTTTTTGTAAAATGACATTCTCTTGACCTTTTTGGATGGTCCCACCTCGTGCTTCTCGTGACTGTGGGATAAGGAAACCCTTGTGCAGGGGGGACAGGGGCTCGAAGGGGCGACGTACCGAGAGCAGCAAAGGTGTCTCTCAGGTCATTCTTGTCGATGAAGCCGTCCCTGTTCTGGTCCATGATGGTGAAGGCCTGTGGGAGGGAGGCATTTGCTGGTCAACGCGGGAGAAACTGGGCACAGTTGCCCGAGAGGTTGGGCCAAGGACTAGAGGATGTGACATTCTGGGATCTTCAAGGGGCATCATAGACATCAGATCAAGAGTCAACGATTGAAAAGAGCCTTGCAGTTCCTCCAGACGACAGGCAGAGTGTACTGTGTGCCCCAGCAATGCCCCTGCTAGGTGTATACCCAAGAGCATTGGAACCATATGTCCACGTCAAAGCCGTGTCATTCATAGTAGCCCCCGACTGAAAACAGCTACAGACCCATCAGCTCTGGAATGGACACACAGAATGCGGCCTGTGCGCACAATGGAATACTATCCAGCAATACAAAGGGAGGAAATTCCGACACATGCCACAACATGGACGGACCCTGAAACGTGACACTCAGCGAAAGAAACCAGACACACAAGGCCACACATTGTATGATTGCATTTCTATGAAATGTCCAGAAAGGCAAATCTATAAAGACAGAAAGTGGATCAGTGGTTGCCAGGGGCGGGGGGAGGGAGAATGGGAAGTAGCTGCTAATGGGTGTGGGGTCTTTTTCTTTTTTTTCTTCTGTCGCCTTTAGAGGTGACAGAAATGTCCTCAAATTAGATAGTGGTGATGGTTATAAAACTTTGTGACTGTACTAAAAACCACTGAATTGTACACTTTAAAAAAAGTGAATTTTAGTGCATGTGAATTATCTCTCTATAAAGCTGGGGTTTTTTTAAGTTAAGAACTGGGGCCTCATCTGGCCTCTTCACTCCCAAGCCTGGGCTGTCTGTAAAATGGAGCCAGTAATCATTCCCCACTCCCAGGGACGCTCCCAGAGCTTTATAAACCCTCGAGTATTTTACAAATGAGGTATCATGGCTACATGCTTTTGCAATCTTTGCTGCAGCTGGTTCCTGAAAGTCTTTGCAGGCCCTGGGCCCACACCCCGGCAGCTGATCTCATTCCAGAGGTTGGGGCAGAGTGAGGAGAAGAGGTGGGTGTAGCTTTCTCCCTGGAAAGTGACTATTTCAAGTTCAGATATGACACTTGTCCCAGGAATTCCTCTTTCCCTGGTGGCTTAGGAGATGTGGCATTCCGGCAATCTGAATGCTGAGGGGGACAAAAGGTGCAAGTGTTCACGTCCTGTTTGGAGGCCACACTGGGGTCTCTAGCATAGCTGGGGCATACTTGCCTCCCGAGGGCCAAGTGCGAGTGCGGAGGACTCAGTGTGAGCCCTCACGACTGCCGGAAAATTAATTCAGAATCGTCCTTCCAAGTCCATGGGCAGTGGCTTAATTTTGCCTATTTGGTACTTAGGTTTGCTTAATAAGGCACATTCCCTTCGAATGTGACAGGGTTTCAACCCGGCTGGTGTTCAATAAAAGAAAACTGTAAAATTTGAAATCCAGGAGATATTGCCTTTTATCTGTAGATTGCAAAAAAAAAATTATTTTAACTATTAATAATATTGATGGAAATGTAGGAAAAAGATACTCTCTTCTCGGGGCTGCTGGGAGGAGGAATTAGTGCAGCAATTCTAGAGGGCGATTTGGACCAGCAGTTTTGCTTGGTTTCAGTTCTCTTTGTTTGTTTTTTAAATTCCTTTGACCCAGCGGTTCTGCTTTTAGGAAGTTACCACGAGGAAATAATCAGAGATATGAGCAAAGATGTGTTATTTACAATAGTAAGACATTAGTTACAAATGTAACATCCAACCATAAGAAATGGTTTAAATAAATGATAGAAAATCTGATGCTGAATTTCTTAAAAGAAAAAAATGCAGGCACTAATCAGCGGGCAGAGAAGATTGTAACTTTGCTTAGTAAGGGTAGAAATAGATAACAAAAATAACTTGAAGGGTATATACTAAAATGTGAACTGATTCTCTCTTGGTAGTAGAATTGTAAGTAGTTTTTATTTTCCTCTTTGTGCGTTTCTGGAAAATTTTCCTACATTTTCAATAAGAAATATATTTTACTTTGATAATCAGCAAAAGTAATTAAAAAATAATTTCCTTAAAAGGTTCACACATATATTCAGACTGAATTAGGGATCGTTGGGAGGATAAAGACATCTCATCAAAAAGTCCCTGCTGGGAATCTGAACAAAAGAAAGTTCCCTCTAGCAGGTGGGATTTCCATGCAGGCGAGTGAGGGAACAGCCGCACCCACCTCCTTAAATTCCTGGATTTGGGTCTGTTCAAACATGGAGAACACATTGGAGTTGGCGGTGCCCTCGGCTCTCTTCTTAGCTTTCTTAGGTGCCTGGGGAGGAAAGAGCATTGATTAAAAGAGTCAGAGGCTGGGAAGTAGAAAACTAGGTCAGGCCCCCTCTCTGGGTGGGTTAGTCCATCTTGCAGGGGCTCGGCGGCTCATCTGTGAAATGGGTTATGGTGCTCACATCATATCTCAAAACAACGATGCCGGAGGGAGAAAAGGACACAACATAAAATTCCTCCAGATCACCCGGGCCCTGGTGAGTCCTAAGAGACCGTGGCTGCTGCGGCGGCTCCGTTGCAAAAGAGAAGATGCAGGTGCGTCTCCTGGGATGGAGGCCACACCTCCGGATCAGCCCCCGGCAGGGTCCAGCCGCTTTTGTTCCAGGGCATTGCACAAAAAGCTTAGTAATGCACAGAGGAGAATTGATCGTAGGGAAAGAAAAAGTCAGGCTCGCTACTCCGTGATGCACGCCCAAACGAGATGACGGTTTTTCAGGATGTTAAAATCCAACCGCTCCCCCCACCCCACAACTTTCCCTTGATCCAAATGGCAGTGAAATCTCCTCTCTGAATGTTCTGTCCTTGCACCATGCCAACAGTGCAGAGAAGAGTGAGGTAACCTTTCTCCCCGAACCCACTTCTCTCTGAGCTTAAATAACAGCAAACACTTGAGCACTCTACAGAAGTCATTATTATTTCATTTAATTCTTGTAACTGCTCTGTCCCATAAATGCCATTATTATCATCCCCATTTTATGGGTGGGTGGCGGCAACCGAGGCTCAGAGAGGTTGGGTCCCTTGTTCAAGGTCTCACAGCCACAAAAAGGCAGAGCTGGAGTTGAACTTGGGCATTCTGACTCCAAAGTTCGTGCCCCTGACCTCCCTCCTGTGCTGACCCTGGTTTGGGAGCTGCCTGCTTTGGGGTGGGGGTGGGGGCGGGGTGGGGGACACCTAACCAAACATCACAGGAAGAAAGGTTTTGAAATTTGCAAGTTCAAAAGGTGAAAACAAAAAGATTCTTTTCCCCAGCTGCCTGAACAAGAGAAAAGAATTACAATTTGATCCTTAAAAGCGTTCAATCCCATTTTGCAAGCCCCGGGAGTTATTGATTCCTCGAGAGGTCAGTAGACAAGCCATAAAAAAGCCAACTCTCTTATTTTGTTTTTGTGAGTCCCCAGGAGCTGCTGTTATTTGTGGCCTTTCGGGGCATTGATTGGGGTTCCTCTGAGCGCACACAGCCAACAGCGCTTTTTCCACGAGGGCCCGGGGTCCTGGAAAGCCGCCTTTCTTCCCCCCTCCGCTTTGGTCCTTTGCTTGTGGGTGGCTTCCCCTTGTCACCTACCCGGCATCACTGCTTCCCGGAGCCCTTGCTACTCACCATGGTGGAAGGGACCCAGCACTGCTTCCCGAGAAGAATTCAGCACACTGCCCAGCCGTCCTCGGCCCAGAACAATAAATACTTCCTCCTCGCGTTTAAAAATAACCCCATGACCACTTTTGGCAGTAATAGGTGAGGTGGATGCCACCTAAGCCCCCCCACCCCATGCCGTTCTTCTGAAGTAAGGGCCGCTCACTCGCCACCGGGTGACACGTGAGCCCCGAAAAGGCATTCAAGGTCAAAGAGACAGCGGCTGGGTCACGGTCACGGGGAGAGATACTGTGAGCTTTCTGCAGCGCTTGGGCTGGAGACATTTGTGCCTGTCAGTTTTGAGAAAGACAATGGCAGGGAGAGGAAACGGTGAAAATTCTCTACTTCTCCGGCCCGGGGTCCCACCACAGGGCCTTTGCATCTGCAGGGCCCCTGCCTGGGACACCTTTCCTACAGTCATCAGAGTGGCTCTCTTCCTCCTCACCTATTTGACACCCCTGTGCTCAAATGTCACCTGTGTGAGGCCTGCCCAGCCACCGTATTGAAAATAGCCACTCACCGCTGCCTCCTATCTCCCTTCTTTGTTCTGTTTTTCTCCACAGCATTTCTCACTTCCTAACACATCATGCAACATGCTTGTTTATTTTATTCGGTGTCAGGGGACAGTCAGCTCTCGAGGGCAGGGTCCTGTTCAGTTTTCCTCACTGCCATCTCCCCAGCTCCTACAGCAGCAGCTCACCTATAAATATTTGCTGAATGAGTGAAGAAACGACAACTTTCATTTACTGAGCACTTGCTACCTGCCAGGCACTGTGTCCTTGGCTCATGTTCACATTTAATTTTCCAACCACCCTGTGGGGTAGGGACCACATTATCTTCTGTGCCCCCATTTTGCAGATGAGGAAATGAAGGCTTGGAGAGGTGATGTGAGCCCCTGAGGGTCACACGGTGGTGGAGCTGGGGTGGCCCCATCTTGAGGCCCATTTGCGTGCGGAGTCCAGACTCTTAAAGGGCCTTGGAAATAGCAGCTCACTCTCTGATTGCAAGGCACTCTTATTTAATACTCTTTCCCAGGATGGTTTTGGGAAAACCAAAGACAGCTTGGGATTCAGGGAGCAAAAACTTAGTGCTTAGAATCGTCATGGAAGGAGAACATTCTCTCACCCCTCCCTGCTGGTGGGGACACTAGGCTGATGCTGGAACGGTGTTTATTCCCCTTTCTGGAGCCCTGCTGGGTGCTGGGTGCTGTGCTGGCTCGGGGGAGACAGCCGCAAAGTGACAAACTCCCTGCCCTCCTGGAGCTCACGTGCAAGGGGCAGATGGATAAAAAGAAAGTAAATAAATGCATAACCCAGATAATTGCAGGCGGTAACAAACATGACATGGGGATAAGATGCAGGGGCTGGCGTCAGCTGCCTCAGACTGGCTCACGGTGGGTCCCTCTGAGCAGAAACTGCAGAGGGGCTCCTGGCAGCGGGGACTGCAAAAGCCTCAAAGGAGGATGAATTTGGAGTCTTTGAGGAACAGAACAGGGCTGGAGTTTTCTGGAACATAAAAAAAGAAATAAGTTTTCTTATTAGGTTTTCTGGAGGGTGAAAGGAGGTGAGGCCCAGCTAAGCCCCGAGCCCTCAGTAAATGGCGGCTATCACTCACTTCCCTTCTCAGGTGGAGAGAAAAGTCTCAGTTTGGGGGCACACAAACCCAGGGGCTATTTACTGCTGTCACAGAAAAAGGCGTGGGCTTTTTTTTTTCTTCTCTCCGGTCACACGTGGGTTAGAATTACCCAGGAGCCTCTTCTAATGGAATGTTTAATCACAAAAGATGTGTTTTCACGTGTGTGCCCACACCAGTGTGCACAGACACATATGTGGGTGCACACACAGGCATGCGTGCACGTGTACACTCGTGCATGCACGCACGCACACACATGCTAGAGGCACACACACACACACACACATGCACAAGTCAAGAGGAGCTTTTCTGTCCAAGATTCTCTGACAACACCAGAATAAATGTTTCCCCAGCTAATAGGCACACCATGGATTTTCGTTAAAACACCGCGTGAGCAGTCAGTAGCTATAAATGGCCAAGCCCAAAGGTTGCTGCGGCCACAGCAGACGTGGAGGAGGTGTGGCGGGGTTGGGGAGCCCTGGTCAGGGGTCAGGATGGGTCAGGCCCCGCAGAGGCAGGTGGGTGTGTGTTTCCCTGAGGGGCCCCTGCACAGCTGGGCCTATGAAAGGGGCGCCAGGAGGAGAGTTCTGGCTGGAGAGCGAGAGGGGTGGGGTGTCAAACAGGGCAGTAACCCTCTCAGGGCCTCAGTTTCCTCATCTGGAAGGTGGAGACCACAATAGCACACACTCCCATAAGGCCGTTCGGAGGGTTAAGTGAGACCGTCTCGGGGGATTCTGGGAACATGGCGGCCGGCACAGGGCGCAGAGTCCCCGTGCTGCTGGGTCTTGGCGCCCACAGGCTGTGGGTTAGGCCTTGGGCTCTGGGGGGAGAACTGAAGACCCAAAGTCTCCTCCCCACCCCTCAATGGGTCGGGCTGCTCCTGGGGAGCCCCCAAGACCAAGAACGAGGCCCTCGGAGTGGAGAATCCAGGGAAGACTTGGGGTTTGGTTTTACGTAGACTTCAGGGGTCCGTTTCAGCGTCCACCTCAAGAGTGCGTGGGGAGGAGGTGAGTGGCCGACTGAGCTTCTCTACCCTCGAGGCTGGGAGGCGAAGGCATCTTGCCTGAGAACTGCAGGCCTGTGGGCCCGAGACCCCTGCCTTTCTACTGCCTGTAGGATTCCTGGAGCTAATGTTTCCAGCAACCAGACCTGAGTCCCACTGCACCAAAGAGAAAAATAACTGCTCACCTGAGGCTCTCAGAGGCCAGAGAGACGCACAGTGGGATGATCATTCACAATAGCAACTTCTAGAACCGTCAGAAAGCAAACCAAATGCATTTGTTTCCCACTGCTGCTATAAAAATATTACCATAAATTTGGTGGCTTAAAACCACACATATTCCTTTTCTTGCAGTTCTGGAGGTCAGACAGAAAATGGGTTGGCAGGATGGCATTCCTCCTGGGGGGTCTAGGAGAGAATCTGTTCCCTGCCTTTGCAGCTTCTGGAGGTGCCCACGTTCCTTGGTTCATGGTCCGCATCACTCCGACCTCTGGAGCCAGCCTCTCTGACTAGCTGCTTCCTTTCCATCTTTTGAGGAACTTTGGGTAATCAGCATATTTCCCCTCTCAAGATCCTTAATTCAATGACATCTTCAAAGTTCCTTTTGTCATGTAAGTCACATATTCCTGGACTCCAGGGATTTGGACGTGGGCATCTTTGGTGCCCGGGCTGGAGGCAGCAGAGCAACAGCTGAGTAATAGTCATTGCGACAATAAAACTTCCATGTGTTAGAATTCATGGAACTATCCACCAAAAAAAGAAAAAGAAGAAGAAGAAAGAAAGAAAAAAGGTCAGTTTTATTGAACAGTAATTTAAAAAAAATTGCTCATTGGCAATTTTGTGAGCAATCCTTCTGTATATAGACTGCTTTTAAGCAAGAATGATTTTGACCCCCAATTCAAAGGACATTAATTCAAGTGTAGATATCTGTTGGAGCCCCACTACGTGCAGGGCCTCGTGTATATCCGTAAAGCTTCATTCAGAGGAAGGGGAGATACACACGTGTTAAGCTTCAATTTGAGGAAGGTGGGAATTTATGTTCAACTGTAATATGTACAACAATCTTCAATTTTGAAAGCGGAGCCGTGTATCAATTTCGTTATATTTTAAAGCCCAAGTGTTGCTTTACTCCGTAAAACAAAACAAAACAAAAAGAATGCCTAAGGGAAATTCAAGTGAAACCCCACAATGACTTTCTGGACCTTTAAAACCTGATTTCTTTTTTCTTTTTTTTTTTTTAGTGCGGCCCCAGGAGGAACCGGGGGCCAAGAGTGCATTCGAAGTGTCGACGATCAATGTGTTCTGCAAAACCTGATTTCTGAACTAAAAATTAAGCAGGTGACCTGCAGAAAATGTTAGCTCCTGTTGTAAGTTGAATCGTGGCCTAGAAGATGATATCTCGGGAATATCCTGAAGCAAAATAAGGGAGAAATGCAAATAACAAACGTTCCAGGAACCCAAATCTAAAGTAGTAAGCAAGTAATGCAAGGAAATGTTCTTTGGCTGAGAAGAGAACAGAAGCTGTAGATTGAAAGGATTCCCAACCTCCAAGCTGGAAGGATGGGGAAAAAATACACACCAAGGTATATCCTGGCAAAATTCACAAACTCCAAGGATTAAGAAAAAAATCGTGACATTCTTCTGGCCAGAAAGAACATAACTCTAGTGGAAAAATTCAGACTGGGGCTTCTCAGAGCCAGTGTCTCCATCTGAACTTGGATCTGACTCCTTTGCTTTTACTGGGTGGACACAGGGCTTGAAACGAAGGGATACAGGTAAGGAAACTTCGGGTTCCTATAAACCTTCCATCCCTGCTTTCGTGACCATGGCTGGTGACATTTTTTAAAGGAAACATTTTGTTTTTAATTTCGAAATGATATATGCACGAACAGGCAAAACGAATCTGTGCTGGGAGAGGCCAGGATGGAGGGAGGAGTGACTGAGGGAGGACAGTAGGGGTGGGGTTGCCAGGTTTAGCAAAACACAACAAATACTGCAGACATCGAGTTAAAGCAGAATTTGAGATAAACAAATACTTAGGGCGTCTGTAAGGGAGCCGGGATGGTCTGTATTCTGAGCTGGGTGCTGGTTACACAGGTGTGTTATGTTTGTGAAGATGTGCGCCCTTGTCTGTGTGTGTGCTACGCGTCCAGAAAACATCAAATGAACACTATGTGAATGAGCACATTCTTATAAAACAGTTCAAAATGTTACAGCTAAAGGCTCCCTTTCTGTCATTATAGTCAAATCCTCCCCACAGGGAACCGGTGTGTGTGGTTTGGCGTGAAGCCTTGCAGACTGTTTTTTATTCTTTGCTTTTGAAATTTGCTACACCTGTAGCAAAGTGCACGCCTCTTAAGCATCCAGCCGCCTTGAGCTTTTGCATATGCCCATGGGCTGTATGACCACCACCCAGCTTAGGACACAGAACATTCCAGGCCTTTGCAGGCAACCCTCCCCAAAGTAACCACCTGTTGTTCACCTCCAGCCCCCGTGGATTCATTTTTGCCATTCCAGAACTTCTTCAAATTCCTTCCAGACTTTTTTAAAATAAAATTTTTATGTTAGAATTTACAGAAAAGTGGCCAAGTTCTCCTTCACCCCGGCCCGGCTTCCCCTGGTGTTAGCGTCTTGCATGACCATGACACATTGGTCACAACGAGGAAACTGACATTGGTACAATACTATTGACTAAACTCCTGGCTTGACTCGGATTTCACTGGTTTGTCCAGTATTGTCCTTTTTGTGTTCCAGGATCTAATCTAGGATATCACATTGCACTGAGCCTTCCAGACTTCCCCTCTCTCTCTCTCTCTCTCTCTCTCACACACACACACACACACACACACACACACACGCCTGGGTTTTTCCACTGCACCATGGGCCTTGGAGACCTTCCTCGAAGTCCCCAGCCCCCAACTCCCTGACAGTGGCCCCGTGTGGTGTCCCCTCTGTGGCCGAGCTGGGCTGTGTGGCTGGCATGTTTAATGCGGGCTCAGAGCACCAGCTAAGCAGGCGAGCCCAGAACAACAACAACAAAAAACCCAACAAACTTTTTTGGGAAAAGGTCAATACATTTTTTTAAAGGGTCCAAATAGTGACCATGTAGAAAAATCAGAACACTGTAGGATGCTGTAATGCTAGCTGGACCGTTTAGCACTGTTTTTATCTTTCATTCAATGTGAGGCAATGAGAACCAGCATCTCTTCAGTCTTTGGGGCTTTTAAAGGTTTTAATCCAGGCCTGGCTGGGGGCATGGTTTAATTCATTTCTTTTGCAGGGGCTTTTTCTGGGTTAGCTCCTGGAATTCAAGTCTAAGCCATCTTGTCCCACACTGTAAGAGGAAACGGAAGCCCTTCTCTGTGTGGGTATGTTATAAAACTCGTCAGCAGGTCACATGAGTACATACGTTAATATCAGTAGATGACAGAGTTCATCTAGGACTGATATTTACGACAGAGTCTGGAGCAGAAAAGTGCCACATGAAGTGTTTGCTGTGATTTCTGATGGAAGCAGGACGAGGGGGCAACCTGCCGTGGGGCGTAATGCCCCTTTAAGGAGGGGATGAAGTCAGCCACTTCCTGATAGAACAAAGGCATACTCGGCTCTGCCAGCCCAAAGCCAGGTGACTGGTGGATGTTGTCACCAAGTGATAGCGCCTATCTCCTCGTGTCAGGGCCCCCAGGCGTCAGTGAGAGCCGCCAAGCAGGGAAGGCGGCTTCTCCCGCAAGTCAGACCTGGGTGGACCAGGCCTTGTGCCTTGAGATGAGTCAGTCACATTGATGGGGCGCCCACTGTGTACACAGTACAAGTGACATCAGCTCTCTGTGCCTCAGTTTCCCCATCTGTGAAATGGGAATATATAATAGTGGCCCTTACTGCAAAGAGTTATTGTGAGGTTTGAATGAGTTAACTGATACTTACAAAGTTCTAGAATGCCGCTGGACATGGTGATGTTCAGTGAATGCCAGCCCTTATTCCAGACCACTAGCTGGGTCCCCATGTCAAGGGAGACGGAGGTCAAAGAATAACATGTTCAAATACGAAGTTATTTTCTCTCTTCTCCCTCCCCAACACCTTTTTTTCTATCAATGACTTCACCCCTCTCTTGTGTTCCCAGATCAAAATCCTCAGCCATCTTGACTCTGCCCTGTTGGTGACAAAGTCTATCTATTCTGCCTCTAAAATGTCTTGCAAACGTTTTCCCCCAGTCCTGCTCCAGTTCTGGCCTTTGGTAGTCGGTCCCCATTGGTTTGGGGCGTCCTCTCTCTTGACTTTCCACCCCTGCCCTCCAACCACTCCAGCTCCAAATCCTTTCCCCAGGGCCCCACTCTCATGATGACCTGCACATGCTCCAGAACCCTCAGTGGCTGCCTACTACCTCAGGAGGAAGTCTCTCCTCCTTGGCCTGACAGTTAAGATCTTTTACCACTTGACTCTGACCTACCAGAATGGTACAATGATTTGAAAGCTGGGTTCCAGGTCAGCTCCTCCACTTCCTTGACTGTGGGGCCCTGGACAAGTGACTTAGCCTGAACCTCAGTTTTCACTTGGTACATGGGGGAAACAATAATGCTTGCCTTAGAAGAGTGCTGGGACCCTCATGATAGCAGTGAACATGGATCATGTGCGTATTCCATGCCAGGCACTGTCCAAGCACTGTCCCCACGGTTACTTGCACGATGAGTGTAAGTGGCCTTGCACGGTGCCAGCCACAGAGCACACGCACCATGAGAGAGCGTGTGTGTGTGCGTGTGGTTATTACTGGTCACCTTCCCAGCCTCCTTTCCTATTCCAGCCCCCACCTTGCCCTCCAGGCCCATCACACAGAGCTCTTGGGGACAGATGCACTGAGCTGGCAGAGTACAAGCGCGCATGTACTGGGTCCTTGAGGGGATTTTTTTTTAAGTTAGGATATACTTTATTTTTTATTTGTATGTATTCATGAGGTACAAGTGCAGTTTTGCTACATTGATATTAATATATTGCAGGGTGGTGAAGTCGGGGCCTTCAGTGCATCCATCACTGGAGCCATGCACATGGTACCCACCAAGCACCTCCCACCATCCACCTCCCCCCTTCCTCGAGGGGACATTAAGGCTTGTGCCTGGTCCTTAGGGGTGGGTAATCAGGACTAGGGAAGGCCGACCTGCCCACCACGGCCACCATCCAGCCACTGCACTGTGCGCTCACCAAACTGAGGTCCCAAAAGAAATCACATCATCATCATCTCACTTACAGCTCCCTGTGTGCCAGGCACGGTGCTAAATGCTGTAGCCATCACCTTACTTAATCCTCACCACACCATGAGGAAGGCACTAACATGAGGCACATTTTCCAGATGAAGAAACTGTCAGAGAGGAGTTGTCACTCCCCAAGGCCCCACTGCTAGCACCTGGTGGCTCTGGGCTTCGAACCCAGATTGTCACACTCTACCACCCATGCTCCCCGCCCCCGCCTGCCTGTGGCATTCTGATTTTGAAGCTCGGGGATCCCAGAACTCGGGGCAGCCTCAGGCAGCCAGGCAACCCTTCAGTGGCTTTCTCTTCCCTGGTATTTTTAGCCCTCGGTCATCTGCCTTGCCTGAGTGGGGGACAGAGGCACCCAGACAAGCCCATTTTTACTGGTGCCCTTCAGATGCCCGAAGGCTCAGCTGTCTCCGTGGCATGCCCGGCGTTCCCGGGCCATTGTTCCTCTCCGAGAGGCCCAGATTCCAGCAACAGCTGCTGCCCCGACCTCCCCCGCCGGCTTCTCCGGCTCTCCTCTGCCCGCCTGCCGGAGCCCCTCTGCTGAAGAACATGGCATGGTGACAGCCGAACGTGGTCCTTCATGCCCAGGTCTGGAGCTATATAAAGGTCACACTCCCGGCTCATTAGTCATCCGACCTGAGATTGTCGGGTGAAGGACCTTTCAACATGTCTTCAACTAACATGCAGCAGAGTTCTGCAGGGACAGGGCCCTGCCCCTGCCCAGGAACAGACACAAGCATCTGTGGGACTGTGACTCTGGAGTGGCGTTCTCAGCCATTCGGGCTATGGGGGGGTGTCCTGTGCATTACAGGACACTGAGCAGCTTCGTGGGCCTCCACCAGGGGCTACCAGTAGCAACATCCCCTTTTCCAAATTGTGACAACCAAAATGCCTCCAGGCATTGCCAGCTATCCTTGGTGGGGGACGGGTGTGGAGAGCAAAATTGCCCCCATTTGAGAAGCACTGGTCTAGTTACCTTTTGTCCTTTCTTCCCCAACTCCCCAGGCCAGGCCCCCCAGCACTGTGTTCCTCTCTCCCCTAATGTTCAGCCTTAGCTGCAGTCTACATTGGTTCGTCTGATTTTCTGATGAACATCCAACTCCCTGCTTGGACTCCCTGCTGTACGATGGGGCAGAGACCAAGCCTATCTCGCTCACCATGGCGTCCCCCAGCACCCCGCACAAGCTTGTTGAATGACTGAATGATGCTCTCTTGTAGCATTCACTGGTTTTGTTAGTCAGTCTCTTCTGGTAGAATCTTCCAGGACAGGGACCAGGATTCATTCATCTTTCCAGGGCCCTCAGTCCTGGCACATAGTAGGTGATCATGATAGGCTTGTTCCATGGAACTGAATTCAAAATGGACTGAAGATGGTTCTGGAGTGAGTCCAGGACACCTGTGGGAAGGGCCTATGCCGAGTCTCTGGGGGTGAAGTCACCGATTCTTTCACACCCACCCCTGCCTCTCTGAGGCTCTCCAGGCCAGCTGGGTCCCCCTCTGGCTAAGAGAGCACCAGGGTGACAGGCCCCAGGGAAATCTTCTTGAGTTGAGTGTAGACTTTACTCTTTATCCCCTGCCCCCAACCATGTTGAAGAGCTCAAGGATGTCAACTTTCTTACCTGCCAACTCCAACTAAGCTCACTAAGAAAGAGTGCTGTGATTGATTAGCAATGTCTGCCATGGGCCCTAGATGTAGGATAGGTGGTATGAATGCCATGTGCTGTGTATCTGGTGTTTCTTCCTTATAAGTATCCTCTGAGACAGAAAGTTCGTTGTAGGGCCATGCACGGTGAAGAGAATGGAGAGAATTTGGGGGTTGGGACACACAATGAAACACTTCCATTTCCCCCAGGAAAAGCCCAGCAAAAAAACCTAAGTTGGCTTTGTTCTCTTGGATGACTTTGGACAAGGGAACAGGAGCCTGAGGGATTAGGGGGGAGGGTATACTAATACCTCTATATCCTAGTTGTGGCCAAAGGACAAAAATAGGAGAGGAGAGAAAGACAAAGAGGGATGGATTATGGAATCCTTTCTGGAATGAAGCTGTGAGGCCAGCAAGGGCCTGTGAAGTGAGTCATGGTTTTACAAAGGAAACAGGCCCCAGGAAGGCCTGGTACAATGCCCGGAGGCTGTCCCCAAGGTGAACCAGAGAGTATTAAGGCAAATGGAGAAAACCAGGATGATTTTAATTCTGAACAGAGAGCTGGAACCCTGGGTCAGTGAGGAATGCTCTGGGCTGCAAGTAACTGAAAGCCATTAGCAGCAGCTTAAAACTGTGGGGGGTTAGTTTTCTTGCAAGGAGTTTGGGAATAGGCGGTTCCAGGCTTGTTTAGCAGCCGGACCTGGCTTGGAATCCTAATGTTGTTTCTGTGATTCCATTGGCCTTTCCCAGGTCTTCCCAAGATGGTGACCCCAGATCCAAGTGTCCTGTTCCCACATCAGCACATCCAAAGCAGGAGCTGCGGTTGGTGGGGGTGGGGGGGATGTTTCCTTACATGCATGTCTACTTCTTATCAGGGAGGAAAATATCTTCCTGGGGAAGGCCCCAGGGAACTTTCCATACATTTCACTGGCCAGAACAGAGTAAGGTACCCACATCTAGACCAAGCCTGGCCTACCTCCTTTGACACCAAAGGCTCTTTGGCCTAATCCTGAACATAATCAGGGTTCTGTTAACAAGAAAAAAATATGGCAGATGGATTTAGGATAAGGAATAAATAATGTCTGCTCAACCCCTCCCAAAACTGACGTAATATTTCCCAACTATATATGGTGGAGCACAAAATACTCAGCAACAAAAAGTTTCTATAGCCAAACAGGGAACTTAGTTCAATAGGTTCCTCTGTTGCAGACCTTCTCAGAGCCTTTAACATTAATGATTATTGTTTATTGAATAATTACTACTTGCCAGGCACTATCAATAGTTACATTTCTATTATCTCATTAAATCCTTATAATAACTTGGGACAAAGGAGGTAAAAACTAAAGAAGGGGGCAGAGCTGAGATTCGAACCCAGGATTCTGATTCTAGGCCCCTATGCAGTACTTTTTCTGCAGAGCAAGAATTTAATAAAATGGACAAATGACTCTTCTTGGTAGGGATATCTCGCTAAGACTGAAAGCCTGGAAACTTCCAGCTTCTCTCTTGATCCTCCTTCCTCCCCTACCAGACTGCCCCTGGCTATTGGGAGAAGAATTCAGATTAAATCTCATGTCTCCAGGGTAGATTCCCCAAACTGAAGTCTGCTCCTACTTACTCTTTTCCATAACACCCTGCTTTTCTCTTTCCAAGCACTTACCTCGGTTTCTAGTTTAGATATTTGCATCTGTGTGTGTGTGTGTCTCACATTAGAATATCAGCTCCATGAGGGCTGAGATTTTTGTCTGTCTTTGTCACTGCCATGTTCCATATACCTAGAATCATGCCTGGCACGCAGTAAACGCACAGTAAAAACGCTTAGTCCATGAACAATCTTGACTTGGCCGACACATTTCCTCTTTCTGAAAGTGAACTTGCACATTCATTTGAAAGTGTGGGTAAAAACTAAATTTGAAATTCTGGTTATGTGGGGTGGGTTGGATAAAAGAATACACGTTAAACACAAAACTGGAAAGAAACCCAGGGAAGCCAGAAGTTCCAAAATAGGTCCCTGGGGAGGTGGCCTTGAATTACAACTGACTTCCTTCAAGGTTAGTCTGGGCCTCAAGTGGAGAAATCCATCGATTTGCGGGAGTGGACTCCGCTGAAATCCGGATCCTGCAGCTGAGAGAATGGGCTCCATTTTCTTCCCAGCTCCTCTTCCCTCTTGAAAAGACTCCCACAGACCCATCTGGCTACTCAGAGAAAAACACGGGGGCCTCGCCTCCGATAACCTTTCCACTCCGTTCCTTTCCAGAATTTCCAGGTTTGATGGTTTGTAACGAGTCTGGTCCAGCAGCTGAGCGCCTGCGCTGCAGTTCCCCACACTTCCCAGCAGGGGGCGGTGCTACTTTAGGGCCGGCAAAGGAAGGGAGCGGAATCCGGAAGGCGAGAGGGACATCTTTTCTCCCACCTGTCCCCCGCCGGGCCTGCCAGACCCGTCTCCTCCATGCCGCTTCTTCTGGAAATCAGAAGGGCGAGGATGGAACAGTCTTCGTGAAGGAAAACCGTTTGCTTGCTTATGTTTCATTCATTCATTCGTCCCTCAAATATTTACTGGGCTCCTGCCATGCGCCAAGCCCTGCTCCAGGCCCTGGGTGTCAAGGCAAGCACAGCGGACAAAGGTTCCCGCCTCTCTGGAGCTGCCCTTCGGCTCGCGGGGCGTTGGGGGGCGGGGGTTGCGAGATCAGAGGTGATGAACAAAATGAATAAGCAAACCGCACGGTAGGATGGAGGTTGGTAAGTTCTTCAGTGGAATCGAAGAGGAAAATAGGACAGGGTGAGAGTCCAGAGAGACACAAAGAGGGAGTGGGGATGGGGAGAGAGAGGGGTGGGCAATTTTAAATCCAGCAGAGTCAGAAAAGCCCCCTGGGTAAAATGACACTTGAACAAAGGCTTGAAGAAAGTGCAGAATATTTGGGGAAAAGCATTCCTGGCAGAGGCAACTGCCAGGGCAAAGGTGACACTGTGCTGTGAGCGTGTTAGTTTTTAGCTTTAAAAAGTGCAAAGTAATATCCATATTGTGGGAAAATTAGATATCGAGGAAGATAAATATCACTTGTAATCCGTCTACCTGTAAACAATCACTGTTAACATAGTGGTGTATATTTTTATGATCCACTTTTTTTTGGAGTGCAGTGGCATCATCATAGCTCACTCAACCTCCAACTCCCGGGCTCAAGTGATCCTCCTGCCTCAGCCTCCCAAGTAGCTGGGAGTGTAGATGCACACCACCACCCCAGCTAGTTTTTCTGTTTTTGGTAGAGACGGGGTCTCGCTTTTGCTCAGGCTGGTCTCAAACTCCTGACCTCAGGCGATCCTCCCACATCAGCCTCCCAGAGTGCTAGGATTACAGGCAGGAGCCACCTTGCCTAGGCTTTGTGGTCTATTTTTAAGCATACACACATACAGATACACACATACACATATACTTTTCTTCCTTTTACAAAACTGGGGGGCATGCCACACATACAGTTTCATAACCACTTATTTGCTTAATAATATAACCGGGTGATATACCATGTCAATAAATATTGATCCACATCATTATTGGAACCGCTGTAGAATGTCCCATTGTATGGATGTCCCATGTTTTATTCCACTGTTCCCCTACTAATGGGCATTTAGGCTGCTTTCCGTTTTTCCCAATTATGAATGGCCACGCAGCCACCATTCTTGTAACATCTCTGCACTGAGTATCCAATTAGTTCCTTAGGATGCGCTTCTAGAAGTGGAAATGCTGTGCTGAGGCTGTGCACTCTTTAAAGGCCTGCGAGGCCTGGATGATTCTCAAGTGGGCCTTTGGGAGAGTGTCAGGGGTCCCTACAGCAGCCTGAGAACATTCCCCTTGGCAGGAAATCACCTTTCCTGAAGAGAAACGAGTACCCTACCACATTTGCAGGCCTTGTCTCTGGCTGTATGGGTAATTTTAATTCTCTTCTTTATTCATTTTTATGTTAAAGTTTTTTCTACATTGGACATGCATTGCTTTTTATATTAATTTTTCTCACAAAAGTGATATGAGCTCGTTATATAAACCCGACACAAGGCAAGTTTGGACCAGCATCCAGATCTGAGGCTCTCCCTGCCCTCTCCTGCCCCTTCGTATTTCACAGGTCTCCCTGCCCCCCACCATACATCTCTTGCATGGCCAATTCTATCTTGGCATCTGTTTCCTAGAGAGCTGAAATGGAACATCAAGAGAACTAGGACCTGAATGCAGACCTTCCTGAGACCATGGTCTGCACTCTTCACAGCTGTGCTATTTGTTAAGCCTAAAGCGCAGGCCTAGGTTTGAGGACACTCCATAGGCCCAAGAAATGGCCTGGTTAACAAGAGCAAGAAACCATTACCACGGATGCTTGTCCTCTCCCTTGTCAAATCATCTGATGTCGTAGGAAAAACACTTAATTAGGAGCCAAGAGTCCTGTGGTTAGAGTAAGCTTAGATAAGTCATTTATCTTCTTGGAGCCTCAATTTCCCAGCTTTCAAATGGGGATGACAATTGTACCTCTCTTGAGGGTTGTTAGGAAGATTAAATGAGATGAGCATAGACAAGAATTGCAGCAGAGAGAACAATAGTGCTACTAGCAGTTGAAAAGGACCCCCCCCCACCCCCAGCCAAGTCATCTACACTCAGGGCCAAGTTCAGGTGTTGGGGCATGATAGAAATGCCAAGGGATCAGTTAGGATCATGTTTTCCTGTAAGCCTCAGAAAATCTGGCTTAAACATACGAGAGTTAATTTATGTCACATAATAAAGAGTTTGGGGCAGGCAGCCCAAATCTTTACAGAGCATCAGTGAAGCTACCAGAGACATGAATTCCTTCTGATTTCCTGCTCCATTCTCATAGCATGTGGGGTTTCCTCATGCCCACAAAGTAGCTGCTGAAGCTCCATACCACACATCCACATTCCAGGTAGGAAGAATTCACTGGGAAGGGCAAAACTAAAAGTGTTCTCCCCTAATGAGAACCTCTCCAGAGACTTCTACCTCTAGCTTGATCAGTTTCAGCTTTTCTAGGGGGCAGCATTCAGTATCCAGAGAAGGTTGCTTCTGGGAGCATAATTTGATCATCTCTACTCTCCCTTGAGGAGACTTCCAAGCAGAACGACTTAGACAGGGACATCTTTAGGGTCTGCCAAGCCCTCAGCAGATGTTTGTGATGTGCTTCGAGATCCCCAAATGAGAACAGCAGTGGGATTCTTCACTCTCCAGCCAGAACCACATCTGTGCTTTTCTGTAGTTGTGAAAAAAAAAAAAGGTCTTTCTCAAATTTTCTGATAGAAGTAATATATATTCATAGCCAAAAGAGAAAACAAGAAAAAGAAAAGAAAATGCAGGCAAATTTAAGGGAGAAAAAAATTATCTGGAGTTCCACCACCCAGAAATGAGCATGGTTAACATTTCTTCTAGACTTCTAATGTATTCCGACACATGCACTTTCCGCCCCCATACTGTACATATTGCCTCTTAATCTGCATCTTTTTCACTAAAAATATGGCACGCACACCTCGGCATGCCAATAAATATAGAAGAATGTCGTCCCTTTTAAAGTTTGCACAGTAGTCTACGAATGTACCAGCATTTATTTACAGACTCCTTCTTAATGGACCTGTAAGTTGATTCAAATTTTTATCTGATGATAAACCATCCTCTCTTGCTACCCTTGCATCTTATTTGACTACTTTAGAATTAATTCCTAATAGTGCGATTGTGGGGTCATGGAACTTTAAAAAAAGAGTTGATGCATAGAACTAAAGATGCTGCCTTCCAGAAAGATGCTAATTTACACACTCACCAGCTATATATGAGATTATCCCACACACCACTAAAACTGCTCACTAGAGAGATTGGATATATTTCCAAATTGCTTTTTAGCCATTTTTATTTCGCCTTCTCATCCTAATTCTTATTTTGCATTGCATGTTTCTATCTTTGTCCATGTTTTTAGAAACTGGCAATATATTGCAGTTATTTTTGCAAATGCACAGCAAATATTTTTCCAGTTTTTCATTTGTCTTTAAATTATTTTATTTTTTATCATGGTAAAATGTATACAACATAAAATTTATGCTTTTAACCATTTCTAAGTGGATGGTTCAGTGGCATTAAGTACATCCCATCTTTGTGCAATCATGACCACCATCCATCTCCAGAACTTTCTCAACATTCAAACTGAAACTGTGTACCCATTAAACAACTTCCCATCCTCCTCCCCACCAGCACCTGATAACCTCTGTTCTACTTTCTGTCTCTATAAATATGACTATTCTAGAAACCTCAAATAAGTGGAATCATACAATATTTGTCTTTTTTGTGTCTGGCTTATCTTAGCACAATGTCTTCAAGTTGCATCCATGTTGTAGCATGTGTCAGAATTTCCTTCCCTTTTAAGGCTTGATAATAATATGCCATTGTGTGTACATACTACATTTTGTTTATCCATTTATCCATTGATGGACACTTGCGTTGTTTCTACCTTTTGACTATTGTGAATAACACTGCTATGAATATGAACATGGTTGTACAAATGCCTGTTCCTTTAATCCCTACTGTCAATTCTTATGTGTGTACATATACCCAGAAGTGGATGTCTTTAGCTTTTAATGTTGTCTATGACTCTTTCTGGCATGCAGAAACTTCACATTTTAAAGCACTTATCTATCAATCTTTTTCTTAGTGCTTTGGATTTGGGTTCATTTCTATATCACTTTTAAAGACCTCTAGGTAAGGGTTCTATTTATTCATTGCTGTGCAAGAATCCAACCCATCATTTAGTGGCTTGAAAAAATAATCGTAATTTATTTTGCTCACGAATCAGCAATTTGGACAGGACTCAGGGTTTCAGGTGAGGCAGCTCGACTGGGGGTGGGAAGAACCACTTTTGAGATGGCTCACTCACATGGCTGGTATCTTGGTGGTAATTGTTGGCCACGAGCTCAACCAAGGCACTTGACTGAGAACTTTGGTTCCTTTCCATGTCAGTCCCTTCAGGGGCTGCTTGGGCTTTCTCACAGCATGAGGGCTGAGTTTCAAGAGTGAGCATCTCAAGAGATGAAGGCGGAAATATATGGTATTTTTGTGACCTTGCTTCAGCAGTCACACAGTGTCATTTTTGCTGTACTATTGGTCAAGCAAGTCATAAAACCAACCCAAGTTCAAGGGGATGAGACATAGATTTCACCTGTTGATGGAGGCATTGCAAAGTTCTAGAAGAGCATATGGGATGGGAAATATTGTTGCAGACAATTCTAGAAAATATAATCTGCCCAGTCTGCTCTTTGGCCACAACAATTCACATCCCTCCCACATGCAAAATACACCCCTCTGAGACCTCCCCAGAATTCCATCCCATTATAGGATCAGGCTCAGTATCAAGGCCTAGGATCTTATTACTTAAACCAGGTCCAGGTGCACATGAGGTTCCTCAAATGTGGTGCCCTGGGGACAGCTCCTTGAGTATCATTCCTGGGTTTGTATACACATCACTCCAATCACTGTCCTTGTCTTCACATGGCATTCTCCTTTCTGTGTGTCTCTGCATCTTCATGTGGCCTTAAGGACACCAGTCACTGGATTTAGGGCCTACCCCAACCCAGTATGAGCTTACTTTAATTACATCTGCAAAGACCCTACTTCCACATAAGGTCACATTCTGAAGTTCCAGTGGACATGAATTTTGAGAGAATACTATCTAACCTAGTGCAGTCAGTCTTTTTAATTTAACCTTTCTAATAGGTATGTAGTGGTGTCTAATTATGGTTTTAATTTGCATGTCCCTAATGACCAGCAATGCTGAACATCTGTTCATGTGTTTATTTGCCATCTGTATACCTTCTTTTGTGAAATGTCATTCAAATCTTTTGCTCTTGATAAAAAACTGGGTTGTTTATTTTCTTATTGAATTTTGAAGAGTTCTTTATGTGTTGTGGATACAAGTTTTTTTTTTTAAATCAGATATATGACTTGCAAATATTTTCCCTTTATGTCTAATTTTAAAAATCTCTCATTTCCCATAATTATTTAATGCATTTCCTTAATTTGTTTTTCATGAAGCTTCCTCTGGGGATTTAGGTGTCAAAACTAGTGGTATGCTGGAGGTAGCTTACACTGGCTCAGGAAAGCCAACTGTTACACTTTTAGGAATTTTGAAAGCTAGTTGTTAAATACAGCAATTATTTTAAATTAAATTATATAATCTCATATTGAATAGATTAAAAATAGGTAATAAATAACACAATACTCATTACTTCCTGATTATTTTATAAATTTTGCTATTTTCTGTGCTTTCAAGGTTGAAGTCTATTGTATCTGCATGGTGGAAATACTAATATATATTAATACTATTAATACATAATGAATAGTGTGTCATTGTGTATCTCTTCCCAACTTCACACTGAGTGACTCTATTGGTAGCTTGAATTTGGCCATAGAGTGAATATTTACATCATGGAAACTGGCAGATGCTACCAATCATGGCTTTATTTGGTTGATTTTCTAGACCTAAGAAAGAGATAGAGAAAATGCTAATAATACAGATTAAATTTTAAAATGTGTTGTTTATATATGCATCATATTGTGAATAGCACTCAAAATTGGAGGACATAAATTCTTCCAGTATTCAAAAACCATTATCAGGCTGGGCGCGGTGGCTCACGCCTGTAATCCTAGCACTCTGGGAGGCCGAGGCGGGTGGATCACTCGAGGTCAGGAGTTCGAGACCAGCCTGAGCAAGAGCGAGATCCCCATCTCTACTAAAAATAGAAATTATCTGGCCAACTAAAATATATATAGAAAAAATTAGCCGGGCATGGTGGCACATGCCTGTAGTCCCAGCTATTCAGGAGGCTGAGGCAATAGGATTGCTTAAGCCCAGGAGTTTGAGGTTGCTGTGAGCTAGGCTGACGCCACGGCACTCACTCTAGCCTGGGCAACAAAGTGAGACTCTGTCTCAAAAATAAAATAAAATAAAATAAAATAAAATAAAAATAAAAACCATTATCCAACTTAGTGAAGAAGCTGATGGCTGAGTGAAGTTCCAACATATGTCTTCATTGTTTCACTTTCATCTTATTCATTAATGCAAATGAAAAAATCAACGAACATTCATGTCAAAACTACACTCCTGGTTGGGGTGCAACTCCATTTGTCAAATCATGATTAACTTGCAAGCACAGATAGATCATGGGCAAAAATCAATGAAATTTTATTATTATTATTTGTAAATTTTGTGCCATACATCCTTTATATCAGTAAAACTCATCATACAAAATACTTATGTACATACACATTTGTTTTACTATGACATGTACACACATGCATACATTGTTTTATTATGACTTATGTACATACATACGTGTGCATACATGCATTCACTGATCAGTTGTTACTAGCCCACTACAGAAACCCACTACAAAACCCACTACAGAAAGAATGATAGTTTTCATTTACTGAGAAGTTAGTTAAGTGTTGGAAAATAATAATAGCTAACATTGTGTGCTGTTCTAATCCCTCTACATGTCTTATTTTATCCTCAAAACGACTTGTGACGTGGGTACCATTATTATTACCACTTTCAAAATCAAGTAACTGAGGCACAGAGGGGTAGAGTAACTTGCCCAAGGTCACACAGCTGAGAAATGAGAGAGCCAGGATTTAAAGTCATGAAGACTGGATCCAGAGCCTGTGTTCTTAGCTTGTACTCTACGCTGCTTCTCCAAGGGCAATGTGCTAAGTGTCTTGGGGAGTCATAAAATAGTGGTAATGATTCCAACAACAGTCATAAAAATAATGGCTAATTTTAAAAAATTATCTGGGCACAGTAGGTCATGCCTGTAATCCCAGCACTTTGGGAGGCTGAAGCAGGAAGATTGCTCGAGGCCAGGAGCTTGGGCTGCAGTGAGCTATGATCTCACCACTGCTTCTAGCCTGGGCAACAGAGCGAGACCCTGTCTCAAAATGAATGAATGAATGAATAAATAAATAAAAATTTAAAAAATCAAGTGCTCCCTCTGTGTCAGGCTCTGAGCTAAGCAAATTCTATGTCCTATCATGTAACTCCCAAACCATTTCCGCTATTGTCCCCATTTTACAGGACAGGAAACTGAGACCCACAGAGGTTAAAGTCACTTGGCTAGGAATTGGTGGGCTGGGACTTGAAGCTGGGTCTGTGTGAATTTAGGGCCTCGGGTCTTTCTCACTCATTTTTAGCCCAGAATCAGGCTGCTTATAAATGATATGCCCCCAAACAGGAAGGTACAGAGAAGGGGCCCTTCCAGAGAGCTCTGAACCCCATCTTCCACCTTGATCCCGTCCTTGGACAGTATCTCTCTCTCCAAGGTCTGCCCATTTGGGTTAATCAGGAACAGAGGCCAGGCTCAGCATCAGGACTTCACAAAATTGAGATTTGATGAGGCAGAGCCCTCATTCTAAGGGCTGCACAAATCCAGCTGGAGCCTTCTGTTTCTCTCTCTCTCTCTCTCCAACCGCCTCCATTTGAGGAGCAACTGCAGAGGCTGAGAGAACGCAGCGGGCTGGGCCAAAGGGAGGAAAGACAGGATCTCAGCGGAGATGGGGAGGGAGGGAAGCAGCCAGGCAGAGAGAGGCGCGGGGGTTCATTAATTAATTGAAGGAGGGATGTAATGCGGGTGGAACCCACAGAGGGAATCCGGCTCTCCGTCTCAAGTTTATGGGTCATTTTTCTGGTGACGGTTCAGTTACCCCAAAGAGGATAGCACCTCGGTCTGTCGCCTCCTGACAAGCACTGCGGGCCCTCAAGGCAAAGTGTGACGTGCCCCCTCCTGGCTTACAATCGAAAGAACTCCCTTCCTGGATTCCAGGGACTGGGCTTGGGAACAGGGAGTGGACATGGGCGGTTGCTCTGGAGGCACACTGCAAGTTCGAATCCCGACTGCGCTGTGTAGCAGCTGCGTGACCTTGAGGGAGTTAGTTGACCCCTCTAGGGCTCAACAGCCTCCCCTGTGAAGTGGGAATAATAGTCCTTTCCTCACAGAGTTGGAATAAAGATGAAATGCTTGAAATGGTGGCAGTCACATAGTAAGCATTTGACAACTGACGTTTGTGATATACTAATAAAGGAGGGGGATTCTTGGACCTGGGAAGGAGAAAGAAGGTGCCTCAGTTTACCAAGGAGTCCACATTTGACCCAAATGCCAGAGCGGGGCAGAGGAGGTGTCTCCTGTCCCTTGGGCCTGGATAGTAGCGTCCACTCCATCAATTCCACAGCCTGCGAATTTCTGGCAAATTCCTGGGTTCCTCTTCTCCTCCTCAGCCTCCTGGGCTCAGTCTTCTCCTACGCCACCTCTGTTCCTCCCTGTGTCCCTACGCAGAGCCCAAGCCCTTCCCAAACCACATGGATGCTTGCAGTTCCCGGTTTCCCAGCATGCAGTGCACTGCTCTTGGTAACAGGGCCCCGTGGGCTTCTGGGAAGTGACATCTTCTTCTAGGTGGCTGGGTCTGAGCCAATCAGATAAGCCCCACCCCTTGGCTACAGTGATTGGTCCAAGGATGGGCATGTGATCCCAGCAGGTTCAATTAGAGTAAAAATGAGTATTTTCTGCAAGTGGAGAGAAGAGACTCCTTTTCTTGCTGGACTGAAAAAAAGGAACGATCTTTCTCCAGGTGCCTCTGACAGCCATCATGTGCTGCGGAGGAAGACTACCTGAGAATGACTGCCTGAGAATGAAGTCATTAAGGAAGAAATGGGGCAGAGAAATAGATAGAAATCAAATTCCATCTTTTCAGCCCTGGATAAAGCTGCCTCCCTATATCCCGCTTCCACTCTCCCTGGCAGACTATTTAATTGTGTTTTTAAAGTTTTATTCTGTCTCTGTTTTTCGCTTAAAACAGTTTAGCTTGTTTGTTTTTCTGTTGCTTGCAATCACAACGTTCTAGTGGCTATTATGAATTTACTAGACTTACGAATTTACTATACAAGTTTTGTTAAGGGAGGAGTCGGAATGGACAGGGACTTTCTACTAACACACTATCTTGCTGGCTCTCTCACCTCTGTCTCCACATTTTGTCTCTCATTTTGTCCCTAGAATGTGGGCATACAACCCAGTTTGGGCAGCAAGGTGCAAAGGCCAATCTCTGGAGCATTCTGGGGATGTTCTTCTTCTTCTCTGATAGGAAGAAAGCATTATAGGGGGATCTCTCTGGTATAAGCCTCTGGTTACTTCCTTCTCCAAATGCAGTTGTGTGAGGATGTGATGCCTGGAGCTGTGGCAGCTATTTTGTGACCATGAGAAGAAAGCCAAGCAAATAACAGAGACACTAGCCCAGTACATTGAGTATTGTTCAGCTATTAAACCAACCCTGGTAACCACCTCCTTCAGACTTCTTGTTATATGAGAAAAATCAACCCTTGTTCATTAGGGTCAAGCTTTGGCAAATATTTTCTATAAAGGGCTACATAATAGCTATTTTAAGTTTGGCAAGCCATAGATTTCTGTCATGACTAGTAAACTCTGTATTTGTGTCATGAAAGCAGCCTTAGACAATATGTTAACAAATGGGTGTGACTATATTCCAATAAAACTTCATTTTCAAAAATGGGCAAATGGCCAAATTTGTCCTGTGGGCCATAATTTGCCAACCCCTATTTTTGGCCAAGTTAACGGATTGACTGTTACTTGCACCCAAAAAATTATTAACAGAGCAACACAGCTGTGCTTACAGGCCCTCCTGCCACTTGCAGGCAGCATCAGCTTATTTTTTTCTGTCTACCAATATTCATTTATTCAACAAACATCTATTGGGCACCTACTATGTATCAGAAACTGTTCTGATGCTGGGGCTATAATAGAAAATATTGAACTCTGCCCTTGGGAAGTTGTCATTATATAACAGTGGGAACCAAGGAAGGCTTCCTGGAGGAGATGATAACTGAGTTATTGCTAAAGGATAAGTAGGAGTTGGGAGAGTGAAGGGCAAAGCATTTGTGGTTGGGTGAGTAGGAAGACATTCCAGGCAAAGATCCTAAAGTAAGAGGGGACATGGCACACACATGGGCAGAACAGGGAGAGTGACGGAACTCATGGAGGCTGGAGAGGTCATGTGAAACCAGATCATACGTGACCTTGTAGGCCATCAGCTTTCACGCTGAGTGAGATGGAGCAACTGGAGGGCTTTGAACAGACGAGGACATCAGCTATTGATGGCTGCTTGAGCTAGGGTGGTAGCTCGGGAGATGAAGAGGAGATGGCCTTGAGAGATTTTGAGGAGGTAAAAAAGACAGGACTCAAGGATAGGTCAGATGAAGTAGGTGTCAAGGATGACATGCAGTTTTCTGATTCTTGACTATTTGGTTACATCTCTATTTACAGAAACAGAGATAGGACAAAGGCGAATTCAGAAAGTATTTTTGAGGCCTTTGTGCAGTAGCTTTGTCAGAAAGAAAAGAGCAAGCAATAGACAGGAGCCCAGGCTCCGCCCCCTGCCCCCCCACCCCCGTGCCCCGCAGCCATAATCAAGCTTTGCTGTGTGTTTGTCCTGGAAAATTCACTGGATTAATTTGACTTCAGCACAAGTAATTTATAGCATTAGGTAAAATCTTTAAATGTCAAGATGCAAAGCATAGGAATATAAGGGGAATTGTCATAGAAGCCACTACATTTGCAGTATTCTTTTCTAACTGCCTAAGGGGTGTTTGTCTGAAGATTGTGGGAGGCCTTGGCCCAGGGGCTATGCGGGAACTAGATAGGTAACTGGGCCTCAACCAAAATATGATGAGAACCCTGTGTGTGCCAGGTAGTCGCTGAGGCAGGGTCCAGACATGCTACTAACCTATTTTAAAATCTAATTTTAACGTTTATCAAATATTGCAGATATATTGATTAAAAAAAAAAAGCCAAACAGTCCTTATATCTGCTATGGACTGCACTTTATCAGGCAGAGCATCCACCCACAAGGTCCCATACCTCTGACATCTTTCCTCTCATGCATTTCCATCCAGCCATGGCCTGGCTGCCTGTGGCCAGTGTAAAATGCCATTCCATATCAAGCTATACACTTTTGGTGAGCACCTACTATATGCCAGGGGTCAGGCATTATCTCAGTGTTTCTCAAACTTCAGTCATTTGAGTTCTGCTTCACAGTAATAACTGTGGCTCACAGCTGTAATCCTAGCACTCTGGGAGGCCGAGGTGGGAGAATCGATTGAGGTAAGGAGTTTGAGACTAGCCTGAGCAAGAGCAAGAGCTCCATCCTAGCTCTGCGGTGGCGCGAGGCCTTTCTGCCCAGATACGTGGGCGTCTGGCGCATGGACTCTTGATTGGTTGACCCAGAGAGTTTGAACAGGTTCCTTCTATGTCATCACAAACCTCAGCCAAGGAATAGCCCTTGGGCAAGGAGAATTTAGACACAGGGGCAGGAGGGGCGCCAGTGCTCAGGACATAAGGACAGAAAACAGGCTTGACAAAGAGATGGGGACTCCTCCTCCCACCCCATTCTCCAGCCCAAATTTTCTCCCTTCCCACAAACAAGGTCCCCAAACGGCCTCATTTTTAGGTCCCAGCACAGCCTGAGAAGCGCCTCCGAAGCTCAATTCTTAGAGAGAATTTGATTGGCCCAGCAGGAGCCAGGAGCTCACCTGAGCCAATCAGGTCCGGCCAGGGTGGGATCACGTGATTTCCGGCCTGCCCCGGAAAAGGAGCTCAGGTCTCCAGAAACAGGTGTTGCGGACCAGGCCAAGATCCAAAGGGAAGCTGCTGAAATCCACCGGCATCAAACTTAAATTGAGTGACTTTTAACATTTTCTGTGAAAATCAGGCCTCTGTCAGGGCATATGTGGCGGGGAAGGTGTGAGGTCTCCATTCCAAGCGGTAGAAAAGAGATTTAATAACACTGTAAAAATTTCGAAAAAATGACACAGCAGCCGACCTTCTGAGAAGACAAGCCTGCCGGAGCCACCCTGCTCCTCTGCTCCGAACTCCTGGGCCTGAGATAACATTTATTTGGGCGCTTGCATCACACATGTGCCACATGACGGATTGCTGGACGTTGACAGCATGGCTCCGATACTAAAAACATATGACTCCATATGGAACGCCGTGGTGTGGGGTGGAAATCCTGGCCTGCTCGAGGCTGCAGATGGCCATGTATAATTCACGGGATTTGTAAGACTCTGCATCTGCTCCGTTGCTCATTCTTCAGTTGTCAGACAGACATAATCCCGAGCCTCTTATTTTATAACACAGATCTGCCAACGGGAATGGGGAGGGGAGCCGGGAGAGGCAAAGCCGCTGCCAGGAGAACTCAGAAATAATTTGGGGGAGAACATTCGGCATGTCAGCGAGGACAGAAGCACGCACCGCAGGAAGCCCAAGCGAAGTTGGAAACAAGCTGCTGGTTCCCCGGTCCCTCCTGGGAGGCAGGATTCCTGAGGAGGCTTCTGGAAGGGGGTATGTTTTGATCTTTCCTCTGCCCTGGGCCTTGCTATGGCACGTTGGTTCAAGCTGGATTAGTCTTGGGGATGAGCCAGCAGGTCAAATGTCAGGATATTTGGGCATTTTCTACAAGGAATCAGCCTTTCTTACAGATTGTAGCATTATGAGGCAAAAAGAGGTTTAGAGTTTGCGTCACTATCTTAGAAGGCTTTTCCTGACCCTTCTTCACTAGGTTAGGTACCTGTGGCAGTCATTGCTTGCACCCCATATCTTCCCCACCCACGCTGGAGTCATCTGCACTGTTTTGGTACAAGCCAAGGGTTTCTTCCAGCTGCCCGGGGCTTTCTTTCTTTCTTTCCCTCTTTTTCTTTCTTTTCCTTTTTTTTTCTGGATGCCAGAGCTGGCTGTGCCATGTGTGGGGACAGGCCAGCATGCCAGGGAGTTGATGACACGGGGAGTAAATCTCAAACAAGCGACTGGAGGTGGCAGCTAAATACCCTAGCTTCTCACCTCTTATGGGGTACTCTTGAGATGTGTTCTGCAGTTTCCCAGAGGGACATAAAACCTGATTATTAACATACCCTTTAATACATATTCTCGTCCCTGTTTAACTTCCTCACTCCTCTACCACCACTTCTGGGGATTACCTCCCTAAACTCTATTTGCCCTCAAATTCTTGCCTTAAGGTTTGCTTTTGGGGAACCAAAATAAAGATAGAGACCCTCTTGCATGCTTCCTCAGACCCCTAGATTTCCTCTATCATAGCGTTGATCAAGTTTGGTTGCCATTACTTGTTTAAATTTCTGTCTCCCTGTTACTCCATAGAGACAGAGACTGTGTTTGTTTCTCTTATTTCCCTCTGTATCCACAGAGCACATAGTAGGTTCTTAATAAACATTTGTTGAGCGTCTCCTGGCTTCCCCACTTACCAGCTGTAAGATCTTTAGCAAGTTAATTAAAAACTCTCAGCCCCATCCATTCCCGGGTTTGTAACAAGTGGCCAATAATATTTACCTCACTACTTTGTGGAATTGTAGTGAAGATTAAATAAAAGGATGATGGAGGAAAATCTTAGTAAATTCTGAAATGCTCAACCCAAGTAAGGACCCTACTAGGTCAGAATTTCAAAAGTGTCACACCACACTGGTTTATGTGAGCCAATTTCAGATGGTGCCAGAAGCAATTTTATTTGAATAATTGCATACTTATTTGAATTAAACTAGGAAAAAAAGCATAAGCAGCTCATCAAACTCAAATTTATTAGGGATGCATTTGGCTTCAAATAACTAAAAACTTGACTAACAGTGGCTTAAACAAATGAGGGTTAAATTTTTCCAGTTCACAAGATTTTCAGACATCAGCAGTCCAAGGCTGGTGCAACTATCCAAGGACATTGTCAAAGACCTAGTCTTCTAGCTTCCTGCTCTCATCCATAGCATGAAGCTTTTATCTTTATGGCCTCAAAATGGTTCCTCTACCTCCAGGCATTGCATTTTCATGCCAGGGAGGAAGAATGGAAAGTGGGGAGGAAAATGGATATACCATTTGAGTCTGTCTACCACCATCATCCCCACCACCATAATCAATTTCTTTGTTAGGAAAACAAAGAGTTGCCTGGGAACTCTACCCAACAGACTTCTGTTTACATTTCGCTGACCAAAACTATGTTCCCTGACCATTCCTAACTACATGGGACTCTGAGAACGTACTTTTAGCTGGGCATATTGCTTTCCTGAGCAATATTAGTAAGGGTACTGTGACTTCAGAAAAAGCTCAGTAAAAATAAAAAGAATAGATTTAAAGAAAAATATCAAATATATAATACTGCTGGTACCAAGTTTGAAAAACTTCCACCCCTTTTCCCCATTCCTCTGTTCTTATCTTGATTATTCAGAATTATACTTTTGATTTTGACTCTTTCATTTTGTTCTGGCTGTCACACATTGAGCTTCCTGAGGCCAGGGCTGTGCTTTTTTTTAACACTGTATCTCAAACACCTGACACCGTGCCTGGCACTGAGCAGGTGGAACCAAGAATACTACCATACTTATCATATTGTTTATTTATTATTCATTCTTTTCAGCAAGGTGGCGACCAAGTCTTATGGCTTTCTTAAAATAAGAATGAGTCAAAAATATTATTTTGGGTGAAAGAAGGCTTACACAAAAGATTACATACCTCATGATTGTGTCTATATGGATAGAATAAGCTAGACTAACCTATTGAGAAAAAAAAGGACAGTGGTGCCCTCTTGGGAGAGGAGTGGTAAGTATTGACTGGCAAAGGGCACAAGGGATCTTTCTGGGTTTTGGTGATGCTCTGTACTGTGAGAGAGTTTTGGGTTACGCGGTTTATAGATTTACCAAAACTCATGCAATGACATGTGAAAGATTTGTTCATTTCACTGTATTTCAATTTCACCTAAAAAAAGGAAAACAAATATTGAACTGTAGCTGATACACAAGATGAAGTATGTGAGGATGAAGTGTATGATGTCTCCAACTCATTTTGAAATGCAAAAAGGAGAATAAAAGATGGATCGATAGATGGGGAGATATGATGGCTTGATAGCCACATAGTCATACAACATAATTAACATTATAACATAAAGTTAATTGTAGAATGCAGGAGGTGGTGGGTACATGGGTGTTCACAGCCCTTTATACTTTTCTGTATGTTTGGAATTTTTCATAATAAAATATTGGAGAAAAGACCAAAAACAAACCCAACGACAACAAAGTAAGATTGAAGGGGCTGTATTAGTTTGCTAGAGCTGCCATAACAAAGTACCACAAACTGAGTGGCTTTTAAACAACAGAAATGTATTGTCTCACAGTTCTAGAGGCCAGAAATCTGAGATCGAAGTGTTGGCAGGTTTGGTTCCCTCTGAGGGCTGTGAGGGAGAATCTGTTCCAGGCCTCTTCCCTGGCTTCTGGTGGTGAGCTGGCAATCCTTGGTGTTCCTTGGCTTGTAGAAGCATCACCCCATCTCTGTCTTCATCTTCAGTTGGCCTTCTCCTTGTGTGCATTTATCTTTGTGTCCAAATTTCCCCTTTTTATAAGGACAGCAATAATACTGGATTAGGGTTTATGTTAATGACCTCATCTTAACTTGATTACCTATGTAAAGGCCCTGTCACCAAACACAGTCACATTCTGAGGTCCTGGGGGTTAGGGCTTCAAGATATCTTTTTTGGGAGGACACAATGTGACCCATAACAGGTACATTTGCAGCCTGAACTCAATTTAGGTAAAAAGGGACTATAAGGACCCATTAAGTGATTAGCTTTGTTCTGGCAAAAACTTCTCTCAAAGTCACCTACCTGAACAATCCTCATTTTGATAGGTTTAAGAAGTACTCTGATGGTGCTTTTATACAGAGAAGGATGATGACTGTCATTGGCACCTCTCCTGACCCTTCTCTGTGCCCAGCACAGTGCTAGACACTTTGTGTGCAGAGAACTAGTCAGGGTTACCATCAGCAAGCAGTAGACACCCATTCAGGCTGATTTAAACAGATGAGGAATTGATGAAAGGTTGTAGACTAGCCACAGAAATGCTTGGAAGCAGAAGTGGCCTCAGAAGGGAAGAGACCAAGGGTACCAGCCACCCACAAGCACAGCCAAAGCCACAACCCAGAGCCAGCCTGTCAATGTTGGTTGCTGCTTGCCCCTGCCCTTGGGAGCTGAAGATGGCTGCTGTTGCTGAGGCCCCAGAAAATATTGCCCTTCCCCCATCCTGGTTTCTTCCTACTTCAGTTCCCAGTTCAAAGTCTGTGACCAGAGCACTTGATTAGCTGAGCCCAGGTCCTGTGACCTCTGACATAGGACATCCCCACTGCCAGGGAGCCTGGGAGAGCAAAGACCAGGCTTCCAGCTTCAAAGGAGGGATGAAGGTTCTGTCTTACAACCCTCGACTGATGCAGGCAGGGAGTCCCAAAATGTAGAAAAGGACTCCAGATACCAAGTGACAAAAGAAATGACAAATGCCTACTGTATAAATTCTTATTTAACCCTCACAGTATTTCAGTGAAGTAAGCATCTTCATGACACCCATGTTATAGCCAAGAAAACTGAAGCTAATAGCAGTTAAGTCACCTGTTCTGGGTCAAACAGTGCAACAGTTCTAACCAGGATTGCAACCTGGGCAGTCTGACAACAGTCCATACATTTTCCATGACATCACCCAAAGCTGCCACATCGCACAACTCTGAGGAGAGGAGGGACACTCACATTGATGCTGGAGTTGTGCAACGTGGCAGCCCCAATCCATCTCCCAGCCCTAGGGGCCTGAATGTTTTTGTTCATCAGCCTGACATTATACAGTCAAAACACCTTGAAATTAAAGCAGGAAGTATACCCAAATAGTCACCATATTCAAAGTATTCCCTGACCCAGCCTTTGTGGATGGTGTCAGGTGCCTTCAGATAAACAGAAGAACCATATACCTTATTTTCCTATTGTTTTGTATCTTCTTACTGTGTGAAACAGGACCCCAAGGTTTAGTGGTTGAATATAGCAACCACTGTATTATATCACACGATTTTCTGGGTTAGAGACTTAGGCAGGGCTTAGCTGGGTGATTCTTCTGTTTTACGTGATACTGTCAGAGATCACTGGGGAGTATTCAGCTAGTGAGTGGGTTGGTCCGGAGAGTCCACTCCCGTGTCTGATGCCTTGCGAGGGATGCCTGGAAGGCTGGACTCTGCTGGGGTCCCCAACTAAAGCTCCAACATGTGGCTTCTCCAGCATGGTGACAGTCACAAGCCTATGCAGATTCAAGTGACAGAGAGACCCCACCTCAATGGCAAGCTGTCAAAGAGTTTGCAGTCATGTTTTAAAACCACTACTCCCACATAAAGAGATGTTATTTGCCACCTAACTTGCCCCTGTAAGCAGGGAGAAGAAGAAACATGTTTCTCATTTCCATGTCAACAAAGAGGTAAAATGAAATCAGTGAACACATTACTCTGTAACCTACTTTGACCCCAGACAGCTAGGTCTTCTTTGGCCAAAACATGGAGATAGGACAGCCAGCAGATACCAGATCATCACACTGGACAGTTGCTACAGCTGACTGTCTCCCTCAAGCCCCATCCTAGTCCCTGACCTTTTGCCTTTGAGTGCCCACTCACCCTTTCACACTGTTCCTCCTATCCTTGCTCAGCCCAAGGCTCCCACCCTCTGTCTTGGGGCTGAACAAACTATCTTATTTGGGGACAATGGAAGCCTTTGTCATCTTTTCCTTCCTCATGTGGTCCACTGTCTGTATGAGAATCCAGATTACCCTTGCGGGCTGCACTGGCGATTACCTCTGAGAATCTCTTCATACCAACCTCTCCTGGAAGTAAATCAGGGCTGCACAAAGGGAAGAATGTTATCACAGTAAACCAGGACGAGCCTGCCTTGGCTCGGTTGCAGAAAACACACTTCACTCATGCAGAACACGCCAAATTGAAAAGATCGTGGGTTAATCAAATCCTTTTCTCCTCTGTTTTTATCAAACTCAAGAGGGGCTGGCCTATTAATTAGAAACGCTTTTTCATGTAAAACACGAGCACTTTGGAGATAAGGAGGGAAGACCCTTGATTCTACAGTCACAATGATGTTTCAGTTATTTCATTACAAGGCGGCACATTCATCGCTGGCCCCATGGACACAGCACAGACCTCCCATCACTGTTAGAAAAACTCCCTGAGATTCAGAAAGTTTCCCTGCCAGAAGACAAGGGCAAGAGAGTTTCTTTTACTGGAGTCCATATGCATTGAAGATCTCACATTTCTATATAATGCTAATAGGAAAACTTAGCAGGCTTTTATTCTGTGTTGTCGGATAAAGTAGCTGCCAGCCTTGTGTGGCTATTTAAATTTAAATTAATTAAAATGAAAAATACAGTTTTTCAGTCCCTCTAGCTACATTTTAAGCATTCAATAGCAACATTGTAGCTAGTGGCTTCTATACTGGACAGCACAGATATAGAACACTTACATCATTCCAGCAAATTCTATTGGACTTCTCTCAATAAGCTCACAAAACCTCCTATTTGTCATTTGAAAAAAATAAGAACAGAAAATCAGAATGGCTCAATATGATCCATCTCTACTGGAAAAAGGAAAAAACCTGCTGTGTTTCTGTAGTGACACTTGGTGTTCTCTGCTCCGCATCCATTTCCCTTCTTTTGGCAAAAGCACCCTGATTTTCTTCTGAGAGTCACCCCTCTCCTACTCTCTGTCCTTGTGGTTCAGGTGGGGCCACCCCACTGCCCAGCCCCAGGGGCAGGCCCAGGACCTATGCCTGACCAATCAGACTATTCCTTTCCCTAGTGATTGGTTCAGTGATGTTGCCAGATAGGAGTGAACCCTTGGACTTTTGCTGGGAAGAGGTGCCCTCTTCCTGCTGGGCTTGCCAAAGTGGTAGGACACAAGTCAGGAGGAGCTGCCGGGGGCCATCATACCTTACTCTGGAGAGAGTCGGCCTGTGAATGACTCCATGACTCCATGACTCTATGACTCTTTCTTCTTGCAGAAGAAAGTGGAGCAGGGGAGTGGGGAAGAAAGTCCTGGTGACATTGTAGGCCCCTGGCTGTAGCTGTGTTTCATAACAGATACATCCCTGAACATCCCAGTCACACGAGCCAATAAATACTGCTGTGCTTAGACCTGTTTGAATTGGGTTTGTGTCACTTACAACCAAAAGAGTTCTGAGTATATGTTCTGAGAATAGTGATCCATTTGCAACGGAAAAAGAGGCAATCTTTTTTTGTCTTCTTGCCGCATTGTTATTCTCAAACCATTAAGATCCACTTCATGTGATAGAAGGTTATCAGTTCCAGATGGGTCCCTTTGCTCCAGTCTGGCTGCCCATGATTAGATCAAGGAGCCATCTGACCCAGGGGAGCTAGTTCCATAGGCAGAGGCTCTACCTACCAGCTTCTCTCTTTCTCAAGACTTTGGATAAAGATGAAATAAAGACTGATTGAGTCGATAGCGGAGTCCTGTCAATGGGGTCATTAGACTAGGGGTCCATATGCTTTGGCTGCTCAGAACCCTGAAGTTGCTCTGTTCTCACCCTTCCCAAGGTCTGTGTCCTCTTTATAAACCACCTTGAACTTGAGGTGGTTCAAGTAAGAGTCTGTTCCTCACAACAAATGTGCCTGGTTCATAGAATATTAAAAGCCTGAAATGTGTTTTATTTGGGCCAACCACTTCTACTTCCAGGAATTTATTTCCAGAGAATAATCAAAGTATAAGTTCAAAGATTTAATTATGAAGATATTTAATATAGTCCTCTTTATCCCAGTAAGACAGTGGGAAGAACCTATACGTGATAATAGAGGCTCAGTTAAATACATTCTGTGACACAGTGGTAGGCACTCAGTAAATACTTGCTGAGTAAATAAATGAAATATTAAATGACCATAAAATTATGTTAGGGAAATATATTTATTAAAATAGAATATGGCTGTGATACATTAAATGAAAAAATGTTGAGAAATGGTATACTGTGTATGATCTCATTTAAAAAAGGAATCACCATATATTTGCATATGCATACAAGAAGGTTTGGAAGACTCATTAGCACCAAGGTGTTAATAGTTGTAGCTTCTTAGTAGGTGCAATGGCACTTTTTTTTTTTTTTAACATTTTCTTCTTTTTGCTTGTTTGCTTAGATTTCATGTTGTTTTTTTGGTAATGAACATTGCTCTTATCATAAGGTAGTATGAACTTCCACTTCCCTTCTATAAAATAGAAAGAACATTGTGATTTCCTCCATGTTCCTAATACTTTTTTTGGAGAAAGATGAGCATTTGAATTATTTCAGACATTTGGAGCATCTGCTTTACTGTTGCGTAAGTGGAATCTTTTTGCAGTGGTTGGAAGAGTGTTCCAGACAGAGGGAACAGCAAGTGCAAAGGCTCAGAGGCAGAATGGGCTTGGGTTCTTCTAGGAATTTTCCATCCTTCAGTGGTGGGATCACAGGAGGGAAGAGAGAATGGCCAAATGTGAAGCTGGATAGGTAAGCATGACCCAGTCATGAAGGGCCTTGTGGATCAGTTGAAGAGTTTCAACTTGACCTTCAAGGCAATAGGAAGTCATTGAAAGGGTTTAAACTGGGAAATGACATGCTACAGTATTTTTAAAAAGATCTTCTTTGAGAGTTAACAAAATGAGATATTATTAGCCATAATGGCTAGGGAAATTGCTTTTTAAAAAACCCTGCAGGCACGATTTTTAACTTGACAGTGTTTCACAGACATTCTGGAGTTGTTTTTTTTCTTTTAATTCATTATGCTGACACTAACTATCAAACCCCGTTCCCTGGAGCTCAGCTGTGTTGTAGCTGAAAACTTGCTCAGTGTGTTTATTCCACACAGTACCCAATTTTCCAAATCTCTGCAAATTTGCCCTTAACAGTAAAATACCGGGTACAGAGCATCTTCCCACTCCACCCAAATTATCCCCCTTGGTGTGTGCTAACAGTCTGATGCTATGATTGTTGTTATGATGGAAAAGATTGGAGCCATGTCTTTGTAAGCCTTTCTGGAGGAACCTGTGGGAGGTTTCTGCTTTAACCTTGTTGATATCACAGATTAGGGTCATCGGGCAATTCATTCACCCTCTGTAACAGTCAGGTGAGGCTGGATTATGCTATAGTAAGAAACATCTCCTAAATCACCTTGGTTTACAAACACACAGGCTTATTTCTCTCCCAGGTTACATATCAATCATGGGTAGTTTGAGGCTCTGTCCCGTGACATCTTCTGGTTGGGATCCAGGCCAATGAAGTGGCCTCCATCTGGGACATCATGGTCTTGTGGCAGAAGGAAAAGAGAACATGGTGACCCACATGTTGGCTCTTAAATCTTCTTCTGAGAAGAAAACTGAGGTCATCATTTTCCTACCCCTTCACTCTGCCTCTATTGGCTGCCTTTTAAGCATTCTTAATAATATCCTGAATAATTATAGTGATAATGAAAATAATTATACTGTCTCATTCACTGAGGACCTGCTATGTCCCAGACATTATGATAGTTCCTTATGTGCCACATCTTATTAAATCTTGTGCAACAAGTGTTTTTAATATCAAGAAGATGGAACCTTTTGAATTTTGCAAAGCTTCCATCTTCTTGTGTTTGAATTGTAGACAATAAGGTTAAGAGACTTGCCTAAAATCAATAGCTAGTACGTGGGGAGAGCTGGGATTCAAGGCCAGGCAGTATCAGTCCAGAGCCTGTGCTCCCAACCTTCATGTCTTTGCTTTCTCCACCAATTCCTCTCTCCCCCTTGCTTTCTATACCCATTGGTCACAGTATTTATGGCATCTATTACCCCCTCTCTAGTTCTACAGCTGTCTCAAGCCTTATTACTTTGTGCTCGGACCATTGCAGTATCCTCTTGCCTGGTTGTCCAGCCTTCAGGCGTTGCCTCATCTTGGACACACTGCCGTATTTCTGTTTGGGAAGCATGGGCTTGATCATGCTCCTCTTCTGCTCAAGAAACTCTCAGGGCTTCCCATTGTCTCCCAAAACAAATTGTGGCTTGGCATCCAAGCCCTCCATGATCTGGCCCCAGCCTGGTAGAACCCCAATTTGTTCTTTCAGTGCTCTCATTAGGTTGGACTCATGGTGCTGAGATCACTCTCTACACACTTGCCTTCATCCTTAGAGATTCTCACATTCCCCTCCAAATTCCCATCAGAACTCGCCCTTATTGTTACTTGAGTATGCACCTTAGCTCCCCTTCTACATTGTGAGTTCTAATGAACGGTACCATAATGGTGGGAGAGCAACACATAAAAGTAATATAATCATGCTCCTCAAAAATAAGTTGACAGAGGCAAAGAACAGCACTTTTCTGGTAACAAAGCAAAGCCAGTAGTACAAAGGACAGCAGAAAATAGAGAAATTTTAGCACTAACTTGCATATGCATGTATGGAAAGAAACTAGCTTGCATGTATTTTTTTAAATTAAGGTGTAACACGTATAAAGAGCACATCTCCTGAAGTGTTCAATTCAGCAAATGTTGACAAATGTATACACTTACAGGACCGCCACTGGGATCAAGAGAGAGAGCCTGTCCAGCACCCCAGAAGGTTTTCTCATGTCCCTTGCCCATCAATACCCACCCCACTTCCCCAGAGGGAATCATAATTTTGACCTTGATTTATTTTGCATGTTCCTACCCTTCACATAAATGAATTCATACAATGTCTGGCTTCTTTTGCTCAACATAATGTCTGTCTCACATAGTTTTGATTACAGCATAAAGCATAAAATAATTTGCACAAACTTAAAAGAAAAACAGTTATTATTAAAATGATTTTCATAAAGAAAGAATGTGGCAGACCCAAACAAGCCTAGGACATTTCAGCCCTCCCCAGAGCATGATGGTGCAGAGATGGAAGGAACCAGAAATTTGGGCTTAATTTAATCCCAGGGCAAACAGCTCGTTAAGACTTTTTCAAAGGAGGTGAAGGGTAGGAACCAGGTGGAGAGAAGAGAAGGGATGAAAGAATGAGGGGCTTGTGGTTTTGTGTAAAAATACAAATCCAAGCATGGCCCAAGGTCCTGGGGTGAGGCATTTCCTCCATTGGAGTTCCCAACTCCTGTGGCTTCAGCAGAGGAACAAAACTGTGGCCTGCAGCTAGAGTCAGGGGTGAGCTCTGGGGCACAGACGGGCCGGCCTTTGCAAAGGAGCTGGCCTCCGAAGCAAGTGTCTGACCCTGGTGCGCCAGAGCCTGCGGAGTTGTACCAGGCCCGTCAGAAACCCTTGTCTCCGTGCCTGCTCCCCAGCTCTTTCTTAAAAGTAATGACAGTATTTCAGAGTTGAAATTATGGAGGAGGCATAAAGTTCAAGGATCAGGTTAGTTTTCCAGCTAATTTCATGTGATTGTGTCTGGAGGGTAATTACTATTGGCCTCGCAGAAATTCACTGTACGCCTTTGCTGTGCAGCCATGTCTCTGCAGGTGGGGACGTGGGGAGGGGAGACAGATGAGCCAACAGCCAGATGGGCAAGTTGTGTGTCACACTCAGGACCTGTCCCAGAAATATGCACACAGTAGGTGCTTGCTAAGAGCTAGCTGCGTGGAAGAGAGAGAAAGTGAAAGGGAGAAATAGACAGAAGGGAGGAGGGAAGTCAGGTGCGAAGGGAGAGAAAATGGAGGGACAGACACAAGGAAGGAGTGAGGCAGAGGGAAGTGTCCCCTCACCAGGATGAGGGGCTATAGACCCAAGTGCCCAGTGGCAGGGCCCACCTCCACCCCTCAGAAACACAGACCTCTGCTATCCCCGATAGGGCCAGCATCCCTGTCAGCTTCCTATGAGGAAGCTTCCAGAATGAAGAAGCTGGCCTGATTCAAACTGCTATGAGACTCGGGACAGGTTACTCTGCTCTTTGATCCTTTGTTTCCTCATCTGTCAAGTGTACATCTAGGGTCTGGGCCCCACGTAATCCACTGACAATACCTGCTGGCTCCTCAAGGCAATGGGGCTTACGACCCCTGGTGTAGAAGCTTCATTATGTTCTTGTTCTCTGTTGAATGACAAGGTGTCATTTCTGTGCTCCATGAAGATGTGCATCTGATTCCTGATGGTGTCTTGGGACACAAGAGAGTAGTAGAGGGGATTCTACAGACTCTACAGCAGAAAGTTTTCAGCCCCCATTCATTCTTTCTATGATCATCACCAAATATTGGGCAGCTTTGTTATTCTTGGAAATATTGCCCTGAAACAGAGAATACTCAGTTCATTGGCTTTCCAATTCTGTCATCCTTTAATTTGGATTCCCTTCTTGGTTGAAGGGAATGTATCTTCAAGTAGCTTTTTCAAAAGATCACAGCAGTGTTACATTCTCTGAGCTCTTAACTGTAATATCTGAGAATGTTTCTTAGTTGCTTTCATATATGAGCAATAATCTGAGTATACAATTATGGAGGCACATACTTTAGCTGCATAATTCTGAGGATGAGTATGTCAGTATGTATGGGAGCTTGTTTCCAAGATGGCCACCAACCATTCCTTCTCTCTCTGTTCATGCAAGCCTTTCCCTGATTGAGAAGTAGAATGTCTTTATGTACTCCCTTAATTTGACCAGTAGGGTGAAATGGAAAAGACTGTATGACTTTTGAAGCTAGGTCATAAGAAGCCTTGAAGCTTACTTCAGGACCTTTTAGAACATTCACCTTGGAGGAAGCCAGCCAACATACAAGAAGTCCAGTAACCTTAACTGAGACAGCCATGCTGTGAGGAAGCTCAGGCTGCCTCATGGAGAGGTATGAGGAGAACGAGATGCCCAGCCAGTCCTCAGCTGTTCCAGCCATCCTAGCCCAGGTGCCAGACATGCAAGAGAAGAAGCCTTCAAATGATCTGATCCCCTCCACCAACTGACTGCAACCACATGAGTGACCCTGAGCAGGGTCACCCAGCTGCACCATGCACCCACAGAACCATGAGAGAATAATAAATCGATGGGGTTTGTCATAAAGCAAAAGATAATGAGAAAAATGTGTGCCTCTTCTCATTAATTTTGCCTGAATTGTGATCAGTTCCTTTTCCTGTATACTTAGGCTATTTTTTCTGACCCAGAATGCTCTCAGTAGTTTTTGTCCGTGCTTGCTGTTTTGTTTTAGTTCTTTTTCCTTGTGAGTACCCATTTTCCTTAAACTGGTAACGTCCCTCATAAGTAATCTTTCTGTCAGCAATATTTACCATTTGTCCTTCTCAATTCTACAAGAGGTTCTCAAGTTTGTCTTCCACATTTCTGATCTTGATTTTCTACAAGGTTAGTTCTCCACTTTAACCACCTCCACTGGGGATTTAAATTCTGTCATTGCAACTTTAAATTTCCCTTTGTTTTTTTAAATCTCTGTCTATACTGTTCTTAGAAATTTTTGTTCCTGTTTTATTGAAGTTACGCTTTTTTAAACATTCTCTTTAGTACACAAAACAAATTTTCATTTTTTTCTTTTGAGACATATAGCAAAAAAAAAAAAAGTTTGTTTTTTTTTTTTTTTTTTTTTGAGACAGAGTCTTGCTCTGTTGCCCCAGCTAGAGTGCAGTGGTGCCATCATAACTCACAGCAACCTCAAACTCCTGGGCTCAAACAGTCCTCCTGTCTCAGCCTTCCGAGTAGCTGGGACTACAGGTGTGCACCACCACACCCAACTAATTTTTCTATTTTTAGCAGAGATGGGATCTTGCTCTTGCTCAGGTTGGTCTCAAACCCCTGAGCTCAAGCAATCCTCCCACCTTGGCCTCCCAGAGTACTAGGATTACAGGTGTGAGCCACTGTGCCCAGCCTATAGCAAATTTTTTTTTTAGAGGTTGATTCTTCCTTTTAGGAAGACATTTCCTTTCCCTTATTATGTAGTTATTTTTTCATACTCTCCTTTGATTTACTTTTGTTTATTCATCTTTGCATAAGCTGGTTATTATCCAGGTTTTGTGTTTGACAATGGGCAATGTGTGTGAATTGTCTTCTACCTCTCATTGTACTGATAGTGTGGTCAGCCTCTACCCCTCCCCACCACCACTCTATAATCTAAACCTGGAGCAAGAAGGCTGGCTGGTTTGCATAGCAACTGGAGCCAATGTCAACCCGGCATTCATGTATTACACCATATTGAGCTGAGGAGGGGTCCTCTTCGATCCCACTGCAGAATTGGCTCCTTCGCATAACGAACTAGATGAAGTACATTAAAAACTGCAATCCCCAGCGTCTGGGGGTACTCTGTCTCAGTACCTTCCCTGGCCTATAGAGCTTCTGAGAGCTATTCCTCTCAGGATACAAAATAACTTTGATGTTCTTCCCTTTATTCCAACTCCTCTGACCTATTGTCTTCTGGAAACTTCGGTCTCTAAATGGTAGATCTATGGGCCAGTAAGAAAAAGAGTACTTTGCCCACACACCCCTCCCTGCTCCCCCCACGTAGTGGGGAAAACTTCCTTCCTTCCTCTGACCCCAATTGTCTGGTTGGCACAGACTCAGGGCTCAGAGACTGGGGTTGCAAGTGGGGAAGGGGTTGAGTATTTTCCCACCTCCTTTTGG
The DNA here is from genome assembly GCA_028533085.1 of Varecia variegata. NCBI lineage: Eukaryota > Metazoa > Chordata > Mammalia > Primates > Lemuridae > Varecia > Varecia variegata. The sequence goes on from CM052452.1 coordinate 5,599,763, forward strand.
CCTGGAGGGGTGCCCTGTCACAGGAAATAAAACTTGAATAGTCTCCTGACTGTTTATCTCAACCCATCTCCATCTGCCTTGTATTTATGGAAATTCCTCCCAGATTCTGGCAATAGGCACTTGTCAGTCTTGGGTGTCTGCACTGAGTTTTCAATTCTTTCTGCCTTAGATATTTTAGTGGAAAACTGAGACAATACATCTCATGGGCTACGACTCTGGTGCCAGTTTAATTGAACCACACTCAACCTCTTCCTTTTATAGCTTCACCTACTTTTTCACTCATTCACTCAATCAACAAACTGTTATGGAGCATCCAAAGTGTGCTGAGTATGATACCAAGCACTGGCAGTGAGAAAGTGAATCAGAGCTTCTCCTTGTCCTTGGGAGGAGCTATAACCTGGAGCAAGCAGATTCAAAACTATAGTATGAGAGTAGTGTGTGATGCTGAGACCTGTGTAAACCAGAGAGGTTAGGTGACCTGTGCAAGGCTGCACAGTAAATTGGAGCAAGGTCCAGAGAAAAGGCCAGTTCTTCCCACTGTGCCTCCCGGCTCTGTACTTTCCATCTTCCTGACTTTCCTTCTCTAGTTCTCCCGTTGCTGGGATAACCCACAGCCTTTGCTCACTTCCTCACATGTATTTACATGCAGAGTCTGATCTCCCCAGTTTTCACCCAGCTCCTGGTCCTTCTCACCCTGGAGCCCTTTCCTGTCTATAAACACCTCGTACCACAAACTAGAGAGGTATCTGTAGGTACCTGCTGCCCTCTTCTTCAGTTGGTGGCCTCTGACTTAGAGCACATGGGGTGTGCTTTGCTTTTCTCCTTGGACCAGGGAGTCCTTAGAGCACATGGGGTGAAGCCTGTGGCCTTGAGATTCAGAGACTCTGACTCAAAGCCCTACTGGGCTCTTTGCTGTGTGCCCTTGGCCAAGTTGCTTGCTGTCTCTGAACCTCATGTCTTCACCTATAAAACAGGAATAACAGTGTTCTCCCTGTTGGTATATGTAAATGAGCTTATATAAGCATACAGTTAGCATGGTGCCTGTCATATAGTAAATGCTCAATAAATGATGCCTACTATTATTATTGCTGTTATTTTTATTATCACTAGTATTCTCCCGTTAGATTGTGTCCTCGAGGACAGGGACTATGTCTTTTCGAGGCTGCCTCCCTATCACCAACACATGTAAGTCTTTGATAAGTGTTCTTCTAGTGTTTTGACAGGCACATTTAAGCCCGGTCAAGATGATCAGGCTGCACCCTCAATTTTAAGAAGGTAAACTTGAAAAGGAAATTATAACTCAGTGATTCCCACGGGAGCTTTAGATTGTTCTGGGAGAAAAAGGGTCCCCTGTGCAAATCAATTTGCGAAACACTGAATCTTCTATCCCTTTATGGGAAAGTCAAATGAGCCATAGGATGTTAAAGGCTCTGACAATTCCTGCATGAAATAAACCTGTGGAACTTTGTTGATCCCCTTGTTGCCCACACTTAATTGCCCAAGGAACTCTTTTCTCAGGGAACATCTCTTATCAACCCACTAACTTTGTATTCTAGAGGACATGCTTGAAGAGCCCCTGGTGCACACCATTCCTGAATCCCATCCTGTAAGTGCCACCCTGGAGGAATATACCACCAATCTGATTGGCTTCCAGAATACCTGACAGGGGCTAGGTGCACAGCCACTATATCCGCCTTGGGGCACTGCTACCAAAAACTGCCAACACCCCTCATGGTGCCAGAAGCCAGTGGGGAAGCCAACAGTATAGTGACTTCTTTTTTTAACAACAGAACAGTCATCAGTGTGTATATTTTTTTAAATCCTCAGTTTATTTTACAAACAACAATGTATAATTGGTTTTCTATAAGAACAGAATAGAGTTTGTGTGCCCTCGCCAAGGGTTATTTTGAACAGTGAGACCTTTGCAACTGACCTGAAACCTTGTTCTTGTTATAGTCCCTTTAAAAAAATCACACATATTCAGGTTCCTGGCAGAACGTCTGTTTTCCTTGTCTTTTAAGAAACATAACATGGAAACTACGTATTTATTCTTTGCAATGAATATTATGGTCAGATGAGATCCGAGGAGTCCTGAGTTCCATCTCAGCATGTTAAGTTGGATCTGGGGAGAGGCTGGTTTCTCCCACCTTCACCTCCTCACACCCATGGGAGTCTTCTAGCCCAAACACCTTGCAGTTTACAGCCCGGGCCATCTCCTGCCTACCTCTGCCTTTGCCATTGAGGGTGCCCTTGCCTTGAGCACCTTTTCTTTACCTATAATGGTAATAATAGCTGCCATTTGTTGATTACTTACTTTGGGCCAGGCTCTGCTATGAGCTTTACCTGATTTAATTGCCCGATTCAACTATTACCCAATTTAGTTCTTCTGGCAACTCTACAAGGTGGAAGTTTATCATCCCCAGTTGGCAGATGGGGAAGCTGAGGCACTGGGCGCTTAAGCAGTGTGCCCACACGTAGCAGTCCTCTCTCCTCTCCACACGGCTTGGCTCAGCAGCAGGGGGAGCTGCATTTCCCCTTTAGCGCCTCCAGTTTTTATTTTTATTGAGGTGCAATTCACATAACATAAAATGAACCATTTTAAAGTGTACAGTTCAGTGGAACCTTCCGCTCCCAATACACTTGCCATCCCTCCCTTCTCTGTTTGCAGTCTGGGTTTACTCCTATGTTAAAAAATCAAAAGCCCAGCACACAAAGGGAATCCACACCTTTGCCTTCCATGAGGCCACCCAAGCTCCTTCAGGCACCCCGCTGCTTTGCTCTTGGCTGCGATTCTCTCAGCTTCGGGAGCTTCCTGCTAATCGGAAGTCCTCGTCTGCAGTTCGTATGTCTTTGATGAATAAAAAATGGCGAAACGAGTTAATTATTACTTAATGGATTCGGTTAGGTTGACAAAAATCTTTCAAACTGTAAGCCTCCAAGTTGGAGCCAGCCCATCAGCAGGTGGCTAGTGACATGGACAGTGACGCCTTCACACGGCAGCATGCCAGGGAGGGGAACTATGGGCAGTGACGTGGCAAGATGGCTGGGACTTCATGTCAAAAGGCAAAAGAAAAGTGCAGAGGAGTGTGGAAGGCCAAACTCTTTCTTGTGGATAGAAAAGAAATACACACACGTGTGGATGCAAATATGTATTCACAGAGAAAGTTCTAAAAGAACATAAAATTTTAACAGAACTGATCTCTGGGTAAGAGGGTAGAATTATGGGGAATTCTTGCTTCCTTTTCCTCACTGCAGATAATTTATTTTAATTACCAAATGATATAGGATTAATGTGAAAACCTTTAAATGTTACTAAAATGTATAAAATCTAGAGAAATATAACCACAGTTTGAAGTATATTCTTTCATATCACACGTAAGCATATAATATGCATATAAGTACTTTTGGCAAGTGAAAACTGGATTGTAAAATTATGTAGCTTGCTCTGTCCATGGAACACTATATCATGGGCGTGATACCAGGTCAGTTCATGTGGATCCACTTCATTCTTTTTTTTTTTTTTTTGAGACAGAGTCTCATTCTGTTGCCTGGGCTACAGTGTCATGGTGTCAGCCTAGCTCACAGCAATCTCAAACTCCTGAGCTCAAGCAATCCTCCTGCCTCAGCTTCCTGAGTGGCTGGGACTACCGGCATGCACCACCACGCCCGGCTAATTTTCTCTATTTTTTTAGTTGTCCGGCTAATTTCTTTCTATTTTTAGTAGAGACAGGGTCTCACTCTTGCTGAGGCTAGTCTCAAACTCCTGACCTCAAGCTATCCTCCTGCCTCAGCCTCCCAGAGTGCTAGGATTATAGTACTTCATTCTTTTTAACTGCTTCATAATATTCCATTGCTTATGTGCTCCAAGTGTATTTAACCAGTCCTCTATCATAAACACTTAACATTTAGGTTGTCTATAGTTTTTTGCTGTTACATATAAACTGTCGTGTGGTGAAAATCCTTGACCATTTGTCTTTGCACCAGCTAAATATAAGTAATGGCAAGATAAATTCCCAGCAGTGGAATCACTTGGCCAAAAGATGTACACTTTTAAAATGTGAATGGGGGTTGCCAATTTGTCTCCCATAAAAGTTGTTCAGCTTTACCCTCATCATTTGTGTGAATGGGTGTACTTTCTCACCACATCTTCCCCGACAACAGATATTCTCCCACATTTTAGTCTGATAAAGATGAAGTTTATTATGGTTGCAATCTGCCATCTTCAATTGCAAGTACCATTGAATTCTTTCTCAGTTTAGTGGCCAGCTGTTTTCTTCTGTGAATGTTTATATGCTTTGCCCGCTTTTATTTAAGGGAGAGAGTTTTGTGTTTCCTGAAGGCTTTCACTTTCTACGTTCTGTTGTTTGATTCTCTTACTACAACCAGCCAGTTCAAGTCTACAGTTCCTTATCTGAAACCTTTGGGGAAGATATGTTTCAAATTCAGAATCTGCTGGGCTTTTGGAAGTGCATCGGGTCCATGTGCCTTATCTACCACTCCCAGCAAGGTCTGGGGCAGTGCCCTGTAATCAAACACGTTAATATTTCTGCAATGAGAGGTGTAAACATTCCCACAAAGTGGGATGAGTAAGGAGTGTAAATAGCCTCATATCAGTTCAGATCAGGTTTGCCACCAAATGTGTAACTGATAATGACTTTCAGTTTTCAGAGCCTTTTTGGACTTTAGAATTTTGGCTAATGAATTATGGACTTGCATCACTTTTGTTTACAGAAAAGAAACCCAATAAAGATAACTTTAAAATTAAATGTTAATAAATAATGCCCATGTGTGGAAATTAATGGCAAGTGACAAGTTCGGGATTCCTTTCTTCATCTGCAGACTTTGAGAGGATACAGGCAGGTGGGAGGAGGTGGGGATGTCTACGCTCCGCCCCAGCTCTCAGGGATGCGCCCCATCATGGTCAGCTTTGGCTAACTAGCTTCAGCCCTCTCCCCAGCTCACTTTTTCCTTTTCCAGCCCAGCAGCCCTAAAGCCACCCCCACCCCGATTCCCGATGCCTGCCTCCTGTGTGTCTGGGCCCACCTGTACCTTGGGACCCACCTGTGTATTGGAGCCCACCTGTGCATCAGGGCCCACCTGTGCATGGGAGCTAGTGAGGGCCACCTTCCCAGCAGCTCCTTCTCGCCTGGCTGCTGCGTGCCATCCCCTTTGCTCCATGCTGGAATGCAGATGAAATTAATTCAGTCCCACGGAGTACCCCAGCACAAGAGCCTCTCACCTCCCTGCCGTCCGAGAGTATAAGTTAGTGATTTCCACGAGGAGGCTCTGATGCTAATTCCTCCCCCAATATATAAAACCCAGGTGCTTCCAGGAACTGTAAATATGAATCTACTTTAGGCTTTTAGAGCTACTGTGGAATTGAATAATCATAAAAGATACTTCTTCCATGGAGATTTACGCCTTCCTTACACCCCCACCCCCAGTTCCCAACTGATAAAAAACCCATATTTCACCAAAATATATCTCCCATCAGCGGTCCTGGAACACCTCACTAACTGACTATATTTATTGGGAAATGATTCACATTAATTTCAGGCATCATCTTAATATTATATTTATGACAGACTGTGTGAGCGCAGGCAAGGGCCCTCGCTCGTTCCTGGCATACATTCTCTGTTTCTGCAAATACATATTGTAAACACTGCCTGGAGAGATAGAATCGTAAAACCAAAATAGGTTATCTTTGGAAAATCTGTTAATCCTAATCAAATAAGACAACTGCTTGCCTGATTGAGAAGCTGAGAGGCTTCCCCCAAGGTCTGTGCAAGTATTTCTCTCGGAATTTTCTTATTCCAACCTCCCTCCTCCCCTGTTCCCATTCTCTGATGTGATGTGACTTTTTCCTGTTGGGGAGGCCCTCATAGTGAATGAGGCTTGGCTTACAAATCCTGCCAAGTGAATAGTTGCTCACTGCGTGGAAGGAGAAACTAAAGGAGAGAAGGACCCCACGTGGAAAGATAAGACTGAGGCAGGTTTGTCCCATGAATCCATTGTGCCTGATGCAGCAAGACATGGGTATGGACCCAGACAGAGAAACCACAAAACGCCTGCCCCTCGGATAGGACGCAGCCAGAGGCTTGTCAGGGACAGTTCCCTGAAACTGGGAAGGAAAGGCCTGAGGGTTTTTAAGAATAGGGGGATGTACTATTTAGTGGTTTTTTTGTTTTTTTTTTTTTGAGACAGAGTCTCACTCTGTTGCCCGGGCTACAGTGAGTGCCGTGGCATCAGCCTAGCTCCTCACAGCAACCTCAAACTCCTGGGCTCAAGCGATGCTCCTGCCTCAGCCTCCCGAGTAGCTGGGACTACAGGCGTGTGCCACCATGCCCGGCTAATTTTTTTTTCTATGTATATTTTTAGTTGTCCAAATAATTTCTTTCTATTTTTAGTAGAGACAGGGTCTCGCTCTTGCTCAGGCTGGTCTTGAACTCCTGACCTCGAGCGATCCTCCCGCCTCAGCCTCCCAGAGTGCTAGGATTACAGGCGTGAGCCACCACGCCCCGCTGTACTATTTAGTCTTAAATTGTGTTGTGCTGTGGGATGTAGACATACACACACACACACACACACACCATTGTAGCTGTCACATCCAGTAAAACCACCATCCAACACAACCTTGAGTGGGGGGTGCTCTGGGAAAGAGACAAAGGGCTTTGCTCCACTTTGGGGTTGCTATCCCCTGAGACTGCTGTTTCTGCCTGCCCTCTATTCATTCCGGCCTCTGGGAACAGCATCCCTCACCTCTCCTTTACCACATCCCAAGAGCTTGGGCGAAGTTTACCTCAATCCTTGGCTCCAAGGATGGGCATGCGACTCAGCCCTGGCCAATCAGAGCACCTTATCCCCCCAGACACAGTCACAGAGCTTGCCGTCCTTCTGGATACAGTGGTTGGTTCTGGGATTGGCATGTACCTAAGGCTGGCTGGTAAGAATGGCCCATTTCCCTGGCCCCAAGTGTTGGTTCAGGCAAGGGCAGGGCTCAGAACCCAGCTGAAGAAAGCCACTCCAGGATTTCTGCTGGAACTTCGAGGAAGAAAAGCACAAGCTGTTTTTAGGTTGAGGTTTTTGAGGGATGGGATGTAAGCTTGAGTGCCTGGCAGCTATTTTGCCACGATGAGGGAAGACCTTCCCAAGAATAAAGGCTGCAGACAAAAACGGAGCAGAACAGTAAGGAAAGCTGGATTCCTAATGAAGATGAAGATAATGCCAATACTACTACTATTCATAACTCATATATTGTGCTTACCACTGTCAAACTCTAGAAGCTATACCTATGGAGATTCATCCGTTCCTTCCACCAGCCCTAGAAGCTGAGGACCTTTATTACTTCCATTTCACACATGAGGCAATGGAGGTGCAGAGAGGTCACCCAGTACGTGGGTGGTAGAGCCAGAACTGGAACCCCAGCAGTCTGATTCCGTAATCCCTGTTCATAACTACGATGCCTGATTCAGCAAACTTTTATGCAGCCCTACTGTGTGGCAGACTGTGTGAGGAATTGGAGATACCCAGCCCTGATCCCCGTGTATTAGTTTGCCAGGGCTGCCGTAGCAAAGCACTATGCGCTGGGTGGCTTAAAGAACAGAAATATATTTTCTCATGGCTCTGGAGGCCGGAAGTCCAGGATCAAGGTGCCATCAGGGTTGGTTTCTAGTGCGCCTTCTCTTCTTTGCTTGTAGATGATCACTTTCTTGCTGTGTCCTTGAATGGCCTCTTCGTGTGTGTGCGGTGAGAGAAAGAGAGAGCTCTAATGTCTCTTCTTATAACGATACGAGTCCTGTTGGATCAGCGCCCCACCCTTATGACCACGTTTGACCTTAATTATGTCCCTAAAGGCCCCATCTGCAAATACAGTCACACTGAGGGCTAGGGCTTCAGCATGTGAACTTGGAGTAGGGGACACAGTTCAGTCCATAACACCTGATGCCAGGGACTCAGTTGAAAAGCAGGTGGCCAGCCACAGGGTGGGACTGAGCTGTGAGTGTGGTGGGTGCCCTCGGCCTGACTGTGCCACCACATGCTTTGATTTGCAAAGACGCTCACACTCACTCATCCCCGTCAGGAGAGCAGCTCTGGCTCTAACAGGGCTTCAAAAATGTCAGGGGTATTTTTAGCCTGGAGAGTTGGTACGTCCAGTGACAGATCAAAGAAATGAGACTGCTCTAGGGATACAAAATGTAAAGCTACAAGAAACTCTATTTCAGGAGAGGGGCTGGGTTCAGGGAGGTCTGGGAGCTTCAGGGGCATGAGGGGAGCAGCCAGGCTGCTCAGCATCTGGAACTGGGAAGGGGGTCACACTTAGAAGGGCCTGGAACCTTGCCTAGTCCACTTCTGGGAGGGTGTGAATGCCCACCAGAAAGTGCCACCTTAGCCCTTCGTGTACATGGATATAGGGAAGAACATGGAATTAGGTCCTTTAGTCATTCAACAAAGCCACGTGCTATTGTGCCAGAGCCCTACAAACCATCAGTGCTCAAAAAACGTTTAGTTGAGCAAAGAGTACCTATTCCCCGAGTAAGCATCCGTGGTGGTTCAGAACCGCACCAGAAGCCAGGAATACAAAGGAGAAATCACAGACCCTGTTTTTTATGTTACATGTAAAAGGAAAATTGTGGAATTGTATGGTCAGAACTAGTGTGGTTTGGTAGTCTTAGGGGCTATGGTTAATTGTGTTTGTCTATATGTGTAAAATGCTCAACTTAAAAAAATTTTACTGTGATAAATTATACATAACATAAAATATACCATTTTAATGATTTTGAACGATTTTCATCACCCCCAAAAGAAACTTTGCGACTGCAGCCTCGAACTCCTGGGCTCAAAAGTGATCCTCCCACCTCAGCCTCCTGAGTAGCTGGGACTACAGGTGTGCGCCACTGCACCCAGCTCCTTTACGACTAATTTCAGTGTATGAGCCTGCATTAGATCTTGGACTGGAAAAATAATTGCTATAAAATATAGTATAAGGACCATTAGTGAAATTTGAAGATGGAATCTAAAATCCAGAGTATAGAACTGTATCAATCTTAAGTTCTCTGACTGCGATAATTGTACAGTAATCATATAAGAGAATGACCTTGTTCTTAGGAGATACACACTGAGCTGTGTGTGTCAAGGGCATGGTAGTGACTGCGTTAGCTCACAAATAATTCAGGAGGCAGGAAATATCTAGAGAGAGGCAGAGAGATACAGTAAATGTGGTAAAATGTCAACATCTGGCAAATTTGGAGGAATTCAGGGAGTTCCTTATACTTCCTCTTCTTGAAACTTTTCTGTTATAATTTTCTTCCACAATAAAAAGTTTTGGAAAATGTCCACCCAAGGAGAGCAAGGGCAACTCACACACCACCAGGAACTCATCCCACTGTGGGAACTGCTCCTCAGCTGGTGCAATGTCTCCATCTCTAATTCTTTTTTGTAGTTCTTCCCCTCACAGCTCAGTGATGTCCTTTTGTTAGACTCTGCCTTCTCATTCCCCTATTAGAGATTCATGACCCACATTAGCACACTAAAGGCTCTGAAAAGTCCTGCAGCCATAAAAATGTGATGACTATGTTTTTGTTGGGGGAAAGCATTGCTGTTTTTTGAGCCCCTATTGGGTCCCTGGTGTTGTGCTGAGAGCCCAAGGAGATGGATGCTATCATTATACCCATTTCACAGATGAGGGAACTGAGACTCAAAGAAGCGTGTCACTTATCCCTAAGATTTCCGGATAGGAAGCTGCAGAGCTGGGAATACTCTCCCTTAATCACCATGATACACCTGCTTTTGAAGCCACAAAGCAATTACCGGAGACAATCTAGTGGCTGAGTGCAGGGACTCTGGTTCAAATCACAGCTCACCTGTACCATGGAGTTGTGGTGCCAATGAAATGAATCACTAGTATATGGAAAGCAATCAGAGCAGTGTCTGACAGTGCCTGGGAGAAACACAGACTCAGAGAGGTTAAGTGATTTGGCCAAGGTCACACAGGAAGTAGCAGGCACAGGGTTTGAGGCCAGGCCTGGTTCACCCCAGATCCCCAGCTGGGATCCTGTGTCCTATTAACCCTGAGCTCACCTCCAGGTCTGGTCCCCGTTTGTCCCCATATCTCAGGCTTCCTTTCAGCTCCCCCTGCCCTGGTCAAGGCCTGCAGCTGGCACCATGATGAAGATGCTGTCTTCCTAGTCTGGGAGGGGCTCAGTCAGCCCTCAGGAGGACAGGACATATTTCCTCTGGGCCCTTTGCTGGATCTCTAGCTCATATCCCACACCCAGCCTTGGTGGGGAAGCCGGTGCACCTGAACTGCCACCAAGGAAACCTTCACCGCTGCTGAAGTCAGTGCATCCACTGGCAAACCCATAGGTTACCAGAATGTTCCTCAGGCGTACCCACCTGCCTCCTTCAAGTGACCTGGGCCACACAAAAGCCATCCTGTGAGATATTTATTTATTCAGTGAAAGAGAATAAAAAAACAACAACAATGAGAACAACAGGGTTAGAATCCATTTCAGCCTAACTGATACTTTACACAATTGGATACGTTTGACTAAACTAATACATATGTATGGGTACTGGTGCATTTCCATTCAAACCAATGTAAATTACCTTTGACCAATATATTTTCCTGAAAATCAATGCATTTTAACACGAGATAATATTTATGAAATTGAATTTTTTATTGAAGCTAATGCAATTCTATTCCATTTTATGCATTTTTATTAAACTAATGCATTTTAAATTAATCTATTGTATATTAAGTACAACAGACATTGGTACTTACAGTAAAATAATATATGCTCGCTGAAATCAATACGGTTTCAAAACCTGGTGTTTTCCATTTAACTGAAGGATGCCAAGAATACGCAGCATGTGGATGTGAAATCCTGTCTTTTTTTTTTTCTTTTTTTCAAAATCATTATCACATAAAAGATATTGTGCCTCAGGATATGGCCAGAGGCCTGAGAATTTAGAATTAATTCACGATTGTAACAGCAACTCAATCAAACATCAGTTGACTGACTTTTTGACCAAGTGGACAGGTGATTCTTAATCATGGGATGTGACACAAGTTACTTGTCGATACTAATAATAATACCAATAATAATAATGTCACTACTAATACAGAAATTTGTAAATTATTTACTTTGGAAAAAATAACCTAATGTCTTGAATCAGTCAGGGTCTTGTCAAGAAAAGATGAAATCCTCCAGCTGGTATTTTGAGAAGAGTTTAATAAAGAGACTATTTATTAAGATAAAGGCAGAGTTAGAAAAAGCAATGGTGTGGCGCCCTGGGTCTAGTGTCCATGGGGAGCTGTTCCCATCCGGGCATTACTGGGATCTGCAGAGAGCAGCTGGCAGAGAGAGAGGGAAGCTGTGCCTGGGGGTAGAGAAACTCAGCCCTCCTTGGCAGTCCCACAGGGAGGGGACCAGGGGCATAAATACCTGACTCCCTTTCCTCCCTCTGTCTGATCTCTTGGTACCTTCCATTGGCCAAGTCCACCAGAAGCCAGAGGACAAGGGACACTGCTGTTGCCATCCTGGGGAGCACAGAATAAGCTGGAGAAAGGTGGAGAAGCGTAGATCTGGACAGGCAAAAGGAAGATATCAGCATGCCTGTCGAGTGCTTTGTATATGCTAAATTCTTTCTCATTTAATTCTCACAACACTTTATGAGGAAGGTACTACTATTACTCCCATTTCCAGGTTGAGGAAATTGAAGCCCAGAGAGATAAGAGTGGGAGAGATAGAATTTGAATAGGGGTCCCTTCAACTTTGCTGAGGAAGGGGACAGTCTTGAGAAATATCTTTCTCTTTAGTAAAAGAAAACAAGGTTTGTTTTAGCCCCATCATAAACCCTTCCTCAGATCAGAGTGGGGGGAACCTAATGTGAGCTGATGTGAGGACCTAATGTTTGGAGCTGTGGCAGCCATTTTGTGACCATCCGGGGAGACATCACCAACACACTGTGCTGAGCAGAAGAGAAAGAAGAAAGGAATCTGGGTCCTTGTTGACATTGCTGAATCCCTAAACCAAACCCCAAACCTCTTACCTCCAGGCTTCCTGCTAATTCACAATAAATACCCTTTTAAAGTCTTTTAAGCCAGTTGGCTGAGTTTACTGTTACTTGTAGCTAGAAGCATTCCTGACTGAAACACCATTACATGTACATTGCTCGAATCTTTAATAATGAATATGTAGTACCTTTGTGGAAAGCACAAAATCAAATAATAATTAATTGTTTAACTACGTTTCTCATCCAATTTCACCAAACTGGTGGTGATATTTTTTTCCCTTCAGGACAAAACCCAGATGCCCATAATTTTTTACGGTTGAATTCACAGACCTATTTTATTGGTTTTTTATGCAATTTTTTCATTATGCACATTTAGATGGCAGGACAGCTCGAGTGTAAGCATCTCCTGGTTCCCTCTTGCTGTGGACCCGTACGCCGCTCTCCCAGAGCACAGCGCTGCTATGGTTGTAGTTCCTGTGAGGGTCCCTTGAAAGCCTTCTCCCTCCCACCTCCACCAGCTCTGAGCCTATTCAGGGAAACTCGCAGGGTTTCCAGGGCCCTGTGGGGAGCTAATGGCATTTCCCCAGAACTCAGTTGACACCAGCATCTTTCTTCTTTGAGAAGAGAATTTTGCTCTAAATTTCCATCTTGCTCCCGTCTCTGAATACAGACATATAAGATGCTAGGACCTCACGGGTTTTGGGAAATTTACTCCTCCCTCAATGATTTGCGACAGCGAGACTCCCTAATCTCATCAACTCGCCCATTGCTTTCGCCCTGCTGAGCCTCAGTTTTGTCATCTGGAAAATGGGACTGATGCAAGGACCTATCTCATAGGACTGTTGTGAGGGAGAAAGAGTTAAAACATGTGGAGTGACCAGCATAGAGGACAGGCTCAATAACTTGAGGCTCTTGTGAATAGCAAAAGTAATACCATCATTATCTCTGAGAGTCAATAAAAGTTCTTAATGTGTCCCTCCACGCCACAGCTGGCTCCCTCAGTGGTGCTGCCTCTGTCATGAAGAAATATGGGCACCATAATGCCCACCTTTGGATGCGTGTCTGTTTTCTCAATTCATCCATAGCACTGATTAGCCAAGAGGAGCTGAGAGCTTGGACATTAAAACCAGAAAGACCTAGGATCAAATCCCAGTTCCACTTCCCAGCTGTGTGATCTTGGGCAAATCACTTTGCCTCTCTGAGGCTTGAGCTGGCTTGAGGATTGAGCAAAGTTAGACATGGAAAGCCCTGAGCACAGGGCACTTAAGAGTATCTGCCATCCCTCTTTATAGCTGTCATTTTTTTTTTCTCTTGCCACACATAGAAGTAAGTGGGGAAAGATGAATCCAGAGTTCTGTGGTCTATGTGCTATTCTGTCTCCAGAGACAGATGGAGAGAGGAAGAAATTGCAAGGAGGTTATTGGATGAGTTGGAAATTTCTTTTCTTAAATAAAAGTGACCTCAAAGTTACAAAAAAATAGAATCCATCATTAACATTTTAATACTGCTTCTAGATTCTAAGCTCTTTGTAAGACTCACCTGATGAACCTTAGTATCCTGCACAATGCCTAGCACTTAACATGTGCCAAATAAATGTTTGTTGCTCTAAGTGGATCCCTGCAGTAGTCAGCCTGGGCTGCCGTAACGAAATACCAGAGACAAGGTGGCTTAAACAACCGATACGTGTTTCCTTAAAGTTCTGGAGGATGGAAATCTGAAATCAGGGTGCCAACATGGTCAGGTTCTGGTGAGGGCTCTCTTCCTGGCTTACAGATGGCCACCCTCTTGCTATGTCCTCACATGGTAGAGAGAGAGAGAGATGTATCTGATGTCTCTTAGAAGGACTCTAATCCCACCAGTGACAGCCCCACCCTCATGACCTCATCTAAACTTAATTATCTCCCAAAGGCCCCATCTCCAACCCCATCACATTGGGGTTAGGGCTTCAACATATGAATTTGGAAGGGATACAATTCAGTCCATAGCAATCTCCTAAAATTTTGTGCTTCAGTTGCAAAGTAAATAAAACCTCCAGTTGAGAAAAGTACGTGAGAATTCTTGGATGAGGAGGATGGGGAATGAAAGTTTAGAGCAGCTGTCACAGGGAGCCAGAGGCTCACCCACCCTCTTGGCTCTCACTGGCAGGTGGTAAAATGGCCAAGAGCCCAGTAGCTGGAGTTCATTGTTTCAGTCCACTGCTGTGAGACCTTGGGCAAGTGTCTCTGGGCCTAAGTTTCTCCATCAGCAAAATTAAGACTATAGGAAACAAGCGCTGCTTTTGCCTGCCTACCATTCCCCTTTCTTGTAAAAGTAGCCTCTTCATTTTCCTTAGACCAGCTTATGCCACTGTGGCTTTACCCACTAATTACCATTCATGCCCAGCTGTAGAACTGGACATGTGATCTTGGCCCATTCTAGCAGAGTCATGGTGATTGGTTTAGGCATATGACCTAATCTGGACCAGTAAGAATCTTCCCCAGCATTTCTGATGGAACTTTTGGGAAGAGGCTCTCTCTTTTCCCTAGGGGCGTTAAGCTGGGAGCATGGCAGTCTGGACTCTGGTAGCCAAGTTCGCCATGCTGAGAGGAGAAGTCCGAGAATGAAGACAACACAGAAAAAAATCAAAGCCCAGAGAACAATGATAAAGTCTAGAATTCAACTTTGGAGGCCCTTGATCCAGCTATGCCTGAAGCCCATCCACAGCATTAAACTTTCTAATGAACCCAATAAATTATTTTAGGCTTACACCACTTTGAGTTGTGTTTCTGTCACTTGCAACCAGAAGCATGTGACTAATTCAAATGTGTTGGGTAGAACCAGCCCCTGTTTCCCCCCTGTGCCTATGGTGTCTGATTTTCTCAGGTTGGAGACAATCTGCAATGGTGAAGAGATCTATAATTTGTCTAAATCTTACAACACCCATGTGAGGTAGCAGAGCAGCTAGTGTTATCTTCTGTAGTACATGCTGTTGGTTGCCTTCCCAGCATCCTCTTCCCTCTCCCTCCTTCCATTTTGTTCAAGTTTCCAGCCCCTGCCCCACCCAGCCACTTGCCTGAGGGGAAGGTGAGCCCACCCCTGCAGGCAGGCTAATCCCTTTCCTCTTCTCAGGTACTGATTCAGGAATGAGCATGTGACCCAATTCTAGCCAAAGAGATACGAGGAAAAATCGGCTGGGTAGGGCTTCAAAATTAAGAGTCCTGGGGTAGAATGGGGGGTTATTGTTTAATAAATACAGAGTTTCTGTTTGGGGTGATGAACAATTTTAGACATATGATAGTTGCACAACCTTGTGAACATCATTAATGCCACTGAGTTGTACATTAAAAATGGTTTAAATGGGCTGGGCGCAGTGGCTCACACCTGTCATCTCCCCAATTTGAGAAGCTGAGCAGGGAGGATCACTTGAGGTCAGGAGTTGGAGGCTACAGTGAGCTATGATCGAGCCACTGCACTCTAGCCTGGACCACAGAGCAAGACCCTGTCTCAAAAAAAAAAAAAAAAAACCAACAAGTTAAAATGGCTAATTTTATGTTACATATATTTTATGACAATTTTTAAAAGAAAGGAAGAAAGACAACAGAAAGAGAATTCAAGGGAAGATTTCAGGCATGGCTGGATCCAGGGTTTTCTCCATCTCTCTAGCTTTATTCTCAGCAGCAAAGACGGTATTTTGCAGTTTCAGGTACAGTCTCAGGTGCCAGTTAGCCACTTTAGCAGGAAGAAAGCACCTCTAAGCCAACAGTTCCTGAAAGTCCCAGGTTGAGTCTCATTGGCTTGTCTTGGGGGCATGACCTTGCCACTCAACCAATCACTGGGTCCAAGGGGTTAGAATGATCTGATTGGCCATGCCTGGGTCACATGCCCAGTCCTAGGGACACCCAAACCCCACGGACAGAGAGTAATGGGGAATGGACCTGGGGGAAAACCAAGGCACTTTTGCCAGTCACCCCTCAGTGGCATTTAAGTGAAATGTTAAATGGCCCAGCCCCAGTTCTCTGCCCGACACTTATGCAGGCTGTGCCGTTCTGTCCTTGCATTCTCTCCAGCAAAGCCCACGTAGGTACAACATACACTCATCATTCCGTCCCTGGGTTTGCATAAAAACCCACGTCCACGAAGTAGCAACTGCAATGTTTTTCAATCACACAGCAAAGATATTTAAAAATATCACCCATATGTGTTTTAAATACAGGCAAATAGCTGGCAAAGCAGCCGGCTTCACACCCGCGTGCCATTCTGAGTTATAATCTTCTCGCTTCCAACTCTCAAAATCACACGTTGAAGGCCAGACGAGCCCAGAACGCTAAGGCTGCGTCTCTACCCGGAATCTTCCCGACCTGCGCAGCCCAGCTTTCTTTCCTGGAGGAGGAAACGTCTGTGATCTTGGGAAGAAAAGTAAGAGTCCTGGGCTTGAGCTAAACCTTTTGCCCTCCACTGAGAATACAGAAATGGAACTAGGAAGTCTTTGGTGACTTCCAATCCAACCTCCTTCTTGAAACCATCCTTACTAGTGCAGCCCAAGCAGCTCTCACACGGCCTCCTTTTTGCCTGCCCTTGGTGTCATCTGTCTTGTTTTAAAATCTTTAAAATCCAACCTTGTTTATCCTTGTTTTAAAATCTTTAAAATCCAACCTTGTAGTGATCTTACAACTTGAGCCTCTCAACCTTTTCTCACCTTCCGTATTTATACTTTCCTTTAATATCCAGAATACTCTTCTACTGTAAGTAACGGATAATTGCAACTCAAACGGGCTAAAAATCTAGTCGATTTTCTTTATATTACACAAGAAGTGCAAAGGTAGGCAAGTCCAGGTTTGGTGTGATCAGTGGCTGTGTGCTATCAACTTTTTCTGTGTGGCCACTGTGTGGCCTTTACCCCCAGCATGCTTCTCCTCATGGCCCTAGGATGGCTGCCCCAGCACCAGCTATCACATCTAGATACAGAACCATCCACAGTAAGCCTTCCTTAAAAGCACTTCAGCAGATCTCCCCTCAGATCTCATTGGCTGAAACAAAGTCATATGTTCAGTCCTGGACCAATCACCAGCAAGGGTAATGTGAACATCATGATTGATTTAGACTTTAGATCAATCAGGATTTAGCTCTGAAATTGGGGAGCGTGTCATTCTCACTCTCCTCTGAATCATGATTTGGGGGGGTGGACATTCCAACCAAATGGAGGCTGTGCTAGCAAGGAATATGGCGGTATGGCTGTGAGGCAATGTAACAGACCCCGTCAGTACCCTGCCCCTGCCCGCTTACCCTCGCATTACATGCCTCTGACTGCCAACTGCTAGCACCTACAGGTCACTGCCGGAAGGCTTCCCTGGCTGCGGGAGCCTGCCTTGCCCACCCGCACAGCGGTCTGGAAGAGCCCGGGAATGAGCATCCCCTGGGAGCAGCCCTCGGCAGTGACGGATGGCAGCTCCCTCACTCCTCAGGTGGGACATGCTGAGGGGTGTTTGTTACGTTGTCCCCCAGGGTTTCCTAGTGGATTAAACTCCAGTTCAGTTGCCCATGGTGGCAACTGACTTAATAAGTCATTTTTTTATGAGCTTCCTTCTCTTTCCTGTCTCACTTGCCCACTCCTCTCAATGTCTCCTCACAACAAACTACAGTCACACACCACATAATGACACTTCAGTCACCGGTGGACTGCATCTATGGCAGTCGGCCCGTAAGAATATGATGGAGCGAAAAATTCCTATCCCCTAGTGACATCGTAGCCTTTGTAGCATTACCTTTCCTATGTTTGGGTATGATCAGATACACAGATACTTACCACAGTGTCACAGTTGCCTTCAGTATTCAATACAGGAACATGGTGGACAGGTTTGTAGCCTAGGAATGACAGGCCACAGCATACAGCCTAGGTGTGTAGTAGGCGCTACCAGTTAGGTGTGTGTGAGCACACCCTACAGCCTAGGTGTGTAGTAGGCGCTACCAGTTAGGTGTGTGTGAGCACACCCTGTGATGCCCACACAGTGACGACATTGCCTAATGATGCATCTCCTCTTTGTTAAGTGATGCGCAGCTGTGCTTGCAATCTGGGCCCTTATCTTGGGGTCCACTACTAGGGTACTCAAAATAAGACGGCTGGAGAGGGCGGCCTGCTATAGAATGAAGATGTGAGAGGAAGAGGAGGAGGAAGAAGAAAGAGGCAGAAAGAAGAGGAGAAAAGGCAGGGTCATAGGGAGGGGGAACTTACTGAGAAATTTGGGGAGCCCTTCTAATCTCCTCTTTATAAGCACCTCTCTCTTAGGGTTGATGCCACAGTCCACCGGATGCATATCTTGCTCTGTCTAGACCCTTCCTCGAGGGCTCTGGCCTCTCTCTGCTCCGTCTGCCCTGGTGCTGCATGGACCTGAACCCTCGTCCTGTGCCGGCCATGCTGGGTGCTTTACATCTCACTTAGTCTTTTTCACCCCTCACTCGACCTCCCATGAGGCTGGGCGAGGCCTAGAGACCTTTGCATGCAATTTCAAAATCCCAAAAGCTTTGGAATATGACAGGTTTTACTTTTGAGTTTGTGGCAAATTCATTTGGCTAAAAAATGTGACCAGAACTAGTGCAATGTGTAGACTTTTTTAAAACCCCGCACTTAATGTGAACAGTCATAAATTTGCTGCAGAAATAGCAATATGCTTGGTCACAGGCTGCTGCCCAGACCCTGCATATAATATACAATACACAATATTCTAAAAGTCTGAAAAATTCTGAATTCCAAAATATATCTGGTCCCAAAGGGTTTGGATAACGTGGATTATAAAGTTTAATGATGATGATGATAGTTATTATCATCTCCATGTTACAGATGAGGAACCTGAGACTCAGGTAAGTTTAGTAACCTGCTCAGGGTTATATGGCAAGTGTGACCTGGATTTAAACTTGGCACATCTAATGTCAAAACCAAGGCCACTACTCCACACAATCCGTCAATTGCTCCCACCCACATTCACAATTTTGCCATCTCCATGTGCCATCTGTATTATTATTTCCTTAATATTTTTTTCTAACCTGGCTCACTTTTTACTTAAATAAATGCATTTGTACAAGGCAACTTCCTTTCAACACTCTAAGTAGAAAACTGATGTCTCTTGCCCTAAATGGAAAGTAGATACATATGAATAAATATGTTGAGAGTAAAGTAAGGAATTAAATTCTTGCTGCCAGAGGAGCTGAGCCTAAAACCTGCTCTCTCTCTATTTAAAAGAGAGATTTTTCAAGGGACAGAGACATACTAGCATCTAACTTAAGCTTTGCTTTGGGATTGATCAGAGAGCTTGAGAGACATTTGGAATAGGGCTGGGAGTGGGAATGTAAGAACAGATGCCATCAGATTGCCCATCATTGCATTTGAGGTGGGGATGGGGTTTGAAGCAGAAATTAAGCTGGCTTATAGAACATATGGAGACCCAACATTTCTTGTACACCTGGTCTGTGAACTGAGATTTGTACCTAATACACATAGAGCTGGAAATCAGGTGTCCCTATACACACAAGGTCTGTCTGACACATTTTATCCCAAGGAAGGCGTTGGCAGCTCTGTCTCTTGGCCCTGGACAGCCCCTAAGCTGCTGAGGCCTGCTCCTTCTACCAGATCCTCCCTTCCCTTGGCCCTCTCTTCTTTGAAGACAGAGACTCTCTCATCCCCTGTCTCTGGGACTCCCAAGGAACCCACAAATTTGTTGGCATCCTAACAACTTCTCTACCTAAGTTCATCTGTGCATTTTTCCTTGATTGAAAAGAACAGAGTAACATGGACGTTGCCTTTGCATAACCACCAGGCTCATTAAAGTATTTCCCCTAAAAGTCCCTAAACCAGCAGTTTCTGCCCCCAGAGCTTTGAGCACAGACTGGAGAGGCAAAGATTTCTTTTTTTTTTTTTTTGAGACAGAGTCTCACTGTGCTGCCTGGGCTAGAGTGCCGTGGCGTCAGCCTAGCTCACAGCAACCTCAAACTCCTGGGCTCAAGCAATCCTCCTGCCTCAGCCTCCCGAGTAGCTGGGACTACAGGCATGCGCCACCAGGCCCGGCTAATTTTTTCTATATATTTTTAGCTGTCCAAATCATTTCTTTCTATTTTTAGTAGAGACGGGGTCTCGCTCTTGCTCAGGCTGGTCTCGAACTCCT